>VXBI01012075.1:8626-111694 GCA_013397375.1 Toxostoma redivivum
AAAGTTTCTTTTTTTCTTTTTTTTTTTTTTTTTTTTTTTTAAGGCAGAAATAATAATTTAGCGTCTTTTGATTTTTCTAGTGGCTGCATTGGGTAGTAGAATGCTAATGACAATATATTCTGTAAGTTGTCATTNAGTGCTTTAAAACCAAAACCCACCTGCTGTAACTGTATTGCAAATACCTTCTTATACCCATAATTTATAGTCATGAAAAATTTGATCTTGAGAGGTATTTTCTGCCTTCTTTTCAGCTTGGTGACTTGAGATTTCAGCTCAGAGTGTATGTTGGTTTGGTGTAGACTTCTACGTGGTTGTAAGCTTGGAACTGTGTTAGCCTTGATAGTAGAGTTTGTTCCTTTGTGGAAAGGCAGTTGTGTCTTCTTGAAAGTGTAGTAACAAGTTTATGTTGTGAAATAAGAGTGTAGGTGACCTTTTGTAAATAGAGATTAATCTCTTCAAGAAAATACGTTGTTTTCCAGGATCTACCTCTGAAGCTGGAAATAGAAGCAGATCTGAAGTCTTCTACACATTAAATGGCTCATCAGTTGACTCTCAGCCTCAAACAAAAACAAAATCCCCGTGGTATATTGATGAAGGTAAAGAGAGAGGATAGTTTTTTATATATTTATTTTACAAACCCACAAAACAAGACTAGAGTGCATTATGTTCTTCAAATAAAACAAGGATGAGATTAAATGTAAAACAGTTGGACCGTGTTGTTATAGTGGAATACATACTACATCATAAAAAGCATCTTGAAACCCCTGTGGAAATGTACTCTGTCTTGGTGTGACCTGTGGTTTTATTCTGCATGTAGGAGATTATGTTCTTGGCAACTCATGTGCAGCTCTGTGGAAATGCACATGTCTCACAGGCAAAATAAAAGCTGAGGCTGGGATGGAAGACATAAAGTATTCCTTGTAGCCGAGTATACACAGTAATTGTGTTTTGCCTGTCTTTGTAGCTGTGTTACAGACCCAAGGGAGCTGTAATATTCTGCCATGCTAGCTAATCAGTTTGGAAGTGGGAGAAGGGAAATTATCTATGTATACATGGGCTTTTTCTGTATTTTTAAGAAGTTATTTCTGTAAAATCTCTTTTGGTTTTTAGAAGTATTAATGCACATACTTGAAGAATCAATATATCTTGATTTGCTTTTAGACCTACTTTTTTTCCTGGTAAACTTTAGAAAAGTGTGGCTAACTGGCTTAGTGACTGAAGGGGTAAATACCAAACTGTTAAGTTACACCAGAAACTTAGAGTAACAGTAGTCCCTGAATTCCTTGAACCACAAAAGAAAATGGGTTAAAATTGTTCTTGGTTCTGTAACAGATGTCTTTTTTTTAACATTTTTAAGACATTAACTTCGTTTAATGAAACAGCATGGGGAGAATGGGTGAAGATGAAGAGGCTTTTGTTCTGTGAATACCAATTGTATATTAGAGACCCTTCCAACTCAGGGTATTTTATGATTATTTAGAGACATGAGAGAAGTGCTTGTGCTGTTCCATGTAGTTGTGATTTCTTTTATCAGGCACTGCATTGCTCATGACATGTTTAAGTCTTTTATTCTTTATAGATACTGATAGATTCCCTGTATTAGAACCCAAGTATGTTGTAATAGAGTCAGTGGAATAAGCACTTTTCCATTTGCAAATCATATCTGCAAGCAATTATTTATGCATTTATAAGCTGTGAACCAAATAATTTCCTCAGTCACAATGACCAATGAGCTCTTTGTAGTTTTCCCCCTACAGTCATAATCCTTGGGGCTGTTAACTCATATTCAAAGAAAAAGCCTCATGTGATGATGGAAAAATGATTTCAATCTAAATTGTCCTGTAGTTTCTAACATCTCCTTTCTCTGTGCTGTTCATTTCTGCTGCTTGTGGTAAAAGTAGTGGGACTGCAGCAGTGTCTGCTTAATCAGTTCTATGTCTCCAGTGTTGCCAAGTGACAAAAGTCTTCCTAAATGTTCCCAGCTGTTAGTGCTTCCCACCTGTTACATGATATGTTGGTGGATTGAGAGCCAAGTCTTTCCTTTATTAATGCAGGGGAGAAAAACCCGAACACTTACTAACATCTTGGTTTTGATTTTAACAGCTGCTGAAGACCCTTCAAAGTCACTTACTGATTCATCTCCTGGATTTGGGCATTCTTCACCACCACTGCAGGCACCTTTAACAAACTCTGTGTCTACAGAAAATAGATTTCACTCCCTCCCCTTTAGCTTGACAAAAACAACAAGTACTAATGGTACTATTGGACATAGTCCTCTCTCTTTGTCTGTTCAGTCTGTCATGGGTGATGTGAATACAACAGCTACCCAGGAGAGTCCATCAGCAGCAAGCCCAGTTGGAAACTCACATGGTCTTGAAGCAGGTTCTTTGGCTGAAGTTAAAGAAAATCCTCCTTTCTATGGAGTAATCCGCTGGATTGGCCAGCCCCCTGGAGTAAATGAAGTATTGGCAGGACTAGAACTGGTAAATATAAAGTCTAGTTCACATTAATGTTAATTACTAGTTTTGTTTCTCAGAGCTGGTGCCTGTATATGCTGCAAAAGCAGCCAGTCTGGGGGATTTGCCCAAATAGGTTGCCAAGTGATCTCCTTAGAGCTAAATTCTTTGATAAGCTCTGACTTTTATGGCTGCCCTATACCTTATGCTGTTAGTAGACTCGGAGGTGTGTTTGTATCACAATGGGCAAAGGAATTTGTAGGACTGAACACTTCCTTGCTTTAAAGGAGTGTCCTTTGCTTACATTATGGAGATTGTAATTGAAAAATGAAATTTAAAGATCCTTTAAGTGGAAATTTATATAAAATTCTCTAGCTGTAGTAGTCTTTGTTGAATATAATTTTTCGTTCGTTGTTTGCATATCAGCAAACAGGCAGAGTGATGACTGTCAGAGCCATAAGACTGGTTTTGATAATTGACAGTGGTGATATTGTTGATCTGACAGCCATGTGCTTTATGTGTTTCTGTGGGCTCTTTGTAAAAAAACCCCACAGTTGCCTCAAAAATTAATTGCTGTTGTGTACTGACATTCCCTCTGTAGCAGCTGCTACCAAGGTTGTGCTGGGGTATCGGTTAAATTAATATGTACACAATTAGGGAGATGGGGTTCTTTATTTTGGCATAATGTTCACTAAAATATTACATAAAGCAGTATAAAATGATGTAAACGTAAGCAAAGTATGTGAGAATGTGACTGGAACTCCAGCCGTTACAAAGTCTTGATCCTTGTGGGTGTTTTGGGTGAAGTTGAAGCCATAGCTTGCCACAGGCATTCTGAGCCTGCTCCTTAGGGTGTCTTACATTAACCTGGGTGCCACTTGTGCATTTCTGCATTAAACCTAGCTGTTGTTAGTAAGCAGGCAATGTACCTTAAATCCTGTTCTCAAAGATAGCAGCTTGTTGTTCACTCCTAGTTTGTGTGTGTGTCTTTGATGTACACTTTGTGTGCTTTGAAGCAGGCTTGTGCAGCCAAATCACACTGAAATTGTTCACACTACCCCATGCTCAGTGATTTTAATTAAGTGGTAAAAAGTGCTCTTTCTAACTGTAGAAGGAATCTGGACCAAGTTAAATTCACAATCTCTCCTCCTGCCTCCTCTACGCTGCTTCTGATGGAATTTTTGTTTTATTTTGGATGGAGTGAAAGTTTAAGTGTGAAGAAAGAAACATGCAAGTCCTAATTTTCTCAATAAATTCAGTTAAACAACACCTCAATTGAGGCTTTGGGTACTAAATTGCAGAAACAGTGTATATCATGCTTCAGAGTAGCAGAAGGGTGCCTTGTGGGTAGATTCCTTATCAAATGTCTTACTGCAGAATTGTAGAAATAAGAAAAACAGTGAATTCTCACTTGAATTTTCAGGAAGATGAATGTGCAGGCTGTACCGACGGAACATTTAAAGGAACTCGATACTTCACGTGTGCTCCAAAGAAAGCTCTCTTTGTTAAACTCAAAAGCTGCAGGCCAGATTCCAGGTTTGCCTCCCTCCAGCCTGTTTCCAACCAGATCGAGCGCTGCAACTCTCTAGGTACTGACCTGCTTTTTTCTTGTTTATCAGCTGGGAACTGGCAGGGCTTTGGGTTCATTCATTCCTGCAATAAGTTCTTTGTATCGAGCACTTGGAAATCTGTACAGGTATCACTTAATTAATTGAGATTAATGAATAGCAGATCAGCCTGTACAGAATATAGTGATTCTTGAAATATTCTTTTATGCTTTAAAACAAGAAAATATTTATATATTTAAAGAAATGTCATAAAATTATGGGCATTTTTTATGCTGTACACTTTTTACTTTAGAAGTTGTAAAACAATCTTGCTGAAAATGGTATTTGCAACTCTAGCACTGTATGATTGCATTAAAAGAAATGCAGTTCTTTTTCTATAATCTATAACATCAAATTATTTAAATATTATCAAAGAAAAGCATGTATTTTTATGATGGAAGTTAGTGGTGGAAAACTTCTTTTTTTCCCTAACCTCAAGTACTTTAGATTTCTTGGGTCATGTTGTATTGTCTGGGACAACAGCAAAAAAACGTGTCTGATACTTGTAAGATAGTGTGAGCAGGGCATTTGTAATGGAAAGAGAAATTCATTCCTACTGGATAAAATTAATTCAGTGCTGCAGGCTTTCTGAAGCACTCTAGTGTGGAATGTAAGGTCTTGTTCACTCTCTGGAAGACAGTGAGTCTCAGCTATAGTAAAATGCTATTCTAATCCAGATGAGGAATGCTTTACACTAAGGCAGCAACTTAGCTATAAAGCATTGATAGGAAAATCTCAAGGGGGATAAAATTTGAGGCTTTAAAGTGTCTTTTGAAAAAAAAAATTTCAGCCTTTGGAGGTTACTTAAGTGAAGTGGTAGAAGAAAACACTCCTCCAAAAATGGAAAAAGAAGGTTTAGAGACAATGATTGGAAAGAAGAAAGGTATCCAGGGTCATTACAACTCCTGTTACTTAGACTCCACCTTATTCTGGTAAGTTCATAATTTGTATAGTGGCATCCCATGCTAGAAATGCAGAACATGTGATCTTTGCTTGAGTGAGTGTCCGTGTGTATTCCTGTGCAGCTCCCAGTGTCCTGTGCTGCAGTCCCTGTGCTCTCCAGTGCAAGCAGTGAAGTGCTGATTGTGTCCAAACCTCACTGGCCCCCATGGATCTGCTTGTTTAGACCGAGGGAGTCCCTGGCCTGTAGATGGTTGAAGGATAAGGAGAACACAGGCCAGGGGTGGAGGGAGGGAAATGCCTCTTACAGCTTTGCAGAATCCTGCCTGGGCAACTGGTTCTGTACTTTGCTGCAAAAAGGAAACTGGGTTGGAGTGGACTTTGCTATTTAGTGGAGCTGTATCCCCTGCCCATAATTGCCTCTTTTTGAGTTTGTTTAGCTCTTTAATTCCTCTGTGGCTTTGCTTGATTTGTCTTACGTTCCTCAGGCATCTAAATGGTCAAAACAATCTTCCTTTTCCTTTTTTCTTTGTAGCCTCTTTTCTTTTAGTTCTGTTTTGGACACTGTGCTACTCAGACCTAAAGAAATAAATGATGTAGAGTATTATAGTGAGACTCAAGAGCTGCTGCGGACAGAGATTGTTAATCCTCTGAGAATGTAAGTAAAGACAAGAACTGATTTCTAGTCTAACGCCAGTTAGCGAGATCCTGTAGTATTTGCATTCCTACTGCAAATCTGAGAAGTTTGGCTATCTGCTGCTACTCAGTGTATTTCTCTTTTAAGTATTTTTACTTTTTCTTCATAGCAAATTTAATCAGTGGTAACTGCAAAGAGTTATTCATTGTTTGGTGATAAATATTTTCACTAGTTTCTTACTTGCAAATGGACCAGCACAAAGCTATTGTAAAATTCGTACAAGTATGAATACAAAAGTATTGATAAATACACGTTATGTTTGCTCACGACATTCATCTCTACATGTTTTTAGTGCTATTGTACTTGACAAGAAAATGATTTGGCTTCTCTTATATGGAGTTTCACAGTTCAATAGATTTAGCAGGGCTTGAGAACTTTCATTACTTTTTACATGTGGTCTGCAAGTGGCCAAAATTCTTTTATTCAGATAACTTAATATGACCTTTGTAATTTCTCAGGCATAATGAGCAAAGGAAGTGCAACAAAAATATCCATGAAAAGTTATTGTTCTTAAGCTTGATTTTTTTTCAAACATGTGAATAATACAGTTGTAGTTCCAAAATTCTGTAGGCTGTCACTGAACAATTTCTGACAAAGTTTTTATTTTGATAAATAAAAATGTTGGCCCCTGAAGCCTTGTTCTTGTCAGGCAGTGTGTGCTTTGCCTGGTGTGTCCCAGGGTCTGTGGAACAGGTAGGATAGCAGGATACACACCGAGTAGCAGGAATCTCAGGTGCCTGAGGTGGCTGAATGTCTTACTGTCCTTTTACCATGCTTAAAACTTTAGGAGAAAAGACTGAATACTCAAAGCCTCAGCTTATTGGGTCAGCAGTACAGCTCTGTGGTTTTTTCTCAAATATGCAATTTTTTTTTGTTAACAACTCCCACAGTGCTGTCATTATGTGACATTCTGAAATGATGTATTAAACAGTTCAAATTAGAGTGAAAACAAATCAAAAGTAATTGACTGACAAATCCAAAAACAGTTATCCTTGTAAGTTGATGATTAAAAATGCTCTTAAATGTTGTAAAAGAACATTGAGCACTGCATTAAATTTATACTACATTAAGAAAACTGGGAGTCAGATTAAATATGAGAAATCAGTATATAGCTTTGTAGAAATACTGTATGCAGTTAAAGAAGGGTTTGAGAACCTGTATTTCAGTATTTAAGTGGTTGGTTTTGGCTTTTTTTTTTTTTACTACTCTGACTTGATCACAAACTAGCTAATAGCTCAATAAACCCATTTATCTTAGATATGGATATGTATGTGCTACAAAAATAATGAAGCTGAGGAAAATACTTGAAAAAGTTGAGGCTGCATCAGGATTCACTTCAGAGGAAAAAGGTAATAGGGGGGAGGTTTGCTTTTCTTTGAGACTTAAGAATCTAGTATGAAGGAACTGAGAAACCTTGCTACATAATTATACCAGAACAAAACACATAAATATTTTTCTGTGGCAGTAGTGTCTCTAGCAGAGATCTGAGTGACTACTGGCTGCTATAAAGGTATTTTCTGCTTCCTCGGGTATGTAAGGAGCCCTAGCTGAACAATTTCTGCAGTCTTCCACTGCCTGGATTTCTTTTAGTGCCTTCCTGTGCCCCTGGAACTCCTTTCTAGCAGTTAGTGGAGAAGACTGTGATAAGGCTGGGGTGTTTGTCTTCTTTCAAATTGTCACTTTGATCCCTGAGGAATAAATTTTTGTGCTACAACATTTGATTGTTACAATGGTTATGTAGTATTTTAAGAAATAAAATGTTCAAATCATGTTAGAAAAATCAGTTCCAAACTTTTTGATCTTCTGCTGCATATATTGATTAATTAGCATTGTACTATGTAACTGTTTTGCTTTTATTCAAGAGAATACTACTTTCTTTGTAAATACTGAATGCTGGAACCAGTATTTACTGCAGTTAGTGGCAGAGAGAGAAGTACACCAGCAAACTGTGGTGGGGGAGAACAGCCCTCTGGGAAGCTGCTGTTGGCTGCATTCTTGGTTAGAGAACTCAGTCTCTAGTTTAGATGAACTTGGGACTATTGTGTAGGTTTTGTGTTACTGTCACTGCTCCTCCCTGGCTTTCTACAGATTCACTGTTTCCTTTTGAAAGCTTTTATTTCTCCTGGAAAACTTGTGTGGGGCCAAAAGATTTCTCTGAAATACAGAGCATCTTTTTAAACTTTACTGAAAAGCTTTGTTACCCTATTGAGCCTGTACCTTTTATTAGGGGCATTTAACACTAAAAGAATAAATATAGGTTTGTCATGAAAATATTCATAGTTTGTAATAATCTTATCGTGGTAATAAAGCTGTAAAAAGTAACTTACTTTATTTTAATGAAAATTTTGAAAACCTTCACTTACAATGAGTATTGAATAATGTGTCTGGTTTTGCATGCTAACAAAACCTTTTTCTCTCCTCCCTCCAGATCCGGAAGAATTTTTGAATATTTTATTTCACCATATTCTAAGAGTTGAGCCACTGTTGAAAATAAGGTGAATCTTATTTATTTGGTGTTCAATGGTTTTGTTGTGTCTGTGCCATACACAGAACAAAATCTATGTTCCACCATTCAGCTTTTAGCAGCAGAGTTTGTGTGTATTGTGCACATGCCTGAACTCCTCAAGGGCAATTCAGAAATCTTATTTCTTCTTAGTAGTGGTAACACTGAGCATCTTGCTTTTAGAGTCCTCTTGACACCTGAATACTCTAAAAAGTGACATTGGCTTAAATGTTGGCTGGGATGGGAGGAGGTTACAGTTTATAGCAAATTTGATGAAAGTTCCCAGGAACTTTTGATGCTGAGATGAAACAGCTCCTAATGGTTTTGTTTTGCTGTTAGAGGCTAGTTAGCCCTGTATGTTTTTCTCTATAGTAGCAAAAGCCATTTCTTCAACCTGAGCACTGTCTTTTATATCCTTTCTTTTGTACTTCCAAAAGAGGTTGAATTGCTCATCTGAACATCTACTCCCAAATATATCAGTTATGTTTATTTAACAGAAACACTATCTGAAAACATTGGTACTTGATACTTGACTATGTTTTGAACATTTGACCTCAAAACATACTTAAATTGGTAGCTTAATCCTATGTCCCTCTCCCTATTAATACAAAATTTATTTTGATTTTGTGGTTCTTGTTTTTTGAAGGGGATGATTGGTTTGTGGTAGGGATGTATGTCTTTAGTGGAAAGGGCTTTTTCCTTTTTATTATTATTTTGGTGAGAATGAAGAAGTTTCTCCAGACTACTTCCTATGGCTTGCATTGGCAGTTTATGTGGTAATTTGCCTCAGAGTCAGCCTAGATGTGGAAGGAGTCTTAATAATTAGAGCTGGACAGCCTTGAATTTGGATTATCCTTTTAGAGCATTCTCTGCTAACGATAGAGCAAGTCTAGCAACATTAGCCATCTGTGTGAGACTTCCACTGCAGGAAGCAGTGTAAATATCACCCTGATTTAGAGGAAATGTTTCATTAAACCCATCATACTGAAGATAATTATTGTTGTTTCATTTGATATTTTATTACTGAAATTCCTAATTGTCTCTGCAATGAAAGCTGGTTTATTGTCTTTGAGTTTTTGATGCAGATGCTTAGGAAGTGTTTCTCAGTTGGTAGATCAGCCATGCATAGGCGTATGTTTTTAAAACATGCTCTGAAACTCACACTGATTTTGTTTCTTTAAATTTTTCCATAATAAGTTCAAACTTAATATTTAACTGCCTGGCACTTTGATGTTGGGGGCAGGGGGGCTGTGTTTTGTCAGGCTTTGTTGTTTGTTTGGGTTTTTGGGTTTTTTTTAAAGCA
The DNA here is from genome assembly GCA_013397375.1 of Toxostoma redivivum. Taxonomy (NCBI): domain Eukaryota; kingdom Metazoa; phylum Chordata; class Aves; order Passeriformes; family Mimidae; genus Toxostoma; species Toxostoma redivivum. Next base: position 18,093 of record VXBI01012075.1, read on the forward strand.
CAGTATATTTCAATGCAGAGAGGATGTTTTGTTGACTATTTTTGTGTAGATGTTATTTTCCTAGTAAGATACAGTCATTACAGTAAAGGTTCAGAATCTGTTGTTTTATTTTCCTTTTCTTTAAATCTGTTTTTAGATCGGCAGGTCAGAAAGTACAAGATTGTTACTTCTATCAAATTTTTATGGACAAAAATGAGAAAGTTGGAGTCCCAACAATTCAGCAGTTACTAGAGTGGTCATTCATCAACAGCAACTTGAAGTTTGCAGAGGTTGGTGACAACTGTTGCCTTGTTAGAAGTGATCATACCTAAATATCTGTCCATTCAGCAATGGGACAGAAGTAGGATTTGGTGTAAAAACATGCAGACGTGTTGGAAACGGGAATATTGTGTCAGTGATCCAGGTCGACTACATAACTAAAATATTTGAAGATTCACTTAATGACTTGTATTCTTTGGCTGAACAGAACAAAGTGATTTAGGTAAAGAATTACTAAAAGAAAACTTCTTAGCTGCTGCCAATGAGTTGCTTTAAGGACTAATACTTTGAGATTCCTCTGTCAGTAGGCTGTGAGTTTAAAAAACATGAATATATTTATAGCATTAAAAGATTATCTACAAAGTTAGATAATTATTTATCTCAAGTTCATGACATTATATTTTACCTAGGCACCCTCTTGCCTGATTATCCAGATGCCCCGGTTTGGAAAAGACTTCAAAATGTTCAATAAAATTTTTCCATCCTTGGAATTAAATATAACAGACTTACTTGAAGACAGTAAGTATATAACATTGCATTGCATAATGAAAGAGAGTTGCTGAGAGTGACTAACACAGTGAAAGTATTCCTGATACTTCTGGTGGGTTTGTTGGGAATTTTTTCTCTTAGATATTTACCAAGATATAGTGTGAGATGCTCAGGCTGAGGAGAAATGGATGTTTACTGGGTAGAAGGCTTTTTTTCCCTCATGTCAATTAGAAGCTCCAATTCAGAAGAATGTATAGAATACAACATTTTGTTTGTTTATTTAAGTCTTGAGTATCTGTACAACAGAACTTATTTCAGGGCTGTTTTTAAAATCGAGTTATTAGCTGCAAAACAGTTAATTAATATGGCCATTCATTCGTTCATCAGCCTAGAAGGGGACCTGAGATGAGGATATGCACCGTATATTGTGACTGGGCATTTTTTAGCCACAATTATATCACTTCTTTTTGTGATCTAAGTTTCTGACATTGGTCATCCGCTGATTTTTTTCATTGCATTATCCTAAGGAAGGACACCTGGTTTTAAATTTGAGATAAGAATTAATAAAACTGTCAGAATTCATTAGAATGGTAATCTCTGAAATTGCCATAGCCTTTTCTCTCACAGTTTTGGCTATCATCTTACCCTTTTTTGTTTTTGTGGTGTTGACAGCTGTAGGGGCTAAGCTAGCTGTACCACTATGATGAGACAGTGCTAACATGATTTAAAAGCCTGTTTATGCTTGTTTATCCGCTTGATTTTTATCATCTTGTTTTGCCACTTACCAGTGTAAATATTTTTCTCTTAATCCACATTGCACCAAAGAAAAGTTAAATAGAGTGGTATATTTCTCTTTGATTAGCAATCTCATTTTAACTTTTTTTTAAGGTAGTGTCATTCTCCATTTAAAGTAATAGTTCTCCTTCATTTTCATATTCCTTTTCTTAAAAAACAAAGCCTCCCCAGCCTGAAGACTAATACCTTTGTTGCCAATGCAGCTCCCAGGCAGTGCCGTATCTGCAGAGGGCTCGCTATGTACGAGTGCAGGGAGTGTTATGAAGACACTGATATTTCTGCTGGCAAAATCAAGCAGTTCTGCAAAACATGCAATACACAAGTAAGTGCTTGTCTTTGTTGCTCACATGGGTTTAATGCAAATGGTTAATGCTGTGATCATTGAAAGAAAGGCAGATGAGCATAATGAGACTTCTTCACCAGCACCAGTGTAGCTGCTACCCACTAAGTAAAGTGTCTCCTTTGGTGACAGATTAGGAACTCCTCCAGTGTGTTTATCAGCATGGCAACTGCCAAATCCAGGACTGGAAACAGCAGAGAAGTAGTAACCATGTATTTTAAATCCTACTTTTATGTTCATGCTACCTTGTCAGAGTTGATAAATTTATGGCAGAAATGCTGTGTTTCTCTGTTTGGCAATTGCATGAAGATGTCAGTCATGGCTTGTTTTCAAATCTGAGCATAGTTGAAAACTGCTGCATTAAGCCTGATCTCCCTTCTAACCTTAGATTTGAATTTTCTGGGCAATATTGAACTACTACACTGGTGGGGAGAAAATAGAAGAAATGTTTAGTCAGCTGCTGTTATTGCAGTTCCTTCTCTAACACCATTAATCTTTTGTTCAGCAGTAATGTTCTTTTTAGTTTTGTCTGCCACTGAAACAAATAATCTTACGGGATGTTTTTTCTTTTCTGAAATATCACTTCAATTGTAGGTTCATCTTCATCCCAAGAGACAGAGTCATAAGTTCAATGCATTGTCACTTCCCAAGGATCTGCCAGACTGGGACTGGCGGCACGGCTGCATCCCCTCGCAGAAGATGGAGCTGTTTGCAGTGCTGTGCATCGAGACCAGCCACTATGTGGCCTTTGTCAAGTATGGCAGGGACGACTCCGCCTGGCTCTTCTTTGACAGCATGGCAGATCGGGATGGTAACCTCTCATCTCCTCTCTTCCCTTTCTCTTAAATTTTTGTATATGTAGTTTAGATTTCAGGGACTATTTCCTAAAGTTTTGGGAACATTTGTGTCATTTAATTTGATGTACTCGATGTTGGGATACTGGTCTTGACTCAGCCTTGCCTTAGCATGTTGATTTCATGGCAGCTGCTGATTTGCATATTCTGAATTTCACCTCAGTTGGATTAGATGGTACAGAAGTAACTGCAGAAGTTTCCTAGCAGGACTCTTTATACATTTTTCTATGCTTTGCAAATTTGGCAGAGACAATTAATTTTAAATAATCAACTGCAGGAATGTACTTTCAGTTTATATTTAAGTTGATATACATGATTATCAGTTAGCATACAAATATTTTTATTACTTTTTCTTAAATGACTTATGGTACCTGTCTTTAGAGTATAGGAAATAGTCACATTACAACATCTATGCTATTCCTTTGAATCTGTTATCAGTGGAAAATTATTACCCTGTAATAATACAAATGTTTTCTTAGATACTGTTTTTTAAACAGATCCAGTTTAAATAGGGACTCTCAATTCTGATGCCTAAGAAAAACAGTAATAGATGAAGTGTCAGACACATGGTAACAGTTTTTCCATTAAGTATTCTTGAACCCCTCAGTTACAGTGTAAGTTTGGCAGGGAGAGAAGAATCTTGCCTCCTGTTAAAAATGAAACTGCTACAGAAGTAAAGTCACGTTCTTATAACGACCAGGAGACAATCAAGTTTCATTTCTAATTGTTTGAAATATGTATGACTGATGTTTGTAAAGAACCACTTTATTTCAGGAATTTAGATCACATAAGATGCTGGAAATATCCCCTGATGATCTTGGGTGGGGGGTGGGGGTTTGTATTGCAAATATTTTTCTTCAGCTTTTCTTCATAAGATAAAAATCTCTGCTGGGAACAGCAGGATGTCCATACTTGTGTTGTTTGAATTTGCTCATTTTTATGTGGAAAATGGCCAGGAGCAAACCATGTCTTAGTCTTGCAAGTCAGGTACAGACAGGGTTTGTAAATTCATCAGCTATTACCAGTTGTCATGTTATTTACCAATTCAGTGCATGTGAGGTGATTTATGTATTCAGGTCACTCTTCTAAAGTTGCACAGAATTTTTAGTGTTAATGAAAATGCAAAATTCTCCCTGGTTTTGTGTGGTGTTTGTGTGGGTGTGGTTTGTTGGTAAACACTACAGGATATTCCAATTGTGATTTCTTGAACAATACACTTCTCATAGGTATTCACCCTGCAGCAGTCCAGTGTGGTATATTTAAGTATTTTAGAAGATGTTTTCAAGAACTGGTGGTGCTGTCATAATAAAAGTACTATGAAGTATTATGAAGAGCAAATATATGTAGATACTCTCCTAATCTGTTTCTCCTTCTTTCCTTATGGTTTAAAAGGAGGTCAGAATGGCTTTAACATTCCACAAGTTACCCCATGTCCAGAAGTTGGTGAATACCTGAAGATGTCTGTAGAAGAATTGCACTCACTGGATTCCAGGAAAATCCAAGGTTGTGCACGAAGACTGCTTTGTGATGCTTACATGTGCATGTATCAAAGTCCAACGATGAGTTTATACAAATGAACCAGGATCTCTGCAGAACTGAAGAGACAGTATGGAGTTACCCACTCTTGGGTTTGCTGCAGTTTTGGGGAGCTCAATGCAACCGTTGCTGGCAATGGAAGAAGTTGACTATGACATCAAGAGAATTTATTGTTCCAAAAACTACATATGGAGTTCTGTCACTGAAGTATTTAAGCATTTTGCACTCTAGGAAGTGTGCTTGCGTGTGTTTGTTTTATAAACAAAGTTAAGTTACTAAAACTTAAAAGCTTTAAGTGCATTGATGATACACAGGCTTTTTTGAAATGTTCAAGGTGAAATTATATCAGGAGAAAACTCCTTAGTCTATTGGGAATGTAAGGATACAGTGTTCTAGCTCAGTGCATTTTTGTGGACAGGGATGATGATTCTCATGTGTTTCTCTACCCCCACCCTGTCTCCTCACCCTTAAAATCTTTCTAGCACCATAGATTCTCTCTCAAAGAGAGAATAACTTCAGTTTGTGTAAGATAAATTTTAGACTGCTCATTGCATATTATGTTCTGTTATCTACTACATTATTTTCAGTTCCAAAAACTAACATTAATTTAAAGATCTGAATCCCTGTCTTGCAAAAATCAAGCACACAGACTTGCTGTGTTGTTAACTTGCAACTTTTGGAGGGGAAAGAGAGGAAAAGAAGAGGGTATTAAGGGGAAGCATAATTGCTAAAATATAAAATTAGCAATGAAAGTTAACAGATGTCTTTTTCTAAGTGTCTATTTTTAAAGAAACAAAGCAGTCTGGAACAGAACAGCGACTGTACACAAATGATTCTAGGACAAAACAATAAAATCATGGATTGCCTCAGGGAATGTTACTGAAGTGAATTCTAGTCCTTGGTAAACAAAACTGACTTTTCTAGAGTACATTAAGCTACTGCCTGGGAATATGTTATACATCTGACTCTTCATTTCAGGATTAGTAATATTAAAAAGAGAATATTAAAAATCTCTGCCTGGAAAGATGAAACTAAATAAAGGTAGATCACAGTTTTACTGTATACCAAGTAATGATGGAAACTAACTTGAAAAGCTGCAAAACCTGTGTTATTGTAAAGTACTATACTTTGAAGTCTGTTGGTTCCTGTTTGCAATGAAATACTGTTGTTTTAGTTGCCTTTTAGCTACTTCTGTCTACACTGACTAGCAAACATGCAACCCTATATATACAGTAACATCTGGTCATACAGATTGCGTCTATCTGAACTGTATATTTTCAACTCTTAAGCTGTTTTATATGGAAACTTCCTTTTTAGGATCGAATCTATAGAAGGGAAGAGATAACAAAATAGATAACAAAAGATAACAAAAGTCACATTGAAAAAGCCACTGTTTTAAAGGCAAGGGAGACTGACCCCTTATTGTAGAAAGTGTGGTTACTTTGTTTTTCTTGGAAAACCTAGAGCCTTTCTTTGGGACACGCTCTACCATAGAGAAGTAGTAGAGAGAGGTTTGAAAACTGCTTGAAGGACTAATCTGTGTGAAGCAGGGGCTGCTGAGGGGGTTAATCTGTTCCATTAACTTTGCATCACGTGTGCTCTAATCTTTCACTCTCAAGAGCAACACGGTTGTTAGAGGTGTCACCGCTGCTTTTGCCTGGAAGAGTCTCTTGGCTTACATGTTCCCTTGCCTTATTCATTCAGTCTCTGCTCCTTGGCAAAACTCTTGTTTCAATATAGAGATCTTGACCTCTTTCTCTCCTGAAAAAAATCAGTGAGGTTTTAGGTGATGGATTCTGTAATCAGGCCCATTGGGTCACAACCTGGAAGGAGGTCCAAGCAGTGGCCCTTTTGGGCAAGGAGCAAACACAGGCCCAAGCACAAGCCTGCACCCAGGAGACCATTCTGATTGTCTGGATTCTTTCTCTTTCCTACCCCTAGATTTATTTTTTACTTTCCCAGTCCATTAATTTCATGTTGTCCACTGGTGTAATCTTTCCAACCCCCCCAGCTTTATTATATATAGTTACCTCTTCCTGTCTGAGCTTGGAGAACAGCCTGGACCTGCTATGGCCAGAGGAGAGAATTGGAATTGGCAACCATATTTCAGTTTCCTAGGTGAATAATCTTGTAGCGAAATATCCACTCTTTTGTACAGCTGGAAAGTATCCAACTTTTCAGGATACATATTCAATTAGCAGAAGTGAATTAATACAGATGGATGTAAATGAACTTGGGTTCTTGCCTCCAAGCTTCTGGGCTTTCAATGGAAAAGGGAAAGAAGTGTGGACTCTTCCTGTGGGACACGTAGGGAATGTTCTTTACTGTGCACACTTCTTGGTGACAAATACTGTGTTTGGAGAGGCAGGCAGTGCTTTACAGCCTGCCTTTTGTACTATAGATTATTGCAAAATGGTAAATAGTTTTGCAAGCACTGTATGATTACATGATTAGTTTGTTGTTTACCATTTAAGAGGGCAGAGATGTCTTCTATAGCATGCAAAAAAAATTAGTTTTGGCAATCAAGGAGTCTTCTTTATCTAAAATGTATTGCTGTGTGCTGTACTGCACTGCATTGGAAGTGATCTGGCAATGTAAATGAAATGTTACAGAAATAACCCCAATTTTATTTCCTTTCTCAGAAACGAGTACACAAACAGAAAAGTGATTTCACTGTGAAAGGAAACTTGTAAAATAGCTTATATGCAAGGGTAAAAAAAGGTGGGGTTTTCTGAGGTTTTTTTAGCCTTCAGCATATATTTGTAGGGGATTTGAATAAGTTGTTTTAAAGCTTGCATTCTAAGCATCTACTGCTGTTAACTGTAATGCCCAAAGATTCCAGTGACTAAGCACCCAACATTTATGTTGTTTAATGCATTTGGAAATCTCCCAATCAATTATTTTCTCTCTCTTTTTTTTTTTTTTTTTTTTACATGGCGAATGTCCCCCCAGATTAATAGCATTTAGATCATTCTTCATGGTTTGGTTCATAAGTACTGCTAGCAATGGCCTTAACCTGTGAGTAGGAAAATACATGGACAACACGGTTCCTGGCAGCCTGTAAAAAGGTAAAGTTTTGTAGGACATAAACTTTTGTAAATCGGGAAGAAACCTTCACCCCATGAACATGCCTGCTCTGCTAAATGTTTTTAGAGCTAGTTCAAAATGGAACAAATCACTGTGCCACTAAATCCTTGCTTATTGTGAACATAGAGGGTAAAGAGGAGGTATTAGCTAAAGGTGATGCCTTACAGATTTACTCAAGCAGACAAAATCCTTCAAGAAAACCCCAACCAAACCCACCATAAGTTATATCAGAAGGCTTGTTGTTGGGTGGGGAGATAATTGGAGGAAAAAATACAAAAATATCTATGTTCAGTAAAGGTCTTTCTAATATGTGATACTGATTCTGTGCTCTTGAAAATTGTAGTACTGTGTTGTACTGAACAGCCTGTGAGATATTCCCATTTTAAGCAAGTACTGTGTGTAACAAGAATTGCTCTTGATCATAAATGGTTCATTTCAATGCACTTATTTTTCTTGTGCACTTTATACTCCACTGAGTAGCTGAGCGTGGTCACCATGATCCCTGACACTTGCCTGTTCCATACAATACCAAGGCGCCGTGCTGCACACCAAACTGGTGTGGTTTCCCAACTGAGCTGGTGTAAAAAGCAGCTTGAAAGCTCTGTGTATTTTTACCACTGTAACAAAGCATGTTTTTATCTGTTCTTGATGTTTTGCTAAATAAACATCCCATGTTTTGTGCACAAATAGTCTCTTAAGCTTGCCAGGCTGTCTCCAAGAAGGCATAAGGGAAACAAACCATTGGATCAGGTTGCCCTCAACTAGCCTTAATTTATTTTTTTTTCCAATGGTAGGGCTGAATGAGCTGCTGCTGGAAAGGAATGTACTATGTGCTCTTTCTGTAATAATATTAATTAAAAATATTATTCTTACGGCTCTATTTGTTTATTTGGAACTTGCAAGTGTGAGAGTGTAATGAAAAAGGATGAATACAAGGTGAACTAGCTTGTTTTGTGTACTTACAGGTGCCTTTATGTTTATAAATTTCTTTCAGTCCTTCCTTCAATATTTCTTGGAAACTTAGGAATTATTGTACTGTATAAAATCAAGTCTAAGAATACTACTTGTGTTTTGCCAATTAGCACCTGGTGCTGGAAGGGAAAACCACTGAACAGCAGCTATAGCTGCCTGGAGTTTTTCTGGGGGGATTTTATTTGTAAAAGCTGAGCTTTCCATGAGCAGTGGGCTGATGGGTGCTCAGAGTGACTCGGTGCCTGGGCGGGGCCGGCGCTCGGGCCGCTCCGCTCTGCGGCCACACGGGGGCAGTGCCCGGCCCGGAGCCGAGCGGAGCCGGAGCGGAGCCGGAGCGCTCCCGCTGGGTCCCCGCTCTGTCCCTGATTTACCCCCGCTAGGTCCCCTCTGTATCCCTGCTCTGTCCTCGCCGTGTCCCCTCTGTATCGCTGCTGTATCTCCGCTCTGTCCCCGCTCTATCCCCACTCTGTCCCCGCCGTGTCCTCGCTCTATCCCCGCTCTATCCCCACGGCTTTGTCCTGCCGCTCCCAAAACCGCTGTAAACCTCACCGAAGGCGGTGCACACGAAGCTGTGCCCGGTGTGTGTATTTCAGGCGCGCCCAAGGCTGCAGCTCGCTGCTGCTGGAGCCCTGGGCAGTGCACGGGGCCGGAGCTGCCCGGCTGGACGGCAGTGTGAGCCACAGCCCCGGGCAGGTCTGGCTGCGCCGCTTGCGGGCCCTTCTTGGGGAACTAGATCCGAACGGTGCCTGTGTCTGAGCGAGGAAAGCAGATACTGTTGGGAGATGAGAAATGCTAAGGAAATCTTAGGGTAATTGCAGCACTCTGATGAAAAACTATTATCAACAACACGAATGTAGCAATAATTTTTCACACCAAAACTTTAATCCGAAATGAAGAGTCACAGGGGAGAGCCCAGGCTCTCCATGAGGAGGGGTCCAGGGCCTGTGCTGTGGCTGCAGCTCAGCCTCCCTCAGCCCTGCCTTCCCTCCAGGCCCCCCAACAGCAGCAGCCTGCTCCTTGCAGCATCCCCCTGCCCTGGAAGCTCTGCAGCATCCAGGTTTGAAAGACGGAAATAAAACCACCACCCCCACCAAAAACAAACCTGTGTTTTGTGGCCCTAACTGACAAGCTTTGCAGCTGATCGATCTGTGTATGCAGAAATTTGATAGTGGATATTGTTATTTGCTAATCACTTTTATAAAATCATTAATTTTAATTAATTGACAAAAAATCTGAAATTTTTCTGGGTCTAACTCTCCCCTATATATATTAATAACTGAAAACTGAAATAATTCCGTGTGTGTATTTTCTCTCTCTGGCTCTGCCTGACTCTCCATGGCCCATTTGGTTGCTGGTGCTGTGTTGGGGCTGTGGGGCTGAGCAGGAGCTGCCCAGCCACACTGACAGCAAGGCTTCACCACCTGCTCTTCAAACTTCCTACACACTTAGCTCTCAGATTTGTGATGAATCTTTGCTTTCCATCTTCTTTGTGCTTCATTTTTCAGCTGATTCCCTGTTCCATGAAGCAAAGACATCTGGGAATGTAAGGATAATTGTATAGAAGTTACAATTATATATTTTTTTAACAGTATATAAATTGACTGCATTTGCCTTCACTTTGTGATGAGACCAGTTTGACTCTGCTTGTGCTTATGTGTGAAGATGTTATTCACTGGGTAACATCTTACATTCCACACTGCATGTTGGGGTATTTTTAACCATGCAAACTTCCCACCTATCAAAGTAATTTGCAAAGGTAATTTTGTTTCTACTCATCTATTACAATAAATCATGAATAAATAAATTATAATGCAGCAATTAAATGCATAATGAGATGGGCAACAACTATTAATAAATGCAGAGCTAGTTGCCCAAAGGTGAACAGACTCCCCCTCTCTTCTTACAAGTCAGGTAATGATCTTTCTATAATGGAGAAACAAGCAGCTGTTAAACATGTAAATGAAACCAAGGGATAGAAGAGTTCACACCATAATACTGTTCTTCAGCCCCATTATTATTGTTACATTATCGGTTCTTCTGTGACTTTTCCTCTGAATATTTAAAGACAGGGAAGGGATATGCAATTATGTTTAAACATCCTTCTACCAAATGATTGACTGAATGAACCCAAACACGCTGCTGAGGAAGGAGTTGGCTCCCTTCAGCAACCTAACTGGTACAGGCTGAGTTTTATCCCAGCAGAGCCGTTACAAAACCAGTGTTGATCTGGATAATTCAAAAGAAAATGCTCAAATTTCGTGAGGCATAGAGGTCCCTTAAAAAAAAAAAGCCGACAAATTGGCTTTATTAAATGTCTAATCTAAACAAAACTATATAAGTAGGCTATAAACTAGTGTATCTTCTAATTTTAAATATGGCTGTGAATTGTTATATCACTGCTACTGTCAGTATTTGATGTGTCTATAAGGAAAAGCAGAATACAGTTTCCCCCCTGAAGTCTTGTTCCTGTAGTAGGAGTGCTTGGGGATGGTTCGTTTTTCTTCAATTAGCATCCATCTTCAATATCTTTTTCCTCTTCAAAATTAATTGTCAGAGAATTACTGTTTCATTGGAATACCTTTATTTCTTTCTTCAACAGCCACCACAGTGAATCCCTTGTCATTTTACTCTGGCTCTTTCCTGAGCCTGTGCTTGTGCTCTCTATCTCTTTGTGTCACTTGCTTATGTTTGTGTTTACCCACACATGCTTTACCACCCGAGATCACATTATTCCAAAAACTTGTTTTCAAAGGAATGATTGATGCATTGGGGTTTGCCTCAGTCTGAGCTGACTCTGGCACATCATTAATGTGGGCTGAGGAGATACAGCATTGCTCAGGATATCAAGACGTTAATCTAAAACTTTCTAATATTTAGAAGAGTACAGGTTTCCCTCCCAGCCCCCCATACAGTTTGAGAATTTCAAGGGCAGCAGTTGGCAGAGAATTCAATGAAGCTACAGTGGTTGATTTATTGTAATAGATGGCAGGAAACAGAATTATCTCAGCAAATTAGTTTGGCTGATAGGAAAGCTGGCCAGCAGATAAGGGGCAGTGCTGATGCCTGACCTGACCTGCACATGCCTCTGACAGAGTTTCACCAATTCCCAGTTTAGGATGAGTCACTGCACTGAGCAGAAAGTGCTCAGGAAGAACAAACAAAGCAGGATGTGGCACAAGCTGCACAGTGTGCTCCCTGGAAGCACTGTCCTTGACACTGCCCAGCTGCCCTGCAGTTTCTGGGTCAGGTGAGAAATATTATCTGATGCATTCATCATTTTATACAATTCAGACATTCAGGAAGAGGCTGTTTCACAGAAAAAGCTGGGCAAGTCTTTCAGCTGTGTACTGCAGTCACTGAAGTTCATCTGTATTTATCAGCCCCAATGAAGTGATTTCTTTGACTTTCCACTGCTGCACCTCTCTGGCTCTTTACAGCCCAGCAGCAGCTGGATAAGGGGACCTATGGCAGTCAGGTGACCTACAGAGCTTTTGCTAAAGGTTCAAAGTCTTGTATGGGTCTTTCTTGCAGACAGAATGCATTTAACTCTCCCAAACACTGTCTACTCCCACTTTTCCTGTTTATACAGGAACAAAACAGAACCCTCAAAGCCTTGAATAAGCTCATAGTATATTCTACTTAGCACTGTTATTACTGCAGCTGTGTCTGCAGTAAGGCACATAAGCTGTTTAAAACCTGGCAGAAAAAAAAAAAAAAAGATACATGCAGATATAAAGAGTTCAGTTTGGGAAGAGTCACTAACTGCAGACACATATGTCGTGTGTGTGTTTGTGTCTGTGTGATTGAGAAGCATAGTTGCCATAAAGGGAAGCAAGACCTGTCCTGCCATATTTCATCTTGTTGGAGCTCCCTGGAGGGAACAGGATGGTCAGGGTGAGAACTGTAGGATAAAGCCTTCAGGTGACATTGTTGGTGCATTGCTGTACAAGGTGCTCAGAAGTTATTTTTTTAATCAGGCACTGGATGTGCCTTTGATTTTATGTTGGGCTGCTGAGAATGGCAAGAAAAAATTTTCAGTTCAAACTTTGACTTTGTCAGCAGACCCCAAAGGATCATCCTCTGGAAACAGACAGTTTCAGTATCTTTCATCCTTGGGAAGCAAGTGTTTTCCATGCCCTGGGAGTTTGCTCAGAGATGCTGACTGGGACCTCACAGACAAAAGTGCTGGAATTTAGTGGAGCAGTTGATCCTATGCACCAAGTCCCCATAAGCTCAGAAGTGCAGAGGTGTGGAGCACCTCATGGCAAGAGCAGGCTGAGAAATGGACACAGTGTCCTGGTCCCTGCAGGTATTGGTGCCAGGAGGTGCTAAAGCCTTGACCCCTGTGGGCCATCTGGATTAGCATATTCACCAAGGGTCTGTAGGAATGAGTTTTACACTCCTGATTAGCAGCACTGCCCCTGTCTTTGCACGGGCTGGGAGCCCTGTCTGGCTGCTACAGCCAGAACCAGCAGCCACCTCTTAGTTCTTGAGACAAGTGTGAGGAAAGTAAATTATAAACATGGAGAAAAATACTATGATAAACATGGAGGGGGGGGGGTTAGAGAGAGAAGGACTGAAACGAACCCTTTCTGCAAGGTAAGAACTCAGTGATAAATAGATCTGTGCATATTTCCCAGTCTCATTCCTCACTTGCCAAGTCTGATGCTATTTTCATTAGGCCATGTTACCATACATGTCGTTTTATACAAAGGTGCAGTATATCACAACTGGAGGTTGAGGTGCTTGTAGTGAACACAAATGAGCTTGTAATGGTCCATCTGCTTTGATTTTATTTAGTGATCCCTCAAGGGCTGGGAGCTAGAGTGAGAATAACAATGCTTCAACCCATCTGCTATTGTAGTACCAGCTTCAGTTGAATTATCACATGTTCTGAGTGGCTGGCATATGCTGTGACATAAAGCCACAAGAAAGTGTTGCTCTCCAGCTGTTGTGTTGACAAATACTTTTCAGCCAGTCATTAAGTTCAGCTCAATAACCAGGGGGAAACTGTAGCTAAAAGTTGATTATTATTTCATTTTATTTTAAGCATTAGAAATCACTAGTACAATACATTTTATTTAAAAATGTGTCACTAGGGCCACACATTGTATATGAGCTCTAACAATAAAAAATTCACTGTGATGCCCATAAATTTATGTGTTATAGGATTGGATGGGCATCTCTGTAACTGACAGTGTAAATCTTAGTAATGAGACTCTGGCTAACCTTGTTTGAGCAGCAGCACATCTCAAGATGTGTGTGTATAAACTTGCTGGCCTGGCAGTGCTATGAGCCATGAACAGGCCTGACCATGGAAGAGTTTATGATCTGAGCCCCCATGCAGGGATAGAAAACCAGACTGGCTTTAAATTGAGGAGGAAAGTGAGGCAAAACCTACAAGAGACAGACAGGTACCCTGTGGGTGCAACAGGTTCAGTGGCCCATCTGGCACTGCAAAGTGTCACTGCTAAAAGTGGCCATTGGTTTGGCCTTCACTCCCTTGTTGGCCTTCTGAAGAGCTCAGGTCACTCTGGGGGCACCCCAAGTTGTGCCCACACAGAACATTTGCTCCAGAGCAAGTCTTAGAAGAGTGGTTGTGGATCTCTGCTGACAATAGCCACTGTCCCCTTGTCCTGCCGCTGTCCACCCTATCCATTCAGGGCTATTGGAATCCACCACTGTGCCTGGGAACAAAATAAAAGGCACAGTTCAAAGGCTGATCCACAGACATATGTGGTGGGAAAGGAGATGTTCCCTGCTGAGCCTGAGAGAACATTCTCTCTTTCTGCAGGTAACACACCCAGGGACAGCACACACCTTTTGGGCACTGCCTGCTTTCCAGTGGGCACAAATTCAATGAGAGCAGAGTCAGTAAAATCTCTTGTTGATATTCTAAAACACTCCTCAGTAGTCCCACCCCTAATCCAAGCCATGCCTGCAGCAGGGGAAGGGCTTGGTGAGGGGTGCACCCAGAGGAGCCTGCGGGATGGTGCCCAGGTTGGCCAGGTGGGCTCCCGGGGCTCTGCTGCCCTTCTGTAACCCCTGCCCTGGGGAGGCAATCCTTAAACACGACTTACACTAATATCTCCCCTCAGAAAAACAATGGGCACCGTTCATACCGAGGCATTTCAGCTCTAGAGGTTTATATTTCCCATTGTGCCCAAGACCCGTGGGTGCCAGCTGTCACTGGTGCTGCCATTGTGTTGTGATCCCCTGGCTGGTGCAGGAATCGTTGATTATGTTGCCTTTTGAATCACTTGATTACCATGAATAATAGGCCAAAAAGGCTGTCAGCATTTTGACTTTAACTATAACTGTTACAATTAATTATGGGTTTAATTAGCATATATGCCTAGGAGTAGAGAATATAATACTTCATGGGTAACAGATGATCCTGCAGCTGTAGCATAAAGTGTGATACAGGTTGGGACACAGTTATTAATAAATGGCTTCTATTGTTTGAGGTCCTTATTTATACAAATTAGCAGGCACGACATAATCAACCCAAACTGTATAATTTATAATAATTGATTTCATTTTGACTGACCACCAGTCGGCCTACTACATGCCCTCAGAAGAAAAATAGCCCTATTAGGATAAGTTTAATCCTAAACATAGCTAATGAATCCTATTACTTTAAGGTCATATTTGAAGCTTTTGTTAATTGTCAGAACCATTTTAAATTGATTAGAGTTAAATTAAATCAATGTAATGTTTAGAAAAACAATATTTCTAATGGATGAGGCCAAGCTGACCTCGAATAAACATATTTATCAACCGATTTCAGTGAATGAGAAGGCTAGCAGCTGGGCTCATAATTCATGATTGTCTATAATATGGGAAATGTCACTATCTAGGCCATTAATTATGTCAGGTAATAAATCTGTTGCTCACAGTTGAGCATTTGCCAGTTGGGGTAACAACCCCCTCAGCAAAGTTATGATGTTTAGAGACTCTCTCTCCTTGCTAAGCCCACGCTTTACAGCAGCAGAACAACTGCATGCAACTTTGTGGGGAATGAGTGGGGTCTTTTCATAACTGTCAATTACCTGACAACATGCCAAACTGTGATAACTTAGTACAGAATCATCATTTGAAATAACAAAGATGTTCTATGAAGAAAAAGTTTTGCTGCACTATATGACTACATTTTCCAGGCTGGAGAGATCAGCTATTAATAGCTCCTTACATACCAGCACTAAGTGACTGATTTCAGTAAATATATCATGTGGCAAAACGTATATTGATAATAGAAATATCTGCACTAGTTTGAGAGTGTGAGAAATTCAAAATGGGTTAACATGAACTAGGGTACAAGATGCAGGTAATGATGGGTACAGTTTAACACAACAGGATATAGGAAAAATGATACACAGAAGCAGGATCAGTTTAAAGTTAATCATGCATTCAGCAGCTTAGGAAAAGGTCTGGCATTATTGCAGAGAAATCACAAAAAACATCTGCTCCCTGTTCAATATCTTGTAAAAAAATTAAAAGAGCTAAGATAAACTCAATTTTCATAAAGAAAGGGTGAGAAAATAGCAAAAAAAAAGGCACTATAGTAACCAGAAGGAAGGAAATTCTTATTTTTATCACAGAAGAATCTAAGTAATTAATATAATATTTCTATTGAAAAAGACCAGGATAAGCGTCAAAAGGTTCACTAAATTAAGAAGAGTCCAGAGCAGATTAAAAAGAGCCCTACAATGTTTTGGACTGCTTTACTTATTCCTTGGATCTGGCCTTTCTATGTTGCATGTTGGTACAAGAACTGACCCTGTGTTTGCAATCCCCTTCCTGCAGCCTGCTCTGCTTTTGGAACATCAGCTGGCTTTACATTTCAGGCTCAACTGTAAGCTTCAACGCTGAATTTGACCATTAGTACTAATAAATGGTCACATCCTAGCAATATCAATCAAAAGTTAACACAGTGTTCCAGTCTTGGGTTTTGCACAGGTAAGGTGTGATGCACTAGCAGGCACACACTGCACTTGCAAGGACATGATTGACACTTGGGCTTCATAAATTAGCTGTGTCTTCACTGAACCACATCAAATGGCTCTGAACAGCACAAGTAAGTTGTGAATTGGCCTTTTTCTGCCTTAAATGTATCAACAGCTTCATGCAAAGCACTTGTGAAAATAAACATTAAATGCAACTTACATATATTATGAACAAGAGATAAATAAAAGGGCCTTTCAGTCACAATATGAAAATAGTTTCCTGTGAGGAGAAAAAAATACAGATGCTTTCTTGACTTCAAATCTCTGGCAGATACTTTGCTGACACTACTTGCAATTAAGCATTTAAATAGAAATTGGTTCTATTTGTGTATAAATTATCAGCAGGTTACGAAGAATACAAGAAAATCAAACACTCAGCTGTGAAACACTGCACTGGAGAGCTGCTTTAGGATATTAAGACAATGTGTGTGTGTGTCTGTGCATGAGAAAGAGTAAGAGGCTGTGTTTGTACGGGTGTATATAATTACTATTTCATTTCTTGGGCAAAAGCTCTGTGTGTGTGTGTGTGTGTGTCTTTTCCTTTATGGCAAGGAAAATTGCTCTTCTAACCTGTCTTCAAAATGTAATAACTTTACTTGCAACCAACCACTGTAGACCTGGACTGGACTCTGAATTATTACTGTGAGTTGAAACATTTCTTTAACAAAACTGAGTCCTTTAATATCCCCCACCTCTGTTATTAGATGGACGAATGAATTTTACTTTGAACATAACATGTGGCATTGTCTGAAAATTGCCAGTATGAACTGAAGTTGGCAGGTATTTTCTTGCTCTCCTCGTCAGTGATTGCCATTTATTATATGTTGCACCTTTATCTGTCAAATACCGCAGAGCGCTATATTGATTTGTGTCTGCCGCAAAGCAAAGGTCACTTTGATCAACATACTACAAAACCAGAAAAAGTAGGGTTCTGACATTTCATTACCTGGGAAAAAAAGGACTAAAATAAATAAGAATATGTTTGAGAACAGAGCACTTCAATATCACAGTGTGCAGTAACTGTAATTAACAAAAGAACTGCTCTATTGAGGTTAAAGAGAAAAAAAGAGAAAGCAGGTTTTCTTCCAGTGACTGTTCTTTACATGACTGATTCTGTAACATTACAGCTGTGATCTTACTGAAGGGTTATATTCATTACAAATCAAATACCTTTTGCTTCTCAGATTCAGACTTTTAATAAGCAATAAAACTCTGGAACTCTTTAAGGATTGGGGAAGATTTTATAAAACTTTTAATTTTATCTGAGAAACTCTAATCAAATTGGGGGCTTTCTATGGTATACCCAGATGAGGACATGGTCTTTACGTTAGGAATGCACAGTCTGAAGAGATAAATCACAGGAGACAGAGCTGGACCCACTGCAACATTCTGTATGTCCCAGGTCCACAAGGATTGAAAGATGGAGCCAGAAAATAAGCCTATGTCTTATCTCCATTTTCCTAATTCTAGTTCCCAAGAACCTGGTTGTCTTTAGGAACTAGCACACAAAATAATGATTTAGGAGGAAAGTGGTGCTGCAGGTGACATAGTCTTATTACTTTCCTTCCTGCCCAGTGTCTTTTGGTCATCCCCTACATTTTGCTTCACTTGGAACAGCAGACACTTATTTGCATTGTTTAAATAAAATAGGAACTAATTTCTGTGGAAATTTTTCATTCTGGCAGGAACTTCTGTCATGTATTTTGAAAATCTTCAGTGCAGTTCCCCATCCCTTTCCCACTAGATCCTGAGAAAATGCTTGTCATTTTTCCATAAGAAACCTAGTTTTCCTAATAAAAGTAATACAGCAGTTTGGGTTTTTTTCCCCATGCAACACCCTGATTCCCGCAAGATGCATCTGGTATTTCAGATCCCTGTTTTTTCTAAACAGAAAAATGAATCTTACAAGTGCTACTGCTCTACCTGAATGCAGATAACCGAGTGGGCTGCTTTCCCCCCATTACTGCTGGGAAGTTTCGTTTTTTGTGGTTGCACAGTTCTTCACCTGAAGCCACATTTTCATGGAAACCCAGCGAGCAGTGACACCTCAGAGCTCTGCTGCACCTCCGAGCAGTAGGGTGCATATCACAGCTTGCGTGGCATATGGCAGTGCTTATCATGTCAATAGCAAAGTCTGAATAATGCAATTCTTGGTTGTAATTATCTTTTATTATTATCAAGGGTCATTCCTGGGCTCTTCATCCTTTCATCTCATGTGGAATTTTGGGCTTCCTTATTAATTAAATAGCCAGTGTGATTGAATTAGCCAATTAGCTCTGCCTGAAGGGACGAGCACTGATCCAAACAAAGGGCTTGATTCCACAAACTTGTTGCTGTGAGGGAGAGTCTTGCAGAGAGCTGGCTGCCAAGAGTGGGCTCCTAGGACTTGGCAAACTTGATCCTAGTTAATTTGCAATTATCAGACCAGGTAAAAAATTCCATTTGGATACTTTCCTACTGGGAAATAACCGTTTATCAAGCATGAAACTTTCCATGGGGTTGTTTGGTTTTATTAAAAATAATGTGTTCAAAAATAATCACATGCTGTATAGTGTTCTGCTGTTACCATTTTTTTCTCAGAATCATATAGTAATTTTAGATTTGTAAAATCTAAAGTGAAAATGGGAACAAATCCTTTTAGCATTAAGAGAGGAGTCCTGGCTGTTCCCACGCATTGGAAGAGTTTTGCTGTAAAATCCTGTATCGCAGAAAACATCCCACTTATAAAAATATTAGTCTCTGTCTTCAACAATTACTTCAACCAGACAATGTATGTTCCCTGCTCCTAAACCACAGATTAAAATCCCACATGGCAACAGGGCTATGCATCTCTTAAGTATCTGTGCCTGAAAGGCACATTGGAAATGTATGCAAATGCAGCTCATCTCTATCCTGCTCCACTGTTCTCACTCCCTTTTTTCCTCCCTTTATCTTGACATGTTTACTATTTCTTCTACACTGTGCTTCACTGAATAGCAGATCAAACTTCAAAGCAACTTTTAGTTTGAAATTTGTTTCCAAGCTCCTAAGCTATTCTTTTCCTGACAGCAGTGGATAAGAAATTGTCACTACCACTGGTGACATGTCATCGGGAGATACAGGAATAACAGATGGGCAGCACTGAGATAACAGGAAGTAAGTTCTTTAAAAGATTGTGTTGACATCACCAACTATGAGAGCAGAGGTAGAATGACCCCCAGAAGGAAATCCAATCCGCTCAGGTCTTTCTGACTCACAGGTGTTTTTTCTTATTTATGTCCACACGCAGACCATATTGGATCTAAAATTATTTGAAGTTTTAAAACAGCTATGTTAGAATTGGTAGATTAATGGAGATTAAGAAAAGGATGAACGGATTTAGTCACTAACTTCAGTGTTTTAAATGATACCACTAAAATGATAAAAATGTCATAAAAGATAAAATGATTGCTGATGTTACTGGCATAACTGAATGCCATTAATAAGAGTCAAGATTCCTTGATTGCAATGTCAGATCAATGGGTTATGACATTTTGATGACAGGCTGATGGATCTGACTTTCTAAATGAAGAATGATTGATTATGACTCCTCAGAAGTATGGCTCATTATCAGCATATCTAGGCAACTCTTGACACCACTATACATAACACCTATTATGGAATGTCAGAAGTCTTCACTTCGAGCGTGTGGCCATGATTTCTGAGGAAATTAATTGCTCTGCTTACTGCAAGATACTATAGCATATTGCACAAAACAAAACAGTGCCTGGTATCTACAAGGAAAGCAGCACAGAAGCCAAGAAAAACAGTGTTTTTTTAGCCTTCAGTGAATTTCATAACAGATGGTCCATAAGCCAATAAGAAAACTGTACTTCCTGATGCAGTAGGAAGATGATATAAAGCATGACATGAGCTTCATTCACTACATTCCATAAAAGTCTAAGAATTTGTCTTCCCAACAAGGGATGAAACAGAACTATAGGAAAACAGATTTCTTGATTTCAACGAGACCTGCATTAGTGCTAATTACATTTCTAAGTCCCCTGCTATGCTGCACTTCATATTTTAAATTTTGAAAAGTGCTTTATTTATAGTACATTACAGTCCAATTCAAAGTTTTGGTCTAGGGTGTAAATTCCGTTGTGTAAAATTGTTGTACAGTGGATAACATGGATGCTCTCATAGAGAGTATGTCAGATACAGGGAATTGTTATGGTAATAAAATGGTGCCTGAACTGTCTGGCTCAATGCCCCATCCTGCACTGAGCAATATTTAAGAAAGAACTTTATATTACAGAAGAAACTGCTAAATATAGTTTTAAATATGTTAAATGTGGTCTGTTAGTCAATGCAAAGTGTTTTCTTGTCTCCTTCAGAATTCTTTGAAAAGCTCTGGGCCACTGAAGGAAAATCAGTCACAGCAGAAGTTTTTGCCTGCCTGACAGAGTTAAAACAGCAAAGAACCAGGAGGAGACAGATTTATCCAGAGACAGAGCACCCAACCAGCCTCTGCTATGAGCTTCTGAATCACTAGATGTAGATATGCAGGATTTCAAACAGTCATTTCCATTTCAAATCACCATTTTAACATTATAATAATTTGTCTAGGGGCACATCATAATGTATTGATTTTCCATCTAGAACACTAAGACATTAGACAATTACAAGTTCAAGAGTATTACTAATTCTGCCAAGTCTTTCCAATTATTTTGTCTCCCAAAGGACAAAGAATACAGAAAAGCTTCATACTGAGAAAATTACCTCTTTTTGCATTAAAAAAATAATATTAAAGGAAGAAGTACTGTGAATAAATATTCTTTTAAACCTAGGAAGGAGCAGCTGAAAAAGAATTGTTTTCCCCTACTGGAAAACAGTTGGGGTCTAGCTAAAATAAGGTGCCATTTATTCAGGTAGGGATTTACCTTGGAGTGCTCCTAGCAGGAGCTGGACTTGCACCTGTGGATCACCCTTGGAATAGTCAAGTCTTGAAAATAGCTAAAAATTACTTAATAAATAGTAACTGTTACCAAATTGCTCTCTGCTTTGGAAGGTCAGTGAGTTTCTAGCTGACTGTGATGTAGGCTCACCACCTTCTGTCTCTGCCTGCAGAACCTGTGCCAGAGGGGTGCTGGAGGAGGAGCTATTTCCAGCACTTGCTGATCTCATGGCCTTACCATTTCATGTGACAAAACAGGAGCTCTCTGCTGCACTTGGGAAGGCACACTCACATTCGTGGTATTGACTGACAGGTGAGTCACAATTTGCAATTTGCTCATCTCTGACCTGGGCCCAAGCATACATGAAGAGCCGTGCTCCACTTGGATCTCTTCTTGTTTTATGTCTGCACTGACTGGGGCAGGTGATCACACAACTGGCAGGACAATGGACATCTGTCCTGGATATCTGTTGCTGGAACATTCCCAGCCAGCAACACCCAGAGTTTCAGTTTGTATAAATCTGTGTAATTATGAGCACGTGTTTTCAGGAGAGCCACTGCTTTGTGCTTCACCTGATCTTAAGAAACTTCCCAACATTATGTCACCATCTCAACTCCAGAGAAATCCTAGTAAGCAAAGATTGGATCAAACCCTAAGTGTCAATTCAGAGTCATAGAAATCTAGGCTGCTATTTTTTAAATTGAGTTTCTTTTCTTGGAAAAAAAATGCAAAATCTGCCCAGATCTAGTAGATTTTATATGATGAACAGTTCATAATCTGCTAACTGAAGCCTTCTAAGCAGATCATTGATTATCAAATTTAAACCAAAATATTTCTTCATCCTTAATGGAGAAGTCTGCTACAATTTAATAATAGAGCTACAGGATATTAATAGTGGGTTTAAAGAAATTGCCCTGTGTATCTCCAGAATTCCCAGTTGCTTGTTGTCCAGCTGTGGCAGAATGAATGGTTTACAGAAGAGAACACTGTTGTCCATAATTTTTACAGACAGAAATCTGTTTACAGCAGCTCCAGCATTGGAGCTCCTGGAGAGCCTGCAGGTCCCTCTTGCACCCCTTCCCATCTGTTTGCTTCTCTGGGCACCAAACCATCCCCTGGGGGCCTGCACCCCATCTCTGCTGTACAGGGTGCACTGCCCTTCAGAGTTCTGTGCCTGGTGTTTCACTTAAGAAATTCTTAAGACAGCAACAAAAGTCTTCCAAATAAATTGGTAAAATTTAGCCACATGTAATTCCTCCCTGACCACTTCCCTTCCATCTCCATGAAAACTGATTTTTTAGTCATTCTCCCCTTTGGTTTTACCCTCTCTGGAATAATTCTTATAATATAATTTNTGCCAAATCAATGAATTAATAGTCAGGGAAGTTTCTGAAATGTCTGGTCATGAGAGGCAGCTGAGGATGAGGCTCACTTTGCTTTCCAGTATGAAGTGCATTCATATGTTCCAGTAACTTTTAATAAAGGCAGATTTAGAAAAACCCCAAATCCTTACCTGAGTGAGTGAGGTAGCTCATCCCCAATGCCCAATTTCCTATTTTAGGAAGTATATGACTCTCAAACTTCCAAACAAATATGAGCCCAGGATGACCAAAGCAGATAAATGGATGTGCAGAGCACTTGGGACAATTACCTTATTGCCTTATTCATTCCTGTGAGGTGTTAACCCAGACACCCAGGAATGGTAATTTAGATGTCACGAGGAGTTATTGAACTCCTCATGTAAGAAAGATTTGTACAATTTGCTGTGAGTGACATCTCAGTGTCACAAGGGGGTGATAGCTGGATGATAATGCCATTTACTTGTTCCTACCCCCATCAAAAAGAAGAAAAACCTAGAAAATGTAATTTGTTTTATTAATGTTTTTGGTTTTTTTTAATTTTCGTATTTTAAGAATGTTTTGCACTTGGTGATGTACAACTGAGGAACTAAACATGACTCTTTCCTCAAAAAGCTTTCAAAGAAAAACTGCACTGTTAGATGGACTAACACAGTCCTGGTCAATATAGCAGTCTGTGAGTTGAATATTTGCTCATTTGCGTGGTATAAAATGAGTGTCAGTTCTGGTTAACTGGGCTTGGTTAGAAAGCTGGAAGAGTAGCACTGCCAGCACAAGCTGGAGAGCAAGTCAGACAGAATAGAGCTACATAATTATCACAAGAGTTGGAGACAAGCAGAAGATTCTCTTATGCAGGAAAGAAGTTCCTGATTCCCATTTTGTGTTAGTAGGACAGAAGAAATGAAGAAGAGTAGTAGCTTAAATTAAAACATAAAACTCTTGTGAATGTAACTGGGGAAGACTTTCACCCCTGCATTGGTGACACAATTTGGAAGAATTCTTAAAGAATTTTTAAAGAAGTAAAATATAAGATTTGGAGAAGAAGGTCAATTTCAGTTTTAGGACATTAGTTCTTACTCCATGAAAATTCCTTTAAGCCACTAATTCAGATCAATAAATAACCAGAAAAGTAAACCATGGACTACTACTTAGGCTACCACTTGAGTGTTTTAAGGATATAACTTAGAAATGTGATTTTCCCCCACCCCCATCCCATCCCATCCCATAGAAAACTTGTGATTTTATGTGCTTTTTTATGCATGTATTAAACAAATGGCACAGCTGAATAGCTTTTCTTAAAAACTGGACATTCACCAAAAAGAAGTTTGCCAGCACAGACAATTAGGCTTTCTTCTTTTAACAATAGATTGACTGACTGGCACATTTGAAATGCGAGCGTATTTTTTATTCCTCCGTTCACCCTTTGAGCTGATAAACATGAACAATGGGAAACAGCTGGGACAGGAAAACATTTTAGTTTGTATTTTCAAAGCAAGCAAGAAATAAACCCATCAGTGGGAGCCAGATCACATCTTCTGCCTTAGGGGTAGTCAGCAATTGGGGGGAAAAATACGATCCATATTTTTAATCAAACATTACATATTTATTAATGTGCAGCTGGCCTATTGTGTGCATGATTTTTTTTTCTTTAACGCTGTGCTGCGTCCGTCAGCCTGACATTGTTCTGTAACTGACATTACTCTATAAGGATCTGGAAATGCACAGATTTAATAGGAATCATTGAGACAATTGCTTTCTGTATTATTAGGTCTGTGTGACGTAGGTACCATCTGAAATTCAATTTTAGAAGAAAAATAAGATATTGTTCTATCAAGGCAATTTTGTGCACCTGTGATACAGTAAGAACATACACCCCCATGCTCCCATTTTCCTCCTCACTCATCTAACTTCACGGCTGTTTAATGATATATGCCACTCTTTTGTTAAAAATGTTTGGCCAAATGTATTTTGATGCTTATTGAGATTAAACTTTTAGTACATCTCCCGGGTAGCAAAGGTTGGGCTGTTCATTAGTTGGAGGTTTGGCCTTGTCAGGTTCCATTGACTGCTGGCTAAAAGGATCACTTTATCATCATTTGTCTGCAATGGAGACAGTCTTTATTCAGCCTTGATTCCTCTGGGGTCACAGCTGTCATAACTTCACTTGCTTTATAATGCAGACCCCAGTTTCTCAATCCCCTTAGGTAATTGTCTAATAGACTCAGTTTACCTTAATATAGGTAATATGTTATTTACAAAGAAATACAAGGGAAAGTAAGGGACAATCTTGCTCAAAACATCCCCCTCCTAACCTACTGCTTGGGTTCAATCATTTGGGAATTATGTTAAACTCAGTTCTCATTTTGAACCCAAAAGGGAAATATACCTTTTTTTCCTGAGTTTTACTCTGATCCTTCCACAGCAAATCTCTAGACTGAGCCTCCAGGCCTGGTTTTCTGCTGGTGAAAGTTAACTCTGCAAATTTTGATTTGGCTATGGTGTTTTGGAGAATGAGGCCTTCATTTGCCCTTACAGTTCAGATCCTGCATATTTTACATGCCGAAAACTATAGTTCCATTTAACGTGAAACAGTCAGTTTGCCTTTAGGTCAATGTGTTAACCTTTTGGGCCAGAAAGCAGCAAGGGCAAGGATGGGCTATTGCTGCCTCTTCTTGCCTGGGCGGGACCCACCCTGGTGCTCTGAGGAGAGTCTCTCTTCTCTGGAGCTCCTCCAGTTTTGCACCTCTTGACAAAGGAGCTGGAAATGAGACAATTTCCTCCAGAACAAGGCCAAAGAATCAGCCTGTCTCCATTTGATTTACGAAAACCTGAAATCTTTTTACAAAACCTGGAAGAGCTCCATCGTGAGCATGTGAGAAGCCCATTTTTGAGTGCCTTGGTAACCAGTGCATTCCCCTTGCAAGTCAGCTGCTGCCTTTTTCAGAACCAGGAGCAGCTTGGCTCCCCAGAGGAGATGGGCTGAGCAATTTCCACATTTGGTCTTCTTTAAAATTCTTATTAAAAATGAGGGGAAAAAATCGGAGCTTGATTTTTACATTGGTACTGCTTTTACAAAGTGCTGGCAGCTTCAGTTACTCTAAAGAAGATATACTTCTCATATTTTTTATTTTGTATCTTTTAAGGATTACACAGAAACAATTGTATGCTTCACAGAAAGTGGTTGCCACTCTATGTTCTTAATATCCCCACCAATAAAGATTTGCAATTCACTATTTTTCAATAGAAAAAATGATGTTGCCAAAATATTCAGAAAATGCATGTGGCAGAGACAGTTCTACACCAAATTTCTAATACCTCTTTGAAGGTAACTGCTTAAGGGGAGCAATTTTAAAGACTTTAATCATTAACAGAAAACCGTGATGTAAAGTAAAACATAATGAAAAAAAACCACTTTGTGGTGGAAGTCTAAACTTCAAGAGGGAGTTGTACTTTCCATTTGTTGGAAGTTTGTGAATGCTCAGATCCACGGAATGGTCCCACACCTTCTTCTGCAGAAGGATACACACACACACCAAATCCTTTCTACAATTCACTGACAAGCTATTTCTTTTTCAAAGTTTTTCCTGAATGACTGTCTTTATTTTTTGAAACAAAACATGTATTCCATCAACGACATCTTCTCACAGTAAAGTTTCTTTCAAATTGCACTCAGTCATACCTTGTGTGTGAGCTTATGCACCAGCATGTGTTGAATTTCCCAGCTAATATCTTAACTAGAAGCTGATTTTCATTTGAGCTTCTAATTCAATGCCACAACTCATTGCACTGCAATATCTTAATTACAGCTGGGGATTGATAAGTAAACAAGGAAATGCAGCTGTTGTGCTGTGGAAAGTTACCCTTTAATTATTAGCTTTCATTTATTTTTTTATTATTTTTTCCCAAATATCTTCCATATAATAAATTAATTCAAAGTAGCTATAGAGCAAATAAACATTACACGGGGGAAAAAAAAGGGAACAAAAATCCCCACAACCCCCAAAGCAATCTTTTAAAGGATTGCATAAAAACTGGATATAAATGCCTGTTTCCATGTGTACTGCTGCACCACCCATGAAAACAGCCTCTAAGACAACTCATCTTACAAAGGAAAATGTCACTAGATATAGTGTTGATCATTAGAAGCACTACAGTGCATTCATCTGCTTGTACCCCACTTTGATTACTATACAGCAAAGATGGCCACAAGCACTCAGAAAGTTTTATTGAGGCTTAAATCTTCATTCAAATGATGTAAAGGGGCATTGAATGAAGATTTAGAACTCTATAAAGCTGCTTGGCAGTGTCTGTGGCAATCTATGCCACATAAAAACTGAAATGCTTCTACTTTCTTATTGAAACATTTCTACTGTAATTCTTTAATATTAGGTAGCAGCCACAGTGTTGGGACATTACCACATCTGGGAGTATTTCTCTTGCTGAGGGTTTGCCTGCAATCAATTGTGCAGGATATTATAGGATGTTGATGTCTAGGACATAATGGAAGAGGAATTGTTACTGCAATTACATATTATTATGCTTTTCAGAAGATAATGTGGGTTCATTCATGTGCGTATTTTGAACTAGCAAATACCCTAATTGCTTACATGTCTGTTATAATCCTAAATCCAGTTGACATATCTGATGTACCGTTGCATTTTAATCTGGCCACTTGCGTGTGTCCTCTTTATGATTTTCCTCTGACCTGCATGAACTGTGCAAACAAGGAGCATGAGTGTCTTGCATATTGCCTTTGCAGTTCTGGTCTGAGTAAACACCCAGGAGGACAGAGAGACAGAGCACTGCAACCAAGTGTACCTTTTCCAGGAATATAGAATTAGCCTGTGCGAGAGCAGGGTAAGTGCTAATGATCTGATTATGCTATAATGACAAATTTCTGAAAGAGTGTGTGTGCTGCTTCAACTCTCCTCTCCCAATGTGTTGGATTGATGGAGGATGTGTGGCAAAGTATTCACTCATTCACTTAACCAGAAAACAAAGGCAGATGATTAAGAAACATCAGTATTCTGAAGCAGCAATCAAACTGACCCTGCCAAGGAATGAAGAACAGCAAACCCAGCCAAAAAGTGCTGCAGTTGTCTCGTGTTGTAATGCAGGTGTACAGGCAGCATTTTTTCACAGTATTTCCTGAGGCAACAAGCAGGGCCAGACAACAGCAGCTCGCTCCATGGAACAGCATGGTGCCTATGGCAGCCTCACATGCACATAGGGTGACAGAAAACAGACAGAGAAAAGATGTGCTTTTAGAAATTCCTGCTTAATAATCCACTAGAGGGAGCTTATGTATAACCTCTGCCAGGCCAATTATCTCAAAACATGGTTTTGCATAATTAACAAAGACGAGGTAGTTATGAGGGGGATATCTGCCCTGCTGTTCTTCTCTTGATGTGCCATCCTGGAGCTCAGGAATGGCACTTTTGGAGTCTCCAGTTCTATCCAGAAGAGCAATTTACTTTTCTCCAGTGGAATCAGCATTCTCATTGGCATCAGCAGGGATTCGCCTTCAGCACTGACACACTCAAACCTGAGAAAAAAAGCCAGTGCTGAGTGAGGATTTACACTTAAAGCATTAGGAAAGCTTCATCTAATCTATCTTCTGTCCTTGCCTGCTTCAGTTCTGACTGCAAAACAAGAATTCAGTAGCTCTGATTCCCTCAGAGGAAACAGGCAAACTACCTGGACTGCAGACTGTGCTTCCTGTGTGTTTCAGTAGGACAAGGCTGTCAGCACAGTGTTTGCCTGGCAATGTTTGCTCTCCAACTGGAAACTGCCTCCTTTCTCTGGGAGACAGGTGGTATCAAAATTTGTGTCCTTGACAATATTTAACATGCAAACACCTGCAACTATTTCCTATAGTATTAGCTAATCAAAAGACAGGTTTAACTCTCATATCAGAAATATCAACTTTAGTTTAGTAGCAGAGATGTACTTGCAATTACAATTCTAGCTAAATCTAGACATAACACACTTTCAAGCTACATACCCACATAGTGCAGTCTAAATAGTCAGATACACTATCAAAAAGCTTATCATAAAACTTGAAATTGCTGTATCCTTTACACTCATTGCCTCTTTTTCTTTCTGTTTTTTCTGTTGGAAGAGAAAACTTATGACTACACTTCAGCTGTCACCAGCTTTCAAGGTTATACTGATAGGAATGAGAAACATATTCCTAATCTGCATACCAATGCATTGAGAATGCAAAGGCAGGCTTTTTGCCATTGAATAGATGATGATAAGGTCTTAAGTCTTTTGAATTTCTTGTGTTGTACTTGTATTATCATATGATTTCTTAAGCCAAGAATGAATATGTAAATTTCTTGCCACTGACTCGCTCCAAAATAATGGACAATACACTTGCACAGTGGCAATTCAGAGTGTAAAATTGATTAATATTTGTTTTCAAAATGACATGCAATGATGTATGGATCCTTTTACAACTTAAATTAATACTTTAAAGAGATGAATGGTCTCTACAGAGGATGTTAAAGTTCAAGCTGAGAAATTTGCATATTTATATTACAACCAACTGATAATAATTGTCGAAACAGAATGTAATGTGGTTCGTTTTTCATTTTAATCTGGTTGTACTCAAACACAGGACCTCATTAACTTCCAGCAACTAATACAGCATTATCAGTTCCCATAAACCAGACTTGTCTTGAATTTATGAATTTCAAAGACTATTTCCAGTGGTGATTGCTGTTAAACACTGGGTCAGCCACTAGCAGGTGAACTCCATGTCAGATGCTGTAGAAGCATGAAAGTTACTTGGGCTAAAGTGCTGGAGAATCCCATGGCCAGGTGCCTACTTGATGGCAGACAATCAGAACCAAAATTAAGGTGTGATATAAACATCTTACCTTTGAAGGCGCACTCAAAGACAGATTGGATTTCTTTTCTCTGGATGACCAAAATCAGGAAATCTAACTTCATCCATTTCCTATATTAGGCAGTATTCTTTAACTTTAAAAAATATAAAACTCCAACCAAAAAATGAGCAAGAGATCTTTCATTGAGATACAAGTTTTGGAAAAGGAAAATAGATAAATTTTGATTGAATAGGCAAGCTAGCTTGGATGATAGTGAGGATACAACCCAAATAAATACTACCCACTTGGGTTTAAATAACAGTAGCAATAAAATTAGCAGTATCTCGCTTTTCTGAGGAATAGAAAATAAGCATGCTGTCAACATCTCAGGTAGTGCATTATAGGTATTCTTATGGGTATTCTACATCTCCAGATGTATCAGGAAAATGTACATCTCTAAGTTAGCAAGAAACTTCACAGCTCTGTGAATTTCTTGTTGTGCAATGGGTATTGAATCTTCTAATGACAGTGCTTATTTCTTTAGCTCACTAGAAGCTGATGGTTATTGAAAGAGGAAGTGCTGCTTACAGTGCACCATATTCAAGTGTTTTTCATTTTCCTACATAAGTATTAGTTAAAGGCTGGCCTGACCCTCCTGTTGAAGAGATGTGGTGTGTGTCTGGTCTGGTAGCATGGAAGAGCAAATTCACCTTTCCTTTAATGCTGTAACAGCTACAGGGAACTCAGGACTCCGAGGGGGAAAGCTGGCAATAGGATTATGGATGTATTTGCAGTCTCCTAACTGTATTCCTCCAAGGAAGAGGACAACATTCCTTAACTAACTTCCTGTAGTCCAAATGTTGTCTCTAGGCAAAGAACAGGGCATTAGGTCAGCCCTATGGCTGCTTTGTACAGTACTGGGAAAGTCCCAGGACGCTGTGAAAAAGAGAAGGAACACAATACAAACTCGGTAAAGAAAGTAAATCTGTACTTTGCTAATAAGAATACCAAGAACTTTTACCTAAGTGAATGAAAAGCTCTAAAATACCAATACCTGGCATTATAACTTATTTCCTAAGAAGCCATCCAGACTTCCCATTATAACCTCACAAAAATTTTTAATAAATATTCCTATCAGCTGACAAATCCCTGGAGAACAACCTGTTCAAGCCTGTTCCAGTTGCACAGTGATCAGACATTCATTTGTTGTAATTTTATAATGGTGCAAGAATTGACTCTTTGGATGCTCCTTGCAAAATGAGTCCACAGAACAGGCCAGGAAGATGCCTTGTTGAATTTCCAAATTTGTTGAGTGAGATATACTGCACCCAGGCCACCACAAAGCTTAAAAACTAATTCAGAAAAAGGGCAAGCAGAGCAGTGAAACATCTTCTTCAGCATGTAAACTCATCCATCCTACCTGTTGGTAACCAAACTAAATAATTGATTTTTCATTGTGAAGGGTATGTACCTTCCTATAGAGCTCTGCAGTGGCACCTGTCCTGCAACATATTCACAACTGATTTAAGAAAAATGGAGGAGTGCATATCCTGGTAGCAATTTAATATCTATTAGAACATTACCAGGACAGTAAAACCATAAACTGACCGAGCCTTGGCAAAGAATCTCTGAGCAACTTGGTGATAAAATGGCCAAAGAGACAAGATGCTGACAAAAAGCAAACATTGCACAGATGGGGGAGGGGAAGAGAAAGCAATACCCCAAACCAGAAACACAGTATGGCATCCTAAATAATTTATTATCACTTAGCAAAGAGGGAGGGTAATTATGGACAGTAAACATTAACTCAATGCTTAGGTGAGGAATGGAAAAAACATTATTTATACACAGCATCCCTGATTTGTGAGTACTTTTCAGTGTTTGATCTCAAAGGTGGTATTACAGAATAACATAGAGAAAAATAATGATGACAGCAACATTTTGGAAAGGATACTGAAAAATTAATTAGGACAGGAAAGCTTGAGGAAAGTTTTGTGAGGAGTCTATAAAAGCACTCCTTAACATGGAAAAGGGGATTTGGGAGTAAATGGTCACCATTTCTCATAATACTGCCTCAGTTAGGGAGCAGTCTGGGAAATTGCAACACAGCAGTTATATAGAAATACATATTACATTACACGTTTTCTATTTTATCAAAACAGACTTCTGTACTCTATTTGGATGTTAAAATTGTGTGTGGATTCAGAAGGTGACAGGAGAAAAATCAGACAAGAAATGTCCATCAGAGATTATTAAACACAGTGATGCAGACCCAAACAGCAGACCCTGAACTCCAGACTGCTGGAAACAGTAAGGCTGCCATGGGGAGAGCTTCATTCCGTTGCTGCAGCCTGTGTTTGCAAACATCTGCAGGAGGCAGTGTCAGGGCCAGCTGCTCGCACAGAGCTCAGCCACTGCTGTGCTGCAGTGGAGTGGAGGAGCAGCCCAGAACTGCAACACAGGAATTCTTGTCCTGCTCTGCTCTCAGCAAAGCAGATCACAGAATATTTTGTTTTTCAACCCCACCAACCATACTGGCAAATTTTCTTACTGTAGCAAAATTCTTTGCCTGTGAACCCAGGATTTTGTAGTACAAGTTCCAGCAATCCCTATGAGGCAATGAGGGCAAGTTAAGCCATCAGAAATATATATTTACATGTGGAAATTGTTAGTAATACTGCTCTTCTTTTCCCCAGAGACAGCTCCATTGCCACAGCCTCGAGAAACACATGCACACATACACAGAGACACAGAGAAACAATCAATAGATACACTTAGAAAGCCCCTTATACCATGTCGTGCTTCACGGATTTTGATAATATCAATCATAATTGAGTTAGATAAAATCCATCTGACTTTCAGGATGCTGGGGTCAGCTGGGGACACAATGCCTCACTTCACATCAATTACCACATGTAGTAAGGTGGTGGTAAGCAATTCCATTTGATAGTTTGCAGCTATAAATAATTATATGGCAATAGCAGTAAAGTTGGCTCTTGGGCACAATACAGAATCATGAATTTTCATTTACTTATATCTCAGAAGCTGTTAGGCCTCCTGGTTTGAAATGTGAACCCCTGATTAGGTGTATCAGTCTTTCTGTTAATAACATATATGCAGCTGGTGGGTGCTTTTGAATGAACACTTTATACTTTCTCTTATTTCATGAGAATATTTTCATAACAAATATGACTACATGATACATAATGATTGATTAGAAATTGCAAACTTGGTTTCAGTCTCCTTTATTATCATATTCCATCTTTCATTCAGTTTAGGATCTGTCCCATCGAAGTCTCTGCAGGACTTCAGTAATGTATTTTTTTTACATGCTGTATAATAAATTCTCAGCAATTTGAAATTATACAGAGTAAAGCAGGTTTATTAATCAGAAGAGCAGTGAAGAAAGGTACCAAAAAGTATCAGATATTTTTTGTACTTCCTGGCTTTGCCTGGATACCTGTTCCTTTTAAAATGCTGGTTTTTATTACATATTCTGTATGTTTAAGAACATTAATCAACAGAGGCAGAATGGACATAAAGTCAGATTAGGAATAAGGTAGGAGCATGGGTTGGAGTTTAGGTACTTTAAGTGTGAAGATCAGAAAGAACCAGGCTGAGGAACACCTCAGGAAGGCTGGACAGGAACAGGAGTATGGAGCAGAGAACTGGAAGAAGTGCAAAGGCCAAGTCTTCCTAAACATATCGAGGTAGCTCTGTGGTCCATAAAAATGCAATAGAATTCATTTGACATTTTAAAAGCCATGTGGAAGTGGGGGCTGGGAAGCATGAAGATGTACAAAGTCCACCTGACAAGAAGAAACCCACCACAAGCAGGAACTTCTGTCCACATTTCACCATGGACCAAAGAATGAATAGAGGAACACTTCCTGCTCTGTCCTAGAGATTTCCATGGAGGAAAAAGGGCTGATTTCACTGATGAGCTTGCTTTCAGAAGTGAGTCTGCCCTAAAGAAGGGTTACAGAGCACTCACACAGAACTGCTTCCACTTTGCAGAGATGCTGGGGCTGGAAGTGTTGAACAGGACACGAGGCAGGGAAAAACAGCACTGGGGCAGTGACTGGAACCAAATGATGTGAAATGAGGTAACAGTGGCTGTGCAATACCAGGGAGGATTTCACAGTCAAGAACAAGAAAAAGGATGCTTCATCAGCAAGATGCTGACATGAGAGCAAGATTGTAGGAAAGTCTTGCTCTTTATTTCACTCTGACCTGAAGACCAATTGTGAAAACCATTAGCATTTTGATCAGTAAGGAAAATCAAAAAATGTTCAGCAACCTGAGAAAGAATTAATCTAAGAAAAAGTCTTCTAAACAGGAGGAAGATTAAATGCATTAAGGATGTCATAGATATTTGAACAAGAGTCAATGATTTAAAGGAAAGGCAGATTACATGTGCCAAAGGAATGCATAGTTGTCACTAATTCTAGATGAGTCACTAAAAACATTTGAATATAAAAGGGAAGGCTTGCTGTAGGATCAGGTAAGAACTGTATCCTTAATTATGATTTGATAGGACAGACCTAATATTAGTAATGCAACCTATGTAAAAATTAGGCTTCCATGGCTTTGGGAGGCCCAGGTCACAGCCCACAGAGCAGCAGCTTGTTGATCAGAGAGCTGGTATTTAGCAGCATGAATTGAACTGCAATCAACAAGGAGCCTGATTTGTGTTCTAAATTGGTGTTTAGCAGCATGATCTGAACTGCAATCAAGGGAGAACTCATAGCCTTTTCTAGGGGGAGCAAATGGATAATTTCCAATCTCATTGCACAAAATATTTGTAGCATCTTAAATTAGATTGGAAAAGATCCCAAATTATTTTAACATGAAATATGTAGGTGAATTTTTTGAATATGTTTTAGAGCAAAAACCTGCAGAAATGTAAAGGTTCTAGCAAAAGACCTACTCTAATATGCCTTTTATAATTTTTCACACTATAAAAGGAAAAAGCCATTGTAATATAACAAGTAGGTATTTTGTGGCTGTGTTTTTTACTCTGTTTCTTCATTAATTTCTCTCCTCTACAGCACAGTGCAGTACCTGCATGAATTGTTTGTTTTTTTCTTCAGCAAAACAGAATGCTTCCCAGAAAAATTTCAACACATCTTGATAGGAGAGGTATATTGCCCTGTGTGATAGGCCAGTTTCCTGAGGTCACTGCTCAGAGGATACTTATCATAGCTTCAAATAATAATCCCTAGCCATATTCAAGCATTTGGTGGCCTTACAGTGAACCTGATGCCCAGTGCATCATCCCACTGGCATTACTTTCCCTGTAACTATGTCATCAACTTGATATTATATCCCAAATACATTATTGCACAATATCTTCACAATTGGATATTCTAACCACCACCTCCCATGCTGGTTTTGTACATTTTGTGTTTGTCTTGTGTTTTATTTCTTCTTCTATCTCAATCACAGCCAATGGTCAATGTGAAGATCTGGCTCCCCGGCCTGTTGCCATTGCTCTGCATATTCATGAGCAAAATCTTTCCATATCCACATGGCAAACCTTTCAAACTGTCATAAAGAAGAAATAATCACCTTTTTCTTTAAAATCTAACAAAGCCCACCAGAGCTGTGTTCTTTGTATAATAGTTAACATTGTCACTAGTAATCAATTTATTTTACTGGTAAAGACAGTATTCTCATGACAAGTCAAAGACCTTTGGAAACAGTACATCTGTGCCTGCTATTTAAGCACACACAGACACAAAGAAGCAGAATATATTAGAAACAAAAAATATGTCAGCTTGTATAATGGTCCCATTGTTTGCTCTACCAGAGAGGGATTGTGCCATAACATATGATGCTGAATGTGCTTTTCTTGTTCTCCAGCCTTCATAATAAAGTATTTGATGCAAATACTCTAATCACATGGAGAAGATGCGGATGTTAGCTGTCCTTCCTTTCACTGCTCTCTCCACTGCCTCAAGAAATATATTTTTATGAATATTAAAAAACCCAAATAGCAAATTGATGGAATTCTGCTTTAGTGTGTTACTTTTTATAGCAGGTACTTGATTCACATTTGGCTCAATATTCACCACTCTGCCAGACACTGGAGCTACACCACTGCAATTTTCAGCCAATGGCACCTCTCTTGTGCCTTCTCCATTAGGCTGCTTCATTATTTTGTATAGAGTAAACCAGAAAAGGTAAAAAAAAAGCACAAAGACCAGCATATACCCTATGAAATTGTTCCATATATAGCACTGTAAATGTATGCAGCCCTTTACAGCACTTCCTAATGGGTAGTGGCCACAATTTACAGAAAATTATGGCTTTCCAGAGAGTAGGAAGAGGTAGAATAAGTCAGTTCATTCATTTATAACACTGTCTCCTGTGCAGGGGAAGTCTTAAGTCTAAGGTGCAACTTCAAATATACGAAGTGACCTTAAGTAGGAAGGAGAACATTAACCTTTAATTATGCTGCATGGACCATGAATTACCCAGATCTAAAACAGTTCATCCAGTTCAATATTTCTGTTCCTACTCACTCATACATCAATACATAAAGAATAGGGAACATCTGCCCACAAGAGAAAGACAAAGGGCAGGAATAACTTTGGAGAGGATAATGGCCTGTAATAAGGACTGGCAGCAGAGAGGAGTCACAGGTCCACCCCAGCCACACTCCACAAAGTACCATTCTCTGTTGACAGGCAACAAACCCCTTGGCAAGCTTGCCCCTTCCCTGGCTGTGCACACAGTTCTGCACAACTGGAAGCTGCCAATTTTTCTGTAATGGGAGAAAGGATCCCCCATTAAACAAACAGGACAGGGATTCATTCCTTTATCCCAGCATACTTTGTTGTAGTGCAGCTACATCCCATTTCTGTCAGAAGCAGCAGCTTCAATCTTATGGTACCTAGTGCTGCACATCTCATGGTGTGGTGCAGGAGCTGCCTGGAAAACAGGGGAGTTTCCAGAGTTCTGTTTGGTGAGACTTAAGCACGTTCTTCCCAAGTTGTTTGGTGGGAATATCACAATGCTTCTCTGCTTTCCCTGGATTTGGAATGAAAGGACAGAGCAGGTAAATGCTCTTCTGCTTTCCCTTCCTAGTCACCCACTCATTAATTGTTATGTGCATGTCTACATGAGAGTATTACATACACTGAAGAAGCACATGGGGCTTTAGAAAATCAGTAACTTCCATGTTATATTATCAAATTTCATATTTTCTTTCCTTATGAAACCAAGGAAACTTCATGTGTATATGAGTCAGCCACTGCAGAAAGCAATAATGCATCAAAATCAACTTTAAAGCAGCACTAGTTCAGTGGAATAGACTAAATATTGCCTGCTGCAGCATGCAGCCAGTATGAAACAAGCAGAAATAAAATCAGAGACACAATTAAAAAGCTCAAAGGTACCTGATATTATGCACTAGGTCCATGTGACCATTAACAGGAGCAGAAGGGGAATACAGTGGTTTGTGTAAGGGATGGAGCTCCTTGGGACCCATTAACAACCTCAGCAGCCCTTCCCCCCCAGACACTGGGCAATGTAACAGAATTCCTACATCTCAAAAGCCCACTCTATAAACAGAGATGAAATCTGAATATTCAATCCTTCAGCCCTCCTGCTGAGCACAGCTGAACATGCTGCAGCTCAACTTCAAAGCAAGAGTCATGAGAAAGGAAGCACAGCCTGGTGGCACCAGGGACTGGGCTGGATGGCTGCGAGTGTGTGCTGTTAAACTGTGCTGTAATGTACACAGCACATCTTCAGCTTTGCAAAAACAGGCTCAACATTTGGCTTTTCTCAGGGTCAAAACCACCTAGTTATTACTGGACTGTTAATTTGCATTTCAAAAGGCTAGGCCAGCTCTCAATATACCACTGCTATACTATAACTTACTGTGGGTTGGATAATAATTTAGACTTTGCAGTGAGAGCAGAGGTTATTTTGTGCTGGGGCCAGGTGCTTTCAAGCCATGGGGCATTTGAATCCTGGGGCATGTGGCTGGGAGCATGCACACCAATCCCCATCACCAGCTCTGTGCAATGAGGCCAGGGCTCTAAGCTGCTGCTGGCCAAGGATGGAAATTCTGATTCTTGGGGCACAGTGAGGGCCAGGCAATGCTGCAACAGCCAAGACTGGTGATTTTAAAAAATGGTCACGGATATGGAGATTCAGTTGTAGTTCCCTATAAGCATATAACCAAACCACTGGCAGTTCAGAGGATCACTACCAGTGGTAAGTCCTCAAAAGTTAACACTGTTCTGACTTCCCTACTCCAGTCCCATTCTTCACTACAACAAAAGCATCTTTCCTCCAAACCGTTTCCAAAACTGAATGTGTGAAATTTAGGCTAGAAGAAAGTAATATCCCTTTTGAGGGAGTAGTACAAGAAGATGCCTTTGTCTTAGTAGGGCTTCTGCTGATGCCCAGGGACTATATCCAGTGTTTTCCTCTAGCATTCCATGCAAGTGTCATTAGTGACACCTTAGCACATTCGAGTTCATCTCTAATGAACAAGCACGAAGGAGCCTGGGGTGCTTCCCTGTGAAAGTGTCCAAAGGTGTGCTTGTAAGAACACTGTTTCTGTAGGAGTGACCAGACAGCTCCCAATTAAGCAGGACACTGTGAAGAAAACTATTTGTCTATTCTTCATGACTTAGGAGTTTTAAATTGATTAATTGCATTGTTGACGTTTTTGCTAGGACAGTTCACAGCTTGCAGTGTTTGAAATGAGACACGTAACTACAATGCAGCCAGACAGAAGCACTGCTGACATCCCTGGCAGAGTGTCTTGGGGTGACTGTATAATGCCTGTATCCCCAAATCGTCTGTTCTGTTGGTGTTAAATATTAAATTCTGCAACTTTAAGACTGGTTCCAGGAGTGAAGCAGGGGGAAAGAAGAAGTGCCGGGTTTGTTATCAGAGACTGCACTGGCTCCCCCGCATTCCTGCTGGCACGGTGTTGTCTGCGGTGGACAGTGAGAGGGAGCTCTTTTTTTGCTCTGGGTTGGTTCTTCTGGCTAGCTGAGGCAGAGAAACTCCCTGGACTGTTTTTTTCCTCCTTTTCCTTTTTTCCTGAAACTNCTATTAGAAGTTGCTGCATCTGAGGGTAAGATCGATTTACCTTTCTTCATCTTTTAGAAACACAGCCTGAACTATAATCTGTTTGGTTTTGGTAGTGGATTTACTTGTTGCTTCTTTTATCCTTAATGGGAACATACACACACATTTACCTTTGGGTCACTCATAATTTCTGTTTGCTCTCTGAACCCTCTGACTGATCCCTCTTCTGCCCTGTAAACCAGCACTTTTTAGTTATCTCTACTGCAAGGCCCATTCTAAAAGATAATACTATAAGAGCACTTATGCAATCTATGCCCAAGTCTCTCAATATGCCCTTGTCAGGCTGTAACAGCATCATTGCCTCTCACTGAGGGCAGCAGGTCTCTGAAGTTTAGATGGTAGCAATGGAAATGTGGTCTGGTAGCACATTGATAGGTTCCATTTTTCACTGTCAGTGTGAGCATTTCATTAAGCAGATACGTTAAAAGTGAGAGGTTTTCAAGAACATGCCATGAGTTGAGCTGCAGTTGGGAAAGCCATCTTTACACTGACAGCAGGTGCAGAAGCCCATCCTCATGGGGATCTTTAAAAAATATAGATCTGAGATTAACCTTACTGGCCACTGTATATCATATGCATGTCATCAAAACCTCAGCATGTATCTGGCAGTAAGAATATCTGGTTGCTATTAAATAAAAAGTGAGTTGATGATGAGAGTTTTCCACAGTTCAGCATGTTGCTTGTTATTGTGATCACTGGTTTGGGGCTGGAGGAGGAGGAACAGGGCAGAAACATTAATTTCAGGCTCTGATTCTAAAAACTTTCAAATCTTTGTCTTAACAGAAGAACTTGTATGTATGAATTACACATGTTCCCAGAGTGTGAACTCTGGCACTAGATATTTACTCAGTAAACTGCCTAGCTGGCAAACAGCTTTGACTCAGTATAGCATAGTTGCACCTCTGAACTGCACTGAAAATTCCTACAATCAAGAAAGATTCCTTAGAAGGTATTATTTTAATGAAGAAACAACTAAAACATCAGGATCTGGCACAAAGGGACTTGTATAACAAGAAGTGAATTGCAAATAAAGATGCTGGGTTGTGCCAAGGAAGATATACAGCAGCTTCTCCCTCCAATCACTGCCCACCTTATTTGTTTATCCCACAACAACAAGCTGAGTGACTGTCCAGAGCTGCTCCTTTCCCAGCTCCAGCACTCAGCAGTTCTAATGGAACTTTGAAAGCGGTGAATCAAACAAAACCTTCAGTTGCTCCTGCTCTCCTCAGGATGCTAAAAGGTGAATCTCTCATTGCATCCACAACCTTTACTAAGACAGTAAGAAGGGAAAAGTGTGGCTGGAAAAGCGTTGGTGAAATTACTACTACATAATTTATAGAGAAGCCAAAGCAGCTTTTGGTTTTGAGCTGATTAGTTACTTACATCATGGTTTGGAGATGATTAATATAATTATATTATGCTCAGCCAATTGCTATGCAATGTGATATTGTTTCTCCAAATACCTATTTAAAATAATATCAAAACTACAGTAATAAGTTTTTCCTTGTGAAAACAGAAAAACTGAATTATGAGAAATAAATTTAATTATGTTTCCCTTTGGTTCTGAGGGAAAAAAGTAAAAATCAAAATACCTCAGAAGCTCTAAAAGAGCTTCATGAGGAAACAGTATTTTTTTTTATAGACTTATTCAAAACTTTCTTTTAGTCATGGGAGATTACAGGATAAATCCAGGCACATTTACACCCTGAAGGCAGGATGAGAGCTCACGAACACCCATGCAAATGCCGAATATGTCCAACTGATTTCTGCAGAATTTTATTTCTAAAGTACCCAAAAATACATTACAAAATAGTTTAAACCACTGTGAAATGTCTTTTCCTGTGTTGTTGAAGGGTGCCTCTACAGCCTCATCTAGCTGTTTTCAGAGAGAAAGTCTTGCTGATTATTACTTGATTTGTGACTTGGAGTCAGTTCTAAAGGCAACTCTCATTTTACTACAGCTGCAACTAATATTCATTATTAGGTGCAAGTTAACTATAGATTTAATGACCAATTCCTTCCATATCATAGACTGTGAGATTTGATGGGGAATAGAAAATGCATTAAAATAAAGGATAATTCCTTTTAGCATTATTTCCCATTTTCAAAGGAAAAAAAGAGACCTGACAATCAAAGTAAGCTTGTTATATTTCCCTTGTTCTAACAAATGAAATCATTCTTATACAAAAAGATGAATTAATAACTCCTCTGTACCAGCATTGGAGATTTTCTATGGGGAAAAAAAAAAACAACAAAAAAAACAACCCCTTTTCCATTTGGATTGTGCTGATAACATTTCTCTTTCCATCTGGAAACCCTGTGGGTATCATGAGAATTGTAGTGAAGTTGATTGGGGTCATGTGTGAGGGCACTGGGATCAGAGCCAAAGTCACGTCCAGCCCCCTGCAGCTTCAGCAGCTCCCAGAGAGAGTGTAAGTACAAATCTGTGGCATATTGGGAAATGAGGGTGGTCACAACTGGGGTCAGTGGCCAGAGTGTTTCAAACAGCCTTGGGAGCAGTGATGGGCTCTTAACCTGCAGCAGATATATTGAATGGAGTTCCAATAGGGAACGGTGGTGTGTCCTGCAGCAATGATGCTCTAAACCTGTTGCTTTATGAAAATCAGATGCAAGCATAGAAATACATGAACCTTACAAATTGCATGTAAAACACCTTCTGTGTTCATCTGGCAGAGAAGTTAGAGCAGCAGATCTCATGCCTCTGGTTTATTTATTTGGTTAGCAAGATTGCTGAAAAGAAAATTAGAAGACAATCAAATCAGTATTTTAACAATAGCAAGAGTTTTCAAGTTCCTCAAAGAA
Organism: Toxostoma redivivum; assembly: GCA_013397375.1. Lineage (NCBI taxonomy): Eukaryota > Metazoa > Chordata > Aves > Passeriformes > Mimidae > Toxostoma > Toxostoma redivivum. The sequence goes on from VXBI01012075.1 coordinate 59,477, forward strand.
AGGTGACAGTGAGAAACATCTATAGCTGTGTTTCTACACATGGCTCTTTCATTATCTTTCTGAGACTGAAAATTATGTAGAAAATGCACTTTCTATGCTGTAACTGATATAATAAAATATGGGTTGGTTTTTCACCCCCAGCCCCAGTCTCTGCTTTAGCTATGCTCTGCTCTCATGTTAAAAAGGCTGGTACAGGACCACAGGTACTGCACCAGAGGAGACAGCTGTGTTTGTGGCTTAGACTGCAATACAAGGGAGCAGAGAACCTGTGCCAAACGTCCTTTCCTGTAGAAGCATCCAGAACCACCATTAAAAATTAAAACCACCATGAGGAGGACATGTCTGAAAGCCCCTCTCTCTCTCAGGAACTCAACCTTATGAACAGAAGACTACAACTTCTGCAATGACTGCTGCCAGAGTAGCTGCTGCTCCCGACTGTTCATGCTCTATCCTGTCATTGGAGCATTTGGAGTGGCAAAATCTGCTTCCCACCTTGGCATGGGGGTGTCCCTTGGAGGAAGACTGGCCACCAGACAGCAGCAGCTACGTGGGCTCCTTTTCTTCCCCCTTCTCTTCCCACTGAGATGCAGTGCCTCTAGGGCAGGACCAGACCATGCAAATCCAGAGCTGCCTGTCTCCCAACAGGACCAGTGTCACAAAGATCAGATCATTCTCCTTGCTCACACATGATGAACTGTGTGACAGCACAAAAGAAACCAAAGCCCTGCATTTATTTCTGCCCTCTGAGTACAGCTACCAACATGTGCCCCTCAGGGAATTTGAGCCTAAGGATGCCTGGTCCATGAGCCCTACCAAGTGTAGGTATACAATAAACACAGCGTTGCCAAGCTGGCAATTGTAGGCACATGAAACTGCCCAGTGTCCTACTAGCAGCAATTATGCACAGCTTTAAAAATATCCAACTTCTCGATAGTATTAGCTACCGTGAAGCAAAGATTCTATAACTGAGATGGAAATGAATGGGTGTGTAATCCTGCAGAAGGAGGCACTTATCTAATGAAAATAGTTTGATAGCTTCAATTGACAGTGAATTCTCTGGGATTACAAGTCTGGGTGGCTGGTATCATCTCTAGAGAGGGTTATTCCAAATTAATCTTGTCACCACACAAAGAACCACAATTCTACTAGTCATCTTTCCAGAGATAATGTTTTCATCAGATACATGTTGGCAAGGCATGCACTTGGGTCATCTGCTCTGCCTCAAACCCAACCCTGAAATTAGTCAGTGCTTTTAAGCTGCTCTTTCAAAAAAAATCTGCTATGTGATTGTCACTTTCCAGTTTCATACATGTGTCTGTAAACATGTGTGTATACTTACAAATATGTCTATATACATACATATATGCGTGTGTGTGTGTGAGAAGAGAGAACAGAAATTAACATCTGTGCTTTAGTTCAGCACGTTTTTTCTTCCCTGAAAATACAGGTTGTTTCCTGCAAGAGCAGATCACTCTTGGATCTTTCTCCCCATCAGCAGCAGCACAGTTACACCCCAGTGCTTCAGCACATGAACAGGTCTCCTAGTGAGAAGTCCAGTCCCTATTATTCAAAGCCAGAGTGTTGTTAATCACATGCTCTAGCTTGTAAACAACAGTAAAATCAGTAGACAGCCTTCAGAAAAAGATTCTCATTCTAGCCTCTTAAACTGTGCCTGAACTTTAAATTGTGCTTGGACTGTAAATCATTATTAACCATACATTGCATAAGTTGAAAAATTCCTTACAATGTTTTAAGATTTCTTTGTAATTAATCAGATTCTAATTCAAGTGTTTATTTCCCACTGGGTTTCTATGCAAGGTTAAGACAGCTGGCACATTGAAAATGCAATATAGAGTTTATTGCCTGATTCCTAGCATGTAAAAGGAGATTTTAATGGGAGCATCACAGACTTGAAGGTGAGCATGGATACCATAGGTATCCCTGCTCAGATCGGTACTGGAGCAGTACTGTTTCACTGTGTTCATTTGGTATACCCATTTCATAAAAATAACAAAATCTGAGAAATGACAAGGGCCAAAACATTTTTCATGTGCATGAGCCAACCATTTAACTTCTGCTTATTAGGGAATGTGGCCAGCACAAATGTGCTAAGCTTCAAAAATTTAGAAATCCTATAAATTAGAGCAGAAATTCTTCTGCCAAATTTTACTAGTTTAAAACCAAGAAAGAACCTTTGAACAAATAAAATGTTTGTATGATTTGTTAAAAATTGCTTCTTCTACTTCAGTTTAGGTAGATAAAATAACAGTGATAATACTATTTGCCAGATATCTTTCAACTGTCAGCAAGCTTTTGAATTCAACTGTTTTGTTTGCCCTATTTATGAAATTCATCTCACAGTTACAAGAGGTCTCTCTGCAGATTATGGGAAATGCCTCACTTGTTCTTCCTGGGAAGCACAGCAGCTTCAATGATACCGGTGATGAAAAAATTTTCACTTTTACAGCTTGTGGTATAATCATAGAAGAGAGAGTTGGAGGCCTCTGAGGGGAGTCGGACCAAGTCAGCTTTCACTGGATGAAACTCCCAGTGACAATGCTTTGGGTTCCTGCTGTTGGAAGCTTTCAGAGCCAACATGATGAGTCCAGTAAGGCACCTCGAGGGACACAGACACCATGCAGCTGTCAGAGACCTGCTGGGGGCAAATTCTGCCCCTCTGGGAGCCCAGCTATGGCAGAGCTGGGCACTGGGCTCCCTGCACTGGCCAGCACACTCAGGAGAGCCAAACCTCTGGGTGCCAGGTACAGAGGAGTCAGCACCTCTATTGTTTTAAATTATCTTTTTCCACACAAGAAGCCTGCAAAATCTGCTTTCATTCAGGAGTTACAGATATCCTAGGCTGCCCCTGAGTTCTTTCTACCTTTAAGCTGTCCTTTTCTATTCCAAGCTTCCCCCCCTCCACTCGTGCTCCTTCTCCCCCAGTTAATATGTTGCATGCTGTGACACCATTAGTGGAACCTAATCTCCTCTCTAAAGTAGACTATTAGTGTTTGGTTGGGGCCACTTATGAGGTCATACACTCACACAGCACTTATCTGAAGTAAATGCCTTGTAGCTAATCAGGAAAAGGTAACATGCCATCACCCTGCCCACAGCTTCCCAGCACCCAAATTCCACTCTTTTACAGTGAGAGAAACCCCTAGCAGCCCAAGGTTTGATTTTTTCCTTTTACATGGCAGAAGCCACAGCCCTTAAGTGACTAGGATGGAATGAGAAAGGAATAAACAATTAGGCAGGGCTGCTGGAACAAATCCTCCTGTTTCATTTTTCTTCTTCACTTGTCTCAGCGGGAGTAGTTTTACCTCCTATTGACACCCATTGTGCTCTTGGCTGCTCGCTATGATGCAGCTGTTTTCTTAATGCCTATCAACCCTCTCCCTTTTTACGATACAAAGGTGACTTGTTAATGCAAATGTTGTTGAAACCTTAATAACAATGAGTCCCAGTTGTGATCAATGATATTGCACCTTGGCAAGGGAATGTATCAATGCGTATGGATTCATTTAAAAGTCATCTGCTCAAGGCTGCCGATTTTTTATTTTAAAAATCTCCGCATAAGAAATACGACTGTTCTATCAGACTGACATTTCTAACTCTACTGGGTGCAGTAACACAGTATTACAGTTCTACTATTTCCTGTGATACCCAGTTAGTCTCATATCTACCATTTTCTATCTGCCCTAGAGAATACATTTAAACAAAACCTGAGTCTTCCAATGAAATCCTCAAATCCCAGTTATGCTCAGTTCTGTTAAAAAGATACTTTAATGCACCTGTACTTCTCCAAAGGTACTTCCAAGGAAGCCACATGATTCTCAATGCCATTTTGTTTCATTATCAAAACCTCAGCATAAATCAAATGTTATCACCACCTAAACACTAGCTGAATTGTCTCTGGACTTACCAAGCAGCATGTTAATGTTATTTCAAAAAGTGTATTAACCTTTAAAGCTATGTGTATGAATGACCACATCTCAAAATGCCATTGTGTTAAAAAGTGAATATACCGTTCATAACGATGACAAACTGGTTCTCCTTTCCTTATGGCATCCTTGTATGGCTGTTGGTCTGGTCACATCAGTAGATGTATGCTAGTGCAAAGTGATATTGGATTAAAAGATCAGGAACGCTGAAAGTGAATATAGATACCCATATATGTAACTGACAGGGTGCATAATCCTTAGACAAGTGTTGTTTTCGGATGGGAAACAAGCTTGAGTGAACCTCATTCCTTGAACATTCTCAGTTCTGGATCAGGGTATTCTAAGTCATTTCCTACTTAATCCACTCAGGCAGAGACATGATCATTGGACTATGTAGGGATCAGTTTGCCCTAGAGAATAAAAGCTTTTGGTGTTCAAAACATGAAAGCTGAATCATTCAGAAAATGAGCTACTCTGCTATTGTAATTCTGAGTAGAGGAACCATGTAACACAGCTGCTTTATGCTTTGAAAACTGTTTCCAGTGTTCCAGTGTCATATGTTCCTCCGGATCATTATACTTTCACATGAAACTAATCAACATTACAAATTGAAATTAATCTAGCAAACACACTGTTTCTCATTAAAAAAATATTAGGTTCCATTACACTGTTTTAAAAATCCACACAGGGATTAGCTAGAATTTTGACAAGTGTCAACCCCAAAAGCAGGAATAGCTGCTAATGCCTGATTTATAAGACTTCAGATTTTGTACCTCTGTATTGGGAACAATAGAGTCTTTTTTGGACCTTTGGTTTGTGCTAGGACTCTGAGTCACTGAATATTTTATGGTATTCAATGAACTACAGTATGAGTCATTCATGAGCCTTCAAGTATTTTTGGAATAATGCTATTTTGCTTAAAATTGCAGAAAAATCGACTAGCAGGAGTGATAGAAAATGCACCACTGTAGATTTAATAAGATCACGTGGTGGAATCAGAGCATATACACATCAGCATAAAAATTAATTTAAGCAAAAATTAGGTCTACAAAGGAAATGAGGGATTCAACAATGAATTGTTAGAGAGTTATTGTATTCTGAACAGGACACATTTTACTGGAGCTGTTCACGGTTGCCAAAAAGTTCTTGCCTCAGATGCTGTCCGTGCTTACAATACTTATTTCCACACTCTGCTGCATTGTCCATTTCCACAGCATTCTGCAGACATGTGAGGTTTTCATGAGCACTAAATGATTAAAGAGCCTGGTCAGGGACATCGGACACTATTCAAAGGACATGAGCAAAGCCAGTTTCCATTGGTGAGGTCAGTGAAGAAATAAATCCAATTGAAAAGACTCAGTTCTGCTGCAGTCTAGGACACAGACTATTCACACCACTGTGTGGTGTGTAGTGTGAAAGAGCATTGCTAGATTTATGTAAGGATTTTGCTATTTTTCCTGGTGTGGGTTTTTTTTGCGTGTGTGGGTGGTTTTTCAGTTCGTTCATTTTAACTAGTGCCTAAATACACTATATACCATGAGGAGTGACTTCAGTAAGGACCTGAATCACCAGCATCACTGTGAGACAGGAAAAATAAACCAAGCTTTACACAAAGCACATGAAGAGCAGTGGCAGAGCCCTGAGCTCACAACCTTGTGTGACCTTTGTGGTGACCATCCAGCAGCACTTTTCACACAGGTTCAAACTAAGTGACATTTAGTCATGGTTCTCCTGTGCAGAGATCAGTTTTGGCTTTCTAATAAGGCTGAATTAAAGCCATTTGGAGAAATAATGGGAAGGATTGTGTCAAAATCTGGAAGTTTTTCCTCATTGAGAGCCAAAGTTCTTGTGTCACAAGACTGCCTGAAAGAGAATGTTTTCTTGGATGCATGACTGTGTTGACACTCTTATTCTTGCTTGAGAGTGGCTTTTCATGGCTTTTTTTGAAACTCCTTACTAAGCAGTTTAAGTCAAATAAGAATGGGCTCATGGGGCTTCTTTGGATGGAACTAACAAATTTACACTTTAGTGAATTCTGAACAAACCTTCCCAGAATACACAAGATGTCAGCCAGTGAGAAATTCACCATTTCTCAAACATTTGATGTCAATGGGACATCAAATGGATGGACATGCCATATTGCCTCCTGCAAAGGGAACAAGAGGTAACTATGAAGCTGGTTCCAAATGTCCTTCCCTGTTTCCAAGTCTCTGAGCAATTATGGGGTGAGGGATCTGTGTCTTCTAGAGTGATGCTACGAAAAAGTCACATCCAGCCTATCCCAAATAATTTTAACAGCCTTTCCTAGTGCATAACTCCTAACTGCTGATGAGTCCCATGCAAGGGAGGGACCTCTCTTCCCACAGAGTTCATAGTCTGCTGCTTACAGACCGAAGAGTGGTGAGCCCAGAGGTCAGGCCATTCAGCTGCTTGCTCATGACTCTCCCAAAGCAGGAGACTATTAGGTATTATTACAAGAGTATTAGGTATTATTAATAGATATTATTAATACTAGCAGGGCACTCCAGAAAATATTTGATCAGAATACTATGGTTGGTCAAAGGCAAAGAAATATTTCATATTAAATATATGAATAGGTCATCTGTTGACTTGAGAGGAAGCAGGTTATGGATAAGTTCTCAGGTGGCCATGGAAATGATGCACTGAACCATTCAAAGTAGAATGCATGCCCATCATCCTTGGTCTGATGTGGTGGGAACAGCAGGGATTTCAAAAGAGGTGTCTTTGTAAGTAAAAGGTAGCATAGCAATCATTATGCAAACTGATTTTTTCAAATGAAAAAACATTTAAGAACTCCTATCATCTTCACACAGAAAAATTAGCTTTGGGAAAATAGTTTCTGCACATAGCTTCAGTATTTAACTGATGAAAAAACTGAGGGAAAGGGTTTTCTGTCACTAGAAAATCTGCAAGACTAAATTGTTGCTTGGACTTCAAACTGCTTCCTGTCATGCATGAATGACAGGTGCCACTTGCAGCAGTTCTCTATTCTCCTTTCTGAGAAATCTGAAGTGTGCTGCTCCAAAGAAAGAGCTGGCTGCCCACTCACATTCCCAGCTACAATAAGTAGAACTTCTACAAACTTCCTTACCACAGTTCTTGTTTGGAGGTAAAGTTCTAGAAAAATGGCTGCTTAAAAATGAGGAGGCTAAAGATAAAGGATAGCTGGGGAGCTATTGCTTGTCATGCTGCCCTATCAGATGACAGCATGAGTTACATAATTTTTAATAAAAAAGAAAAGGAAAAAAAAGGAGTGTATATCACTGAAAGACAGAGGAGAAATCTTTTATTAACATTTTGGAAGAAAGGTTGCCTATATTTTTGCTGACATTTTTACTCTGAGCAGAGCTAAGAACAGCATTTGTCTCAGTCAGCCTAGTATATCACGTAATTGTATCATTCAAGCTTGTTTCAGGTATGGGTTGCTTTTCCATTAATTATATTCCATGCACATGTATACATATCAGAGCTGTTGGGATGTCTCTTTCTATTAGTTTAACAAGCCCTGGTATTAATGAGATTGCTCTATAATTGAACCTTTTCATGGGTCCCTTGGTGATGAAATTATGCTAATCTGAATCTGCAACCACAAGGCATCCATCATACTTGATCAAATAGTAAACATCAACAGTGATATGCTGGGAGTGTAAATGTGCCGTTAATTATTACATAAATGAACAAGCCCCATTATTTCATCTTTATATTCATGCAACTTAATAAAATGAGTGCAGACAGCGTGCATCAGACCTCCACTATGTGGCAGCATGGTCCACTTAACAGGAGCATGAGCTTGTAAATATTGCTATATCTTGAGGCCTGATACACTCTGTGTATAAAAGTGGAAAGAAGGGGGATATATTTCATCTGCCTGAGTCACTTTTGTGGGAAACAATGATACTGATCAATTACATACCTTTAAAAGGGAAAAAGCATCTGATTTCCCTACTGCTATAATTGCTTGGTTTTAAAATCTGTGTGGATCGTGGATCACTAAGGATTTTAAATGAGAGATATATCTCAGAATGTCTGAAGTGGAATGATTTATATCAACTTCAGAAAATGTTTGTAAACTTAAGCAGATAAGGTCTTCTGTACCTACACTTGCAAGAATAAATGGATTTGCAGGATGCCTGTGTTGCTGCAGGCATCACTCCTCAGCAATTGCTACACCACACTAAAGAAAAGAAGTAAAAATTTCAGACTGCTGTTAATCAATAATATGAGGATGACCAGAATTGCCACAGAGCAAGTATAAACATGAATATAATTTTTTTGGTCAATGTTTCTTATTAGGTGAACTGTACCTTATAGCTGTCTGAGCAAGTACTACATTTCAATGCAAGTTGCTTTTATTTTTGTCTTAACATGTAGAGAGGTAAACAGAAATGAAGAAAAGATTTTATTTGTTTTGGTAGCATTTTGGTCTGAAAAATCACAACATCAGTATTTATCCAGTGACCAGAATATTCTTCCACAGTTTCTGATTAAGGAAAAATACCTTACCACAGATCTTATCAATACGATGGGCAAGATATGTGCTTCACTGATGTGAAATGCATCGGTGCCAGATGTTACCAACTAATTTATAAAAAAACAAGATTAATTCTCCTTTCTGAACAAGTTTCACTAATTTCTATATAAGAATATGTTGTGCTGATGATATTAAATCTACTTTTAAACCCAGTTTGACTCATGCATTGCCTCTGCCTTTTTTAATATTTAACAGAACTACTTTAAACATATTTGTGAAAAAGCTTTATGTAAGCCGTCAACTCATACATTCAATTAATATAAAAATATACGGATAAATATATTATGACTTTTCAAAGGAAAAACATAGGATTCATGATAGAAGTATTTGAAAATGTACTCAATAACTTTCAGACATAGTTCAAAATAAGTTCCCTGGATTGCAGTCCTGGGCAATGCAATATATAGAACTGCAAGCTGCTCACTCCAAGCTGATTCTACTGCTGCTGAAATCAAGATAAAGGTCTTTGTGAGAGGGCCTATTCCTCTGTTTACATTTCCTCTATAGGCAAGCGAACTTCAAAACCCCAGGCTGATTTAAAAAAAAAAAAAATATATATATTTTTCGTTTAATAGATTTCTAAAAACATTCTCATTAGAAGTCTTGCTGCTTTTGTATCAACAATGACAGAGAAATGAGAAGAAAGAGAGGGGTGCTCCTCTGAGCTCCCAAGTTTATCATGTATTTATCCACATCCTGTTACTGACACTTTACATTACTGAGATAGTTTGCCCCAACTTTCCTCTATAAAAATTGAATTGTTTGGAGATATATACCAATCATGGTGAGAGCTAGTACCATAGAAAGGGCTTTAAACTCCGTTTAAAACTGGTGACTGAGGAATGTTGGCATCTGCAAAGGCAGGTGCTGTTCCTTGAGTCTCTCTGAGGCTGCAGAGGCTTGTGCTGAAATCAAACTGCTCCTTCCCTTCAGTGAGGTCAGGCACAACCAGCCCAGCGAAAGTGAGACTGAGGCACTTGGAAACCACTCCTGTAGGAGCCACTCCCCCACAGCACAAGCCCTTCTGTGTCACCTGAGCTGGTCTAATCTCATATTCCAGTTACTGACTTTGATTTTTATTTATTTTTAGACTGAAGATTTCTTAATTAATACAGATATATAAAATAATCCTCTAGATTTCTGTTATGTAAGCTATAATAACTTATTATAGGTATTGTATGAGTCAAAATAGGTATTGTATGGAACAGCTTTCCCCAATGACAGAAAATTACTGAAAATTTCTACCACTATTGAATATTACATGTGTTTTTACTAAATACTGATAGAACAGCAAAACAACACACTGAAGATCTTTTGTTCGTGGCATTTTAAAAATCAAAACTATTCCTACAGTTCCTAATTTATAATCATCAACAGAAATCTCTCCTTTCTTAAGTTTTGTTTCTGTACAATGCCTTTGTTACATATCTTTATATATCTTTTAGTAATTATTTTCACTCTCTGTCCAAACAACATCAGCAAGTGATACCCAAGATCCTATTGACCTTGATTTCTTAAAATTTAGCAAAAGAATTCAAGCAGTCTCAAACTGAGTGTTTCCATTAAAATCAGAAAACCTTGAACGTAATTTACATTTCTATTATTATTATTATTATTATTCACCATTACAGTTTTTAATCTTGACAATATGCTTATTTTGACTAGATATTCTAACAAGGGGTTGTTTAGCTGCTTAGATCTCCTCTTTACAGAAGTCACCTCTCACATGATTTGTCTCCCATAGCAGTGATCCTTTCCTATGTGAGCCCATACATTTTCAAATCATGAATGAGAGTGAAACAATTAAAGCCACTAAATGAGACTTCAATCCTTTTACTTTCAATCCATTCAGACTTCTCTAAATAAGTTATTATCTGCTATTCTAATTTTCTAGTTATGCAAGTCTTCCCACTGGGGTCTGATAGCAAATTTGGTCTAATTTATTATTAACAAGCATCTCTAATCCTTAATTATTTGCTAGAAATTCAGAATTGTTCCTTATCTGTGTATTCAATATTGCATAATAATTTGTATATGATACTTGCTTGGTTTCCCTGCTGACGAGTTTATTAATTTGAATGTAAATTAAGAATGGCCACAGAACACCATGTTCCTAATTTCAAGTGTATTTCTACCTAAATCAATTCTGTTGTGTCCAGGATATCTCTCTCTGTACTATTAAAATCAATATAGTCCTGATCCTTTCTTGGTAGGAGTTCCCAAACCAAGCAAACAAACAAGTACAGCCAGGGAAGGGTGGTGCTAAAATTTAAAGCCAGCTAAGGTTAAGTAATTACTGCAGATTTGCCAAAGTTTTTATTCAGAAGCTCTCAGTTTGGTATTTCATGACAAAAATCCAGATCTCTCCGGGTATTCTGTTTCTGACTAATTTATCTCATAAAACTCATGACAAACACCAAAACAATTGTATGCAGATTTGAAGACTTTAGTCAAGTTGTAGGAAATATACTGCACTCAAAATGATTAGCAATATTTTCCAGACAATCCTGGATCCATAGGAGTGTTAGCTGGAAGGAAGCACAGGAGGTCAGTTACTCCAGGCTTCCACTCAGGCAAGGGCTGCTGTCAGCACTGAGCAGCCACATCTTTGTGCAGCTCACTCTTGGAAACCTGCACAGATGTCTGGACAGCCTGGAATGCCATTGTTCATGATCAAAATAACTCGGGATTCAGAACATATTTCAATGATCTGTAAAGATTAGAGATTTGCAGGTGGTCTTGAAAGCTGAATGTTCACCCTACTTAGATGTGGATGGGCATATCATGGGTACAGGTATCACAAGAACTTGATCCCTGTCAGCCTGCAACATTCATACCAGTGCACAGCATTGCTCTGCAGAGCAAGAATAAAGTTGAACATTCAAGGTACTCAAAGTCTGGTGATTATTATTCCAAAACTCCTGAAGGAGATTTACTTTTGTACCCTTCCTAATGTTTTGTGCCAGTCAATACCTGTCACCCACCTTTTTCTGGATGAATATTTCTCCATCAGTACAACTGAGACAAATTAAACGCCTGTGGATATTCACATGCATTAAATAGCCACACATGCTCAGAATCACTAAGGAATGAGAGGATTGGCCAAACAGAGTTAGGCATAGGAATGGAAATCTTACATGAGGGGTTGATACCATTTTTTCAGTGATATCTCAGGAGGAAAACTGTTAACTGAAGAATTCTAGTTCTCAACACCTATCTCTCAGAGAACATATATATATATATGTTATACATATACATGTTTGTGTGGGTTCATACAGCCCTTTGTCTTCCTTGTATCTACAGAAATAAAGTAATTTTCTTCCAGATGAGCCATAGTAACCTCACTATCCCTGAAGAAGGATTCTTATCAGGAAGAAAACAATGTAGTTTCAAGTTAGAACTGGTGTCATTACTGGAGAGCACAGAGTGAAAAGACAGACTGCAGGGTTTTCCCAGGAGGTGTGTACTCAAGTCTGCCACAGACTGACCAGCTGCAACCTTTTCAGCATCTCTCTTTGAAGGGGAAAGAAGGATCAGTTATTACCCCCAGATAAGTGTTGTACAGACATCACAGCCTAGAATAAGAAGTTACAAGCTAGAATTGAAGTAGTAGCACTCTAACTGCTGTGACACAGATATCAGCACTGTGTTGGGCAACTAAGGAAACCATGAGCCTCAACAGTTCTGCAGTGGAAAATTACGACTTCCCACTACTGAGCAGAAGCTGGGTAAAGATGATACTCAAGGTGCTCAATGCAGTCCAACAATGAAAGGTGGCCAGTCAAAATGCTGGCACCTGCAAAACATCACCACAGCACCTGCAGAGGCTGGAAGTTGCTAAATTCAGGCAGTCTCCAGAGAGCATTTCAAATTCTATATCTTAAAGTTACAGAAAATGGGTGGAAATCCCTGGCAGAAAGGTAGGCAGAGCTGCAGGGAGCATGGGGGCTTTGATGGGATGTGGCTGTGTGAAATCAGCTTAGTGTTTGGGAGTTATCAGACTGCTTTGGAGTGGGGATTGAGGAACTCCAGGAGAGGCTGAGTTTGCCATGGACCAGCCTAAATAGATTTCAGACTGGAAACACTCTCAGGACTGGTATAAATACACCTACCCCAGTTACAAGACTATTAATGCCCACAATTTGCATAACTTCGACTAAGCAGCAGAATCTGAATTCTCAAGTGTGCAAGCATAGGTCTTACTAATGACCATTTCCAGGTACATTTGGCAAAAATCTGCTACTGAACAACTGGTTCACTTTTAGCCTTCCTTAAAGAACCTGCTCCCTTTTCCAAAACACTTGGTGAAAAATACAATTTGAAGACAATCCTAACCTGTGAAATCCTAACCTGTTACGTGTGCAGAACTGAGTCTGTTCTTTAATCCTTGACCACTCCACTCACTTTTCTTCCCTTTCTAGCTGCATCCAAGGTTTTGAAACTTTTACTGCAATCATTTAGTGAGACTTCTTATATAATAAATGCTCAATGGTCGTGGGTTAAATAAGGCCAGTGCCAGCTATTGCCCTGCAAAAAGATCCTAAGTGTGTGCAGATGGAGCCAGGTACCAGGGAAAATGGCTGATAGTGAGAAGGTATCAACTAATTCTTGGCTCCATCCTTTGAAAGAAAACAGGTTTAGAAAATGATTCATCGTGTAGTTTTGAAGATCACTTCCTTTCCATATTTTCTTCATCCTGTAAGTTTGTGTTTCCACCTTTCCTTGCTCAAAAGCGCAGAATTTCTTAATTTCACACGAGGAAGATTGTAGCTTCACTTAAAATCAGCTCCAATTTGCAAACTTCAGGAAACAGTTAAACTCAAGGTTATATCCCACTACTGAGTTATAGAATTACTATGTTCATTAAAGCAGCTATGGCTGCATAACCCCAACGTGTTTACCATGGAAATAGCTCTGTGAAAAAGCATTATGCCCTCTTCCACAAGTCATACAAAATCTCTGAATTTCTACTGCAACAATTCTCTTAGTTTTTACAAAACACACACAGGTAACTTTTACCTGACATGCCATAGAGACAATAGTTTTTCAGGCTAAGTGAATTAGTGTTTGCTGGAGAGATTTTGTCACTATACAGTGGATATAGATTGTGTGTGAAAGGGGGTGAACTGAAATCTAATTAGATTTCATTTTAAGTCTAGCTGTTGCAATTATGACTTCTGAATAAAAGTGGTTGTTATTTAGCAGGGTAGCCTAAGCAATGCACGTAATTATTATAATTATTAGGTACCTAATGATATCTAATAGGAGTCAGCATTGTAAACAAATGCTGTAGACTGTTCAGCAGGGTGGCCTGCACTTTGCAGAAAACTAAATAACAAAGGTTAATAAATATGTTCGCAGATGATTGTTTTACAGGAACCCTGGGCAGCACTATCTGTTGGAGATTAGCTACATTAGGACTCAACAGACCAGAAAATATCCAGAATAATAGTCTTGGTACTAGCTTATAGATGCAGTGTATTAAAATAGCCAACCAAATTCCTTCTGTTTCCAAATCCTGTCTCTCAAGTATAAGTTATACTGGGGTTTTTTTGTTTGTTTGTCTGTTTTTAAATAGATCACTTAGTGGGCAAAATTCAACTTTAATACAATAAATCAGCAAATGTGAAATCAATCAGCCATTCGGTTTTTCTCTTCCAAGCTCTTTTTTAATTCTCAGAATTTAAGAATATAAAATGGATACTGCTATTTGAAGTGTGAATTACAATAGCTGCAGATGCTGCCTAACCCCTATTTGCACTGTATTAGCAGAAGAATTGTATTTATGTAATGAAGACAATGCCCACTGCTGACATAGATGACACATTAAAGATTTAAAATTGCATGTGTTTGCAAAGTGCATTTCAGAACCTTCAATTTCCAAAGTCCATTGTGCTTTCAATTATCTTCCCACCCAGGCAAACTAGGGAGAGACTAATCAAGCATAATGTCCTCACATACTTCCCACTATGCCTTCCTCAGAGAGGTCAAAGGGCACTGTCAGATCAGGATTGCAGCTTGCTCTGCCATGGGAAACACTGGTATGATTTACAGTTTATAGTCTCCATCACTAAATGCAGCCATTAGTAACAGTATGCCTAGCCACAAAATAAGCATTTGTTATTTAAAGTTTTCCCACATGACTTTTGACATAATTTTAGTATTTGTAAATTATTTTGGTAGTGGTCAGATAGCTTCCAGAAAACAGCAACGAAAAAAACAACAGCTTAGGCTAAATATTTCAGTAATGTATTTAAGGTTCATGAATTGATCTGGCTGTAAATATTTGTTTTTTGAATAGCACCCATACTAGCTGCTGCAAAGGAGGGGAAATAGTGTGCATCTCTCACATGTTAGTAGATGGGTTATTAACTGATTTCTCCCCAGAACAAAAAGGCATGATCCAGACAGTCACCTAATTGCCTCCTGAACAGGAGGCGTGTATGTTGTCACATAAAAGCTCTCCCCAAGAGAAACTTCCTTCAGAGATGAGAGCTGACCTCTGTGCTGAGGCTGCTCATGTTAAACTCCCACTGCCAGGACAATGAGCACTGGAGATAGAGAGTTTTACACTTCTCTATCACATACACCAAGCATTGTAGGATCATAAGGCGGTTTGGGTTGGAAGGAACTTACAAATCCTCTTGTTCATACCCCCTTCTAGTGGCACCTTCTACTAGAACAGGTTGCTCCATCAATCAGTCCTCAAACACTTCCAGGGATGGGGCAACCACACCTTCTCTGGGCAACTTGTGCCAGTGCCTCACCTCTCCTGTAGTGAAGAATTTCTTCTTTATCTAATCCAAACCCACCCTCTTTCAGCACAATTTTACCTTCCCAAGCCCAAATTCACTACTGTTCTAGATGCATCCATCAGTGCAGCCAGGGTTTGGTAACATGCTCCTAAAGAAAACTTCTACTGCCAATGCAAGTTAACTCAGTTTGTCCAATTACCAACTTTGACAATTCTCTCCCTGACTCTAGACTTTCCTGAGCACCTCATTTGCTTCTACCTGCAGGAACCTTGCAATGCTTTCTCCCCAAGGGGTTTCTTCAACAACTCAGAGAGTTACTCTTTGGCACTTATTATCAGGGCACCTGGGGAGGAGAAAATTCATGTAAGGATCTGCAGGTGAGCTAATTTTTTACACCCAGAAGAACAAGATCTCCAGGACAGCTGAACAGAAGAGTCAAGGTAAAAACCACACTGGTGATGTCTGTGCCCTTTCCTCTATTCAGTTAGCTGAAAGCAGAGCAACTGAGGAGTTTTACCCCCCTGTATAACTTCGTACACAAACCATAAATGCATAACCAGGAACAGCACAGCATGTGCCTCTGAATATGGTCCTTTAAATATGTAAAGCATCTATCAATAATAATATTGAAATACTGCCTTTAACTTAAGTTGGGTTTATCAGAGCTGACCAAAAGTGCAGCTGTCACAATAAAAGTAATTGCTCAACTGAACATTATTTCACAATATTAAAAAAAGGTAGCAATGCTTTTGGAACAAACAAGAGCTTTCAATACAGGAATAATGTGAAATTATGAAATTGGTTCAGCTCAGAAAAAACGTAATTTTTAATCACAGTATTTTGTAAGCCACAAATGGAATTCATTTTCACAATTCATGAATTAAAGATATGCTTTGAAATTGAGTTCAGCATCCTAAAAACATATATTACATATCTATACAGCAAACTTGGGCACTAATGTAAACCAAATTCTATTTACATTTTGATTGCAACCTCATATCTATCAATTAATGTTCTGTATTCATAAAGCACAACCTTCAATACCCAGCTGATGTGAAGAACTTCCATATGCATTTCAGGCTCAGTCTCTACAGACTGCTTTGTTGGTAATGCTATGTGTTAAGTTAAGTACTGTACTTGTGTTTTTATCTATCCAAAATTTATTTATCTCAAGTTCTCTCAACCCATTTTTCTTAGGTGAATTTCATGCCTTAAAAAATACAGCCCAACAGCATTAAAGCAACAAACAGCAGGCTTTTGTGCACGTTAAGAGAACTCTAACAAATTGCATTTGAACTATTTAAATCTTTTTCTTTCACTGAAACCAGAAACAGTTTTGATTCAGAGAATGACATTTTCCTCATTTTTTAAAGCAAAAACAAAAAAACAGACTTAATTTTCCACTGGCTTTAATAGGAGTTTTTGATATGCACAGCCAACAGACCTGGTCTACCTGTTAGACTCTGGCAATAAGAATACAGGGGAGGTCAAAGTGACTCTTCACTCAGTGAATAAAACAGCCTGTGAAAGTTGCCAAACCCCACTTCTTTTTACACCCATGTGATTTCAATAATATTATGAGGGTGAACAAGGGAAGCTGAACTGCTGTTAATATGCTTGTGACTGACCTGCAGAACAAGTCAGAATATAGCCTACATGATGGATTTGATTAGACAGACAGCAATTTGAATATTCAGATAAAACAAAATTATCACTAAAACTTGCAAAGATTATCTGTATTTATAGATACAAAACAAACACACAAACCATGAGTGCTATGGGACTCAACCCACTCCTCTCTCTCTCTCTCACTCAAATCAGCACTCTCAGCAATCTGAATCCAGTTTATTGATTCCTCTGGCTGCTGGGAAGGAGGTGGTCGCTTACAATGAAAGAAACAACTCAGCATGTCAGAGAAGGGCCTTTCAGAGCAGACCACACCTCGGTGCATCAAACTTCTTTAAAGCAAGACAGATTATTTATTTAGAACAGGCTGAGTGCTGAGGTTTCATCCTGTGTTCACACCCCTCGAGGGCAGCACGTGTCCTTGCCCTGGAGCTGGTGCTCTGAGCACAGGAGCTTTGTCACCCATGGCCACACTGGGCTGGTCAAGTGGATCAGGGCTGTGCAGAACACAGCACCTGTGGGAAGTGAGGAGCAGAAACTGAGACAGAATAGCCCCATCAGGAGCTCAGCATGCTAAAGCAGGGCTGGGACAGGCACACAGGCAGTGCAGCTGGCAGAGCTAGAGAGCCCTGGTGTGCACACAGGCTGCTGAAAAGCATTGTGCCATGGCAGTGGTCACTGCCCACGGGGTGGATTTCACAGCTCTGGCCACTGAGCTCCTAAAAGACTGGGCTGCAGCATCTCACATGAAAAGATCTCTTGCAGTGATCTTTGCTAATTCATTTCAAACTCTGCCCCCAGTGCTATCAGTTATACTGGATGAGACTCACAGTTTGTTCAGGTAACTGGAGCTTGTTTGTTTTTATTGCACATCTCAGGAGGCTGCCCCTCAAGGAGGAAGTCTGGCGCACAGTTTTGGGAAACTACACTCGGGAGCTTTTTTCTAAAGCTTGCTATACATCTGGCAGTTTTCTGTATACCTGGCACACCTCTGTAGGTGTTTCTCAGGCAAGGGAACCTCCTCACTCTGTGTCTCAGCTCTGCACTGTGAGGCTCAGGGTGAACATCACCTCTTCATTGTAATGTGCTAAAACTCACATGCTGTCATTGTGCCTGGAAAGTGATGTTTCCAGGAGAAGGAAGGTTCATCACTACATGAAGCATTAAAATTTACAAGGTTTAATCTGCCAGAAACCACTTTCCTTCAAACAGATTTCCAAAGTTGACTATAATGTTGTCTTTTTTTGCTGTATTTCCAAGATGGTGGGGGGAAAAAATGGGTAGAATGTATTTTTAGCACATATTCAAAGAAGCAGAGCAATAATTGACAGTTACCCATGAGAATGGTCAACCCAGACTGAAAATCTAGACAACAAGGGGTCTGTGGTAAGAAAGACAAAGAAGGACCTGAAGATATTTTCTAAAGGGAATTCAGAAAGTAACCTTTTTCACAGCCTCTGAGTAGAGCATGTGGTGCATGGACTGGCTCTGATGAGAGCGTGGTGGACTGGACACCATATTCAATATATTCAGATTTCCCTGAATCTTGCTCCTACTGAAGACAGAACAGTGAAACTTTCTGCTCAACCCCAGTGAGCAACTACTGTGGCAATTTTATTGGAAACACAGAGCTCACAGCACTTCTAGGACAGTGAGAGGGTAAATTAACCAGCACCCAGAGCAAGTGAAGAAAGGATTCTCACTGGAGTGTATCGCATAGTTATTATAATCAGCTATCAAAGAACATTTCTAGAGCACTAGAGTAAAACAAGTGGTGACTTGGGTTGTCCTCACTGCTGTGCCTCCCGTGGGATGCATCAGATCAGAAATTTAGACATGAGAACTATCTATGCATCACATACATTAGCATCATAATTGCCACTGAAACTGAGTTCTCATTGTTCAGTTCAGCACAACAATTGCAATCTTGGAATCAGTCCAGATTCAGTACAGTTAGTTTATAAACACCATCCAATTAAACTCCTTGGAATATGTTCCCTATCAGTTTCTGAGAAACAGGTTAACAAGACACCTCTTCTCTCATGAGCTGAAATTGTACAGGTTATCTACAGTGTTTTAGTGATGTGTCTTGTAACATAACAGTGAGAACCAGGCCTAAAATCTTGCAAGAAATTAACTGTTCTATTGGAATTAGCATGAGAGTTTAAACTGCTCTACAGCCAAATTTTAGCACTCGGGTGGCTGAAACTGTGTATGGAACACTTTTCAAATGAGTGTCCCTCGACAGCCACAACCTGTGGTGTTACTCATTTCACCTGCAGGACGAGACAGGAGCTTCACCCTTTGTAGTGATGATGGAATTAGGAAAACCAGAGAGCTCTCAACATGCAGAAAGTAATAGCATGGGCACATACACATGGATGTAAATTCTTGGATCTGTTAATGCACTGCTCTCCCCCCACACTGTCAGGCCAGCTCTGCTGCCCACCTGCACACCATGTGGCTCTCTGGGGAGCAGGGCTGTGCCTCTCTCCTCTGACTTCATCTCACTCTCACACATTCACAGAGCAGCAGCAGTGACAGATGATGCACGGAGATCAAGACAGAGGAGGAAGATAACGTCAGAGTTTGCCTGTTCATGCAGCTGCTGGCCACCTTTCCTTCTTCCCCACAGCACTAAAGCAATGCAGGACTGACACAGCTCCAGCTCCACTGCCTGCTACCAAACCAGGGCCCTACAAAGCAACCTGTGCTGAGGAGCACTGACAGTCATGGCAGCTCCTGCTCACATTTGAGGTGCCTTCAGTTTTCACTTTCTGGTGTTCTGTGGCTTTCTTTTGCTGCTGCACAATCTTTTGTCTTTCTCTTTACTCATGTTTTCCCTCACTCAGCTGAGAAAATTCACAACAGTGACTTTGATCCCACAAATAACTACAGCTGACCAGGCAATATTTTCGGGGGGAAACCCATTTGATCTTTAAAATTTTAAATAACATTTTGTTTGAAACCTTATTCATGTTCAATTATAACTAAAAAGACCAATTATTAAAAAAATTCAGCTAAGTGAAACGAATGATTTACAGGCATGTTAAATCCCAGATCTGATAAGGTTGAGTACTCTGATGTATGGCCATGTGTATAAATGCTTGTGGTAACTCTAAATGAGCTGCCACCTCTATTGTGCAGGTGTGTGAGCAGAAACACCAGCTCAGGTGAATGTTCAGAAACACCAGCTCAGGTGAGCATTTATAAACACCAGCTCAGGTGAGTGTTCAGAAACGCCAGCGCAGGCACCACAAGGCTCCTCCAAGTGAGTGCAATAAAAGTGCAGTATCAGCTTGGTGCCCTGCTCCTGCCTGCACAGCTGGGTTATCCTACATGGGCCATGAGATCACTGACCTTTGCAGTGCAATACACCCTTATGTGCTTTGCTGAAGACCCAAAGTCCTAAGACTTCAAACCACAAGTCATTCAAAAGAGAATACAAGATTTTCAATTTACTTTTTAAATTCAGCTCTTTCTTGGTGTATAACCCACTCTGTACCTTCCATTTCAATATGCTTTTATTGATGTTGTAATTCACATCTGGAGGGCTTTTATTAGGAAAAGTTACCTGCACAATAAGATACCACAACAACATTTTGTTTTGCTAAATATCAAACATGACACTGTTACCTGTTCTACTCTTGTACCCAAAAAGAAAAGAAATAAAATCAATGAGGATGTTTATAAAGAATCAGAAAGGAGAACTAGGCTGTAGGCTTGAATTGTTCCCTCCACATTTTAAACTCATGTAATACCAGTATCTTAAAAATTGTTACTTTCAATTTTTCCTAGGACAAGAGAGGTGATAAGGAAGAACTCCCTGTGTGGTTTTTTTGCACTTTACCCTTTCCTTTCCTCTCAACCCCTCCTCATCAGATTGTCATATTTATGAATCACAAGAAAACAAAGAAAAGAACAAACCCTCCCATTGAGTCTGTGAACAAAGAATTCATGTCTAAAAGATCAGAGCATATAACCACAAAAATTATATTACTGCAGTTAGATATTGAAGATGTTAAGTCCTTATGAAAAGAGACTATAAAACTGAGCTACTTTATGCCTTTTTTAAAAATTTATTTATAATCTGGCAGACACTTTTCAGATTGTTATCTATCCCAGTCTTACTTGTATCCTTACAATACAATATACAGGGAACCATATTCAGAAAAGGAAAGCAAATAGGACTTTTAGGAAAAGCTTTGTTAAAAGTATAGCATTTGCATGAACATGCAGAATTCACACATGATTTATTTAGTAGCAAAGAAAGAAGTAGCTTTTTTTATAGCCAAGACGAAACAATCACACATGAACAAAATAGGGATACTCCCATAGTACTCTGTGCAGATTTATTTCATTTTATAATATTAAAAATGCAATATTGATGATTAAGGCAATAAAATGCAAAGTTTCACACTACTGAAAAAAATTATCTAACAAATAAAAAGGACAAGAAAAGGAAATGACACCAATAAAACTCTTCTTTTGATTCTGACTTTAAAAGCTTCCTAATGAATTTATTTGATTATGTTGAAATCAAGTCTCTAACTAAACACTACTGTAATTTCTCAAATCTCAAAATACTTTGCTTAACTTGACAGCAAATCTTTGCATTCTATTGCCTAGAATACCAATATCTACAAAAATACTCCAGAAACTAATACCCAGATGAAACTTCATCAAACTGCAATCCCATTTCCTTATGTGCTTTTTCCTTTGTCTCCAAATTCTGTTCAAGAATTTTTTTTTAGTCTTCTGTAAGGAATTTTGATTAAGTTCCATTAAGTGCCTAATTCCTCAGAAGGTGTATTTCTGAGTGGTTCCATTGATGTATGCCAATTACACCAGCTGACAAACAGCCACTGCATTACAAAAAAAATCCATATTTTTAATGACTCCCTTGCTGTCCTCCATGTCTGTGTGTATGTCATGACACACAGCTTCCCACCATCTGCACCTCTTCCTTTATATATCCACGCATTTTGTATTATAAATTGCTTGGCTGTGATGTATCTTGACATTTGACATAACAGCAGGGCTGGGGGGAGCGTAAGTGCTGATCATTAGATTATCGTTGAAGTGTTCTCTCCTTTCCTCCCCTGCTCCCTGTGTTCCCTGGAGACACAGGTGTTAATAAAATCAAACAAAATGAAAATGGGTAAATTATTGCAAGCTATGAACACCTACATTGTGCCATGCCTCACTAGTTTCCAATACCACCTCATTCTTGAGACAACCAAAGAAAAAGATGCAATTTCATCCTGTAGACTGGGTGGTATAAGGAAAGGACAAAAGAGACAAGATATTGCAATCCAAAGGTCAGTGACCCACTCCCTTGTATAATTATAGCATTTCATTTATATCCTACCAATCTGTCTTTGGATGGCTGATAGTAAATTAAGTAGTGAAAAAAGAACAATTTTGAAAATTCCCTAATAACTAATAACTGAGTTCTAAACCAAAAGCATCATATAGTGAGATGAGCACAAGTATCAGCATGTAATTTCTTTGGTAAAAAATAATTTTGAGAATACTCTAAGACTCAGATCTGATCTAGATCTGTGTCTCACTGCTTTACTGCAAGATCCTTGAAAACAAATTTAACACTTATTTTAAACACCACACAGATTTTGTAGAGCTTCAAGGGTCTGAGTCATTCTTGAGTGCAATATACATCCAATTGATTCTTCCAGGATGGATGCTCTTTATACCTCTTAAAAATGCAGGTAGAACATTTTTGTGCTGCATTCATCACTTCCCACAAGCACAGAACTCTTTCCTTGCATTCTCCCAAGGTTTCATGCAGTAACAAAACCTGAATGAGAGCATTAATGTTGAACCTCTTGCTAATATATATTTACAGTTTATTTCTAAAGTTAATGGTGTCCCACCTTTAGTAATTAGCAGGGACCAACACTTTAACAGCCTGCTAGCCATTGTTATTGGAACAGCACTGCTCTTCATCATCTCATCTACTGCACAACCAGAGGAGCACAAAAGGAAATAAATTCTAGATCTGTAGAACTCATCAAAGAATCACTCAGTCTCTCTCCATTCAGTCTATGCAACAGCAATGTCTCACCAGGGCACTCTCTCTGGCACAGCAATGTTTCACACTTTGATTCAAGGTACTAAAATGCTATAGATTATAGAATTTTATAAGCAACCAAATGGGAAATAATTCTATCTAAAGGTTTGGAGGAACAGAACAAATCAGATGCTTCCTGTGAAGAATACTGGAAACTCAACTCAACTATACCTCAGAGCACTCCAATCCCTACAATTGGTGGCAGCCAGTCCCAGGTCACACCCATCCCATTTACATGCTAAATATTGACCAGAACTTGGAAGTCAAGACTGCAGCTTTATAGAAAAAAGCCAATAACTTTCCACTTGAAAAGCTGTCTAACTGTATTTATCTCAACCAGACCACAGTAATTAATATTTATGAGGCGGAGTGAAAGAAGGATGCTCATAGCAAAAGGGGATTATGAAAACACAAGAATGTGTGAAGATGCTGATGGGACTGAACAAATGACACCTAAGACATACATGCAGCCGGTCCATGAAGTGACAAAAGGAGAGGACAACAGTATATGTGCAGCTGCCTACACACACAAGCACGGAAAAACTTCTTTCTGTGCTTTGTTCCACAAGTAATCCAGGAAAAGTCTTGGTACTCGTACCAAACACATTTATTACCACTGATTTAATGGCTTTATTTGACTGTTACAGGCACCCACATCTGAGACATCCCTGATCTCAGGCCAATCAAAGTAACAGTGCCTGGCACATGTTCCATTCTTCAGGGGTAAGTACTAGATCTGTTACAGGTTTAAATGTGCATGTGTTGCATATTTCTGGATTTATATCTTACACAAATATGACCAATAAAAAGTGGACAGAAGAAGAGAGCTCCGGAAAGAACTTGTCAACAGCATTTTCAGGTGAAAAAAAAAAAAAAGGAAAACAGGAGGTTTTGATCTGCAGAATGTGAAGTATAACAATTAAAACAGAAGAGTAGATACTTGGAGCTCATTAAAATTTCTTTTGAAGATGAAAGTCATTAGATTTCAATGAGAACTTGGAGCAGAAGCTCTCATTGACATGAGAATATTTAACCTGTAGTCTACAGTGCTTCAAGCAATTGAAAGTATGATAAATAATTGCTTGGCTGTAGTAACCACATAGAAGGAAAAAAAGGATTACCCTAATCAAACACAGTCAGTGTGGTGTTGCCTGTCTCTGTGTTCCACATTTCATTCTGAAAGTTTGCAGTTATAAAAACGGAAATCCTGAGTTCTTAAAGAGGAAATTGTAAAGGATTTATTTTCCTGCCACCTCCAAGAAAACTTTGATAATATTCAGGGTCAGTTCTTCAGCTGGCATGATCAGCAGAGCTCTGTGGAAACCAGTGGATCATTGACAATTTATAACAGCTGAATGTCTGCTTTTATTACAGGGAAAACCTTATTTTAGCTTTTGTTTTTTCCATATCTTTAACTCTTTTATTTTTTCCTCTTTAAATTAGGAACATTAAGAGCCAAATACATTTTTTTTTTAAAATCAGGAATACCTGTCCTTCAAGGTACAAAACTCATATTTTTTTTGTAAGTGAGTTGCACCAGTGATTCTTACTCATATTTCAGTATCATGATAAAACACAAGCCAGGACCATACAATCTTTTACCACACAGGTATTTTTAAAGTTGCATGCAAAAAGTCAAATACTAATGTAACAGAGGCCTAAAGCACAGATAATGGACCTTTCTGAAAAGCCAGGGTAAGCTTGTCCTAGACAGCAATATCATGGAGAAGAGTACTTCTCAAAAGAAGCCATCTAGGAAGGAAAAATTAAAACATTTTATTCTGCATATATTGAAAAAAAATAATTTTTTTCTTTCCTATGAAGAAAGTGCTCTAGGGAAAGTAACTGATTTTGTGAAGCCTCTTGAATTTGACAATATCTTCTTTGGGGTTCAGCGAATAAATTTCTCACTGTCTTGGGTTGCATAAACAGGTTTTGTAGGTTCACAGCCAAGAAACCTGATGGAAAGGGATGACTAGCATGATGCTAGACCAATACCCATCCATTTCTAAAAAGACAAAGGGAAAAACCCAGAAACATGCTCATCTACAACAAAAATATATAAATAAAGACTTAGATACTTTTAGCCAAAATAGCCTAAAAGAAAATTTCCCAAGAGATTAGAGCTCTAGGGCTGGAAGAAGAGTCACTGAGAGAAGATGGCATTTGGAAAGCAAAAGTTTTTTATTTAAATGAGAATGGAATGTTTGGAAAATGTTATGACAGATGACCTTCATAACTTCTCAGAGGATCCACCAACCCAATAATTTTCTCATTTGACTGGTAATGAAAGAAACCCGAGATACATTTCTGGCTCTGGTAAAACAATCTCAGAATCTACATTGCTCACATCCCAGTGACTGCCTGGACCACCTAAGAGTCACTGACTTCGGGCATATCTGTGCTGATGTTCTTTTTTAGATGTTTCACGAAATACGTGATGAAAATATTAATTTTTTTTTTCCCACAAATCATTTGCAAGGGGAGGAGAACCCAAAAGTTAAGAATGAAAGATGCATCATCTGAGATGTACTCAGTGCTGACAGCTAAAATACTCTGTAATCTTTCTGAAAAATCTGTTATTTGATTGGATACTCAGATGTCAACTTGATAAGCACTAATACCAAGTTACATCTATTTTGTTCCAAAGGATGTCTTTTGCTCTCACTTTTTGCTGGAAAGCCCACCAGTGGTAAAACTGAGAAAAGCTTGCTAAGAGCCTGTCTCACTGAAAGATTCCCTATCTGCTTCTGGCTGTTTTGCAAAACAAAATAAAAGTTATTTTGTTACATGCAGCTGCTGAAAAAACGTGGGTGTACAAGAACCCGTGTGGCAATTGCTTCTGTGATTGCTCTACAGTAAAGAGCTGTAAAGAGCAAACCATGACAGTCTATGAAAAACCTTTGCACCTTCACTGGCAAATGTTTCAGTGGAACAATGTGCTCTGCATTTGCAAACACTGTTAAAAACAGGTTTTACTAACATCAATAAAACCTCCCCAGAATCTGGCAGAAAACTCCCATTATAACTTTAAATAATTCAAGCAAATTGAACCCTGTCCTGAATATATTCTGAGATAAGAATGTTTTCTAAAATATTTGAGAGAGAAAGGAAAAAAAAAGGTTAAGATATAAGGGCAAACTTACATAGACTCCTCCCAGTACATCACTGAGTAGCTGTCTAAACACTGTACATTTAAGATCCCTACCACAAAATAAATATATAAAAGAAATACTAAAATATACAAAGAAATACTAAAAACACTTGCAAACAAGCACATAGAGCACTGATTCCTCAAGCATCCCACTGGAGTGCCAAAGGCTTAATTCTATTAAAAAATAGTCCTGTTAAAATACCTTATTTGTATGGAGAAAATGCTCCAAAAAAATCTCAAGTGAAATTTTAAAGCTATCTTCCTCGGGTAAGTAGAAATCATCAGAGCAAGTAAATTCACTCTAAATAATATTTACTGTCATTAAAATGTCTTCATTTTCTTATATTATGTACATGGAAATAGAAATCAGAGCTGGTCAGAGTGCCCAAGGTGAGAGGACACCTATGAAGGTGACTTAATTTTTCCTCTGACCCTTTTCAGCAGTGACCCAAAATAAAAAACATAGTGATAAAAATTCCAGTTAATGCCTGAAGTGTACACACCGTGTTTGTTTCAGAGGGGCACAAAATGCTTTCTTTTGACTGTAACAGAGGACACAAGTTATTAGCAATGTTGTAATAAGCACTTGTATGGACAGATGCAATGACTGTAGGGATTCATGTTGAAAATGTTTCAAATGGTTAAAAAATAAGTGGTGAAAAATGGCATGTAGTGTTCCACTTCCAAACATATGTGCAAAAGGCCAAAACTAGATCTTTTGAACTGAGTGTATGCATTATACCAAGAAATTCCAAACATTTTAGTTGAAACTCTCCAAAATATCATGCCAAAATTTTCTGCAGCTTTTTAAAAATTTCAGTATAGAAACAAAGAAGTGGGAACAACAAAATTAGCCAAACTTCAGCCTTTTGATCTCATTGCTTGTAACTAAATGCTTTTTTGAGGGGGTTGGGGGGTGTTAAAATTTATTTATCACAGAACAGAACCTTTTCATTACTGGAAATGACTTTATTTTTTAAAAAGTCCTAGAAAATCTAGACAGGTTTTCTTTACAGATATTTTAGGTTAAATAGGTAGCTGCAAGTCTATTTAATCACAGGCACACCTGAACTTGCTCTGAGCTTGTCTGATGAATTATCTCTGATTAATTTTCTTTGTTTTACACAAAGACACTGTCTCCCATCATACAAAGCAACTAAATAATTGTGTGAGGCCAACACAATCCACCCCATATAGTTATTAAAGTTATTACATATTACAGCTTAGTCTTCTGAAGCTGTTCAATGCCTCACAGTTTTACCAGCATTAGTCTGATGTGTTCAGTGCCATCAGTTGCAACACTGAGGTTAAAATTTTAAAATGAAATTTCAGAGATAAAAGCATTAAGATAGTTCTATCAGCTATAATACTGGAATGTGCATGCCTGCAGCATTATTTACAGTGTCAGATTCAAAGAGGCCACTAGAAAATAGCAGTTGATGTATTCAATGGTTTTTTTCCCAGCCTGAGTTCCACAGGAACCTCAACCAAAAATTATCAGTGCTATTTTTTCACATTGTGCTTTTCCAATTCTAATTGTTTATAATTCTTCATAGAAGCCCTTTTAGTTCAGCTACCCAATATAATACAGTGTACATAATATTTTGCATGACACAGCTTCTGCAATTGCCTTTATTCCTTTAGGCTTTGTGACTTGATGCCATAATGGTCTTGATTTATTACAAGATAAACTTTTTCCAATTCTTTGTCCTTTAAATAGTGATCTGTAAATAACTTATCCAATATGAAAAATGCTAAGTAGCTCCTTTGAAATTCTAATGGAGATTGTCTACAGTTATATCCCATTGCAAAATCCTTGTATTAAGACTTTACCTGTATATATGGGAACATACAGGATTGTAACCTGCACATATACACATTTCTGCGTGGGTCTGCTGAGACAGAAATTTGGGTGGGGTCCAGCTAGCATAAAACAGAAGAGATTTTGTTGCTGTATTTATGTCTTATAAATTTGTACTCAAATATTCAATTGCCTAATATTGCTGTTAAATACAATTCAATCAACATTTTATGTTCTTTAATTATTTCAGCTCTGTGGTTCAGCTGGCCGAAGCTTTCCAACTTTTCAAATCATCACTGAAGAAACCTTTCTGCAAAGCTTAACTCCAGTCAGCCCCCATTTTCTGTCAGCAACAGCATTTTGTGCCTGTGCTTACACACTGGCATGTGAATGTCTTGATGATGTCAGCATGAGGATGGAGTCTGGATGGAGTGAGGACTGCTGGGCCATGCCCCATAATCCATGTGTTTGGAGCTCTGGCTCTGACCAGTTTCTGGGCTAACAAGCCTTCCTAATTACTCCTCTGCTATCCCTCCCCTGCAGGCACCATCTCCAGCACTTTCTGCCACCAAGCAAGCTCTGCTCCATCAGCCCTGTGACCAACACCTGTAGAGCTCAGAGGATCTTTTCTCCCTGACAGCCTTAACCAAATCACTTTTTCAGGCTTGTCATTCTTCAGAATACTGTCAGGCTTTGCTATCACCAACCCACTATTTCCAGAACTCAGTTAAGTGCTTATCACTTAAAACTTTAAACTCTAATTGCTTAGTAATGAAAACTTGAATTGATTGGAGAGTAAACTTCTGCTAAATGACTGGCAGAATTCCAGCTCTAGTCCCTAATAATCAAAATTCACTAAAATAGCATTTTAAAATATCTTCTGTTTGAAAACCATTTTATACCCAAGTGTGTGAAAATCTAGTTGCAAGATAGTAATTTTAAGTGCTTATAGGATTGAGCAAAAAAAAGAGTTTCTGAATTAACGATTGCTAATTTGGGGTTGAATAAAATCTGTGTTAATCTTCAAAATATCTAAGTTATTAAAATAATATTTCTCCTTCCTTTATTTCACCTGTTTGTGTTGTCAGGTACATCAATCCCTCTTAGAAATGTATGCCTCAAGAGAAAGTTACTCAGCTTCCTCCTAACATGGTGCTCAGGATGGAGACTCTTCCATTGTCATTTTGATAGGATTTACTATTGATTGCCAAAGTACTGTGTAACCTGAGGAACTTTCCTCACCTTCTAAAACAGCATTCTGAATTTTCACGACTTCAGATGAAATACTGCCAGAAATTAAGCAGCTAATCCCTTGCATATTCTGCTCGTTTATTGTGGGTGGTGATGGAGCTGAGTAGAGATGTTACTTGTGAGACACTGGATTACACTGAATAATGAAAAGGAAATAAATGCAAACTGAATCTTAGTATACCATTAACTATTCATGTCATTGGACTGGATTCCTCTTTCTGGTTTTTAGAAACTGGAGAAGAAACACCCTGAAAACATGCAAAGCACTAGTGCTACTCCTTAGCGTCTCTTAATTGTATTTAGTCCATGGTCAAAATCCCAACCCATTTCTTTAAGATCTCTTACATGTCACAAGAGCTTTGCAGAGGTTTTGGACAGTGTTCCCAAACACAGACCAAGATAGTTTCGTTTCCTTTTACTGTCAGGGCCACAATATGAGAAGCTTCTGGCACTCTGATGTTCCGTCACTTTTTAATGCAAACTCTGGAAGTTCACGGACAAAACGCTGCACAATCTGAGGAAGATAAATCACAGTTACTTCAAGCCAGTTGACAGCAGTTTAAGCAGCTGCAATCATCAACCACCAAGGGAGTTTCTTCTTTTATCTTACTAAATGCAAAAGTATACCAGGAGCTGCTAATATCACTGGACTATCAGGAGTCCTGCTTTTACATAAATATCAGCAAGCAGTAAGTAAATTCTGTTGACGAAATGTAATAAAACAAAGACGGTTTCAAATATGACCATTCCCTGATGCATTCTGTAGCCCCCTCTTACTCACTTATTGCATGCTGCTGAGATTATAAGGTTTGCTTTTATCTGTCAGAAATCAATATTTCAAACATCGGATAAAAGAGGAAATTGAACTGGGAATAGGCTGAAGTGCTGTAAAAACTACAAAGCACAATTATCAAAAAGCACTTAAAGTACTTAATAGGACACACATATAAAAATGCTCAAATTAATGTCAGGGAACTATAATGAGAACTTTTTCTATGCTTTTTGATCCAAATGCAATGCAATTCGAGTGCAGCCTGGTCAGTCAATACAGTTTTCAATTTATATGAAACCCTAAGGATTTCTAGCAATCCATTTGCTAAAACTGAACCATTACATATGATTGGTTAATATTTCAATTTATTGAAAATACATTATTTTGTGTAAAGTGTTTAAGTTGTTGAGGTTTAATCATTATAAACAGTTATGATAAAAATAGATCTTTGGGTAAACAAAGACCTTACAGTCAAGCTTTTAATAAAGTATAACTGGAAAATTGGATTTTAAGAGGAATAGACATAAGGAAAAACTGCAGATATGGGGTCGTAAGATGAGAGGAAATTGTTGTATAGAATGGATCTTTATCAGCACACATTAAGCTGAGAAGGGACTTTATAAAATCTTGGAAACCATTGTTATTTTATGCAAAAAAACCCTCCTCACTATTAACTTTGGTATTTTCCCCTTAGATTTTTATATTCATTTATCAGCTTTAACACTACTGAGCTGGAGGTTGTTACAAAACTATGCTAGATCAGAAATCATTGCAAATGAAAGTGCATGTCTGTATGAACACCAGCATCCATGGAAAACATTGAGTGACTTCAGAAAATTTGACATGAAACACAAAGAGCTGCAACACAGAGAGGAGTTACAGCCATGATTTGAAAACACAATATATACATTAATTAAATGGTTGTATCCAACTGTAGCACTCTTTCCTAATCTACACCCCACAAGGAACAAGGAGCTCTTGGAAATCTTTCTTTGTGGAAAGTTATTCTTAACACTTACACTTAATTTTATACTTTAACCACGACATTTCTTTCATAGGAGGGAACCTTGACTCCATCACAATTAAAATGTGCCTCTGAGTGCAACTACACCAAACTCTCTGATCTATGGATCAGACTGTGGTTTCCACTAACAGACAAACTGTTCCATAAGCCAAACACCTTCCCACCACCTTTCCTCATTATAGTTTTGAGCCTCATACAGTACAACCTCTTAGTTAATATCCCTACTTTTTAAAGTCTAATCTGAATCTTTGCTATTATAATTGTAGTCCTACTTCTTGGTCTATTTTATGTGATGAAGAAGAGGTTATAGTATTCCCTTTTGCAATAAACTTGACTTTGTAGGGCCAGTGATCACACAGGATCTTTTCAGCACACAGGTTCTGTGAGTAGTACAGTCAGGCTCTGATAAAGACAGTTAATGACTTATGCAATTCACCAAGTTAAACTGCACAATACACAGCCAAAATTTCTCTTCTAATCATTCCAGTCTTGTGTATGTTAGCAAAATGTAACATGATTTAATTGAGGGAACTGGCAAAGATGTCCCCTAAAAATAGTTTTCACATTTGAAAACAACTTTGACAAAGCTAAAAATAAATAGCTTGCTTTAGCTGAATACTGTATTCACTTGAATGGTGTCTTGAATTTTCAGATCTCCTGAACCAGCAGGTTGGTTTTCTGAATCAACAGAATCATCACAGACCATGCAACCTGTTCCAAACAGTACATTTTTCCAAATAAAAAAGCAATAAAAATAGTTTTGTTTTCTCTGAGGAGATAACATGCTAAGATCTGGTAATGCAATTGTAGTTATGGTTGTCATAATTGCAAAATGCACTTCACAGAAGCTTTTTCTATTGCAACTTATTGTATTTTTTTTCTTCAATTATTAAATTCAGAGGCTTAACCTCAAAAGAAAAGGCACTTGTCTTTACATACACTTGAATTGTTACTGCCATTTAAAACTAATCAATGTTTTCTTTAGTACCATAATAGCTTATTTGCAAAGCACCTCTTAAAGAGATATTTGCACGGTGTTCTGGAACTAAACATGTTTCACATTCTAAGAAAAACTCCCAATAAAGACAAAGAGGGCTTCATTCTCATCTCAAAGTTCAGTGCAACTAAAGTGACTTAAAGACCTTAAAAATTTGTCCACAAAGGGACTTGCTATTAGATTATACCCCTCCATTAATAAATAATACAAAGAAAAACTATGTGCTGCACACAACCCTGTATCCCTAGAGAAGTCCAGGAAATTAATTTTCAAAGGCACAGCATATAAATATATGCTTTCATTAATGTTAACAGGAAAGCAAACAGTCAAAATCTTATTATTAACCTGTTTAAATACACATTCTGTAGAAATAATATACCACTCCTGGCTTGGACCTTCAGCTGCATAAACCCCAGGACATCATGGCCTCATTGAGGGTGGAAAGCCCCAGGTACTCCAGTAAAGTCAGAACCTGCACTCAGAATGAGTTTGACACAAATAGGAATGTTCACACCACTTTCCTCTAGGAATATGAGGGAGACGTTTAAATTAGTCTCCATAGACTTCTCCAGAAAAAGATCACAGAAACCAAGTTAATTAGTATGGGTACCCCTAATGTCTCAAGATCTGCAGTTATTTAACAAAGAGAAGTTTGAATGGAGGAATTTTTGTGCAAAACTCTCAAGCAAGCTTTTCTCATTTCCAAATGTAAACACCTACTGCTTTAATAAACAGATCACCCCCAGTTAAAGCTATACCTGTATTTAAAGACATCAAATCCATTGATTCCAGTAGAGTAGCAAGACTATCACTACCATGAAAGTTATAAAACCAAAGCTAATAAGGGACTAAGCTTTGCCAAAGGGAACAACCAGAACTATAATTGCAAGCATTGGACAAAGGGGCTGCCACAAAGTAATGCAATGACCCATGCCAAAGCAGCCACGTTACATAGAATATTGTTTCCTACACAGATTTTAAATTGTATTTTTCAGTACTTTTGTATCTGTGAATTTGGAATCTATTACTTTTATCATCTGTAATGCACAGGCAATATTTTGCATTTTCAATCTTGGAAATTTAATGGGGGGGAGGGGCAGAATAATTTTGTATTTTAGCAGTTTGTTCTATCTAACTGCTAATGATATGTGGTATCTATCATATATTGCAAGTACTCTTACATTACAGAAATCAATTCATTCCCTGATTTCATTTTATTAACCAAGAATATCTTTCCAGCTGGTCTTAAATTAAATATTTTATTAAGATCATTAAGGAATTATATAAACTTCTCATAGTTCTCACTGCTAATCATAAGCATTTCATTCAACCGTGCTATGAATCTGAAATTTGCCTTCCAATTTTGCTACAAAGCCTTTTTAGAACAGGTATTGAAAAAAGAAAAAAACAAATCATCCAACAAAACCTCCTTCATTTCCAAAAGAGAATTTCCCAATTAAATTAATATAAAATATAAAATTATTTACTTAAAAGGTTAAAATAGTGTGATTGAAAAATGAATAATAAGATTTTTCCATTCCTCTTCACTTGAGTTAAAATAAAGGCAGCTCAAATTATAGATTATTCCCTCTCTTTAAAAAAGGCAGAAGGTGGTGAGACAGTGCTGGGTGGATGCACAGTAGTAATGGATTATGGAGATTTTTGTCTCCTGGGTCACTGTTATGAATCTGATCCAAGACAGCAATGACGAAATGTCAGTGCCATTTTATGGCTTTTAGCATGAAATTCTGACCCTGTGAGGTCAATACAAAACATCAGTAGTGCCAGGATTTTCACCTTTTGAATCTCTAAGATGCAAGAAGAATTAAGGTCTGACTCAGCATCCATTGACTTTAATGGGAGTTATACTAAGTTCAAGGTGCAGGTTTTGTAAAGTCCTTAGGTGCTGCTTTGCTCATGCTTTAATAAGAGCTGGATCCTTCAGATGACTCAAGCACTTAAAACTGCAGCATTAAAACTATAAACTTTTATCTTTAAAGTTAAATGTTCTGATGACTCTCATCCCCCTGCTCCACTGCCTGGATTACTCTGCTCCATTAGGCTGAGCACTGGATAAGGGCTCCTTTCACCACACGTGTTCCCTTCTCTTGCTTCTTTCTCTGAAAGCAAAATCCTGGTCCCAGATGACACAGGGTACAAAACCTCTTGGATCACCATGTTTGTGGCCATCAAGAAATCTGCCATGGACTGTGGCTTCTGCTCTGCACCCTGTCTGGTCAACTTACAGGTAATTCCCATAATACCCACTCCAACAAAATGTGAGATCTCTGGAGTACAGGAATAGTACACCTCTGGGTCAAAATGTCTAAACTAACAAAGCAGCAGAAGTCATCAAACATGCTTTTTGGAGTGATTAATTCAAAGAAAACCCTTATCAATTTCCTGAAAACAGGCAGAGGTGGCTTGTTATTTTATTTTATTTCATTTGCTTTGATGGCAGGTGTTCTGTAGAAAGGACATCACCAGCCATTTTAAACCAGCCGTCACTGGAACATAACTCTAAATTTTGCCACTTTGCAAGTTTGAAGATACTTGATCCTGAAAAGGAAATAAGAATAGAATACAAATGAGCTGTCAAATTTTAAGTGTTTATCCAAAATGAAAACAAATTTCCAAAATGAAATTATTTGATCATGCCCTCCAAAAATACTACGGTACACAAACACAGAAATTATGTCTTGCTGTAACATATGCTTTCCAGACATATTTATATTTCACTTGCAGTCCAGGCGTGTGCTCCTAAAAGTATTTAGCTATGCTGAAAACCACTAAGGAATTAAACTGGATGAAAGCATGCTGAGGAAGTTGTTGGAGGTTTAATTACCTTTTCTTTTTTTTCTCTTTAGTGGGAGTTCTGAATTCTGGAGGAGTAAAACTCCAGTCTCTACTGTATTGAAATGATATTTTTTTAGCACTCCAATCATTGTCTCTACTTGACTAAGACATTTCTGTGCTAAAGCAGGTGCATTTACTTTTCAAGTATTATTTTACTAATCAATTGAAAAATTACCTCCATGAATGACAGAAGTGCAGACCTTTGGAGTATTTCATTAAAAGGAGCAAACATTAATTACAAATCCAGCCCAACCTTTGCAGACATAAATTATGGGATGGATCTATTTTCTCCATGCTTAATTGCAAGCAGTGACTAGCTCTTTAAATTATTATCTCCAAGGCATGAATGAAATTAGAATGGATTTGGTGATATTCTCAAGGCTTATTTGTATCTAAATAACTTGGCCATATACTGTCTGGAGATACAAGGAAAATTAGGTGAAACACCTTTGAGCCTTTCAATAGTGCTAGCTTACCATAAAAAAAATTGGGAATTGAAAAATGGAATTAGAACCTTAAAGTCTTTGCAGATTAGGAGGTATGGATGCAGCCTGAACAACGGGATAGTTGATAATGTCCAAGTATTTTTCTTCTAACCTAAATTCTCAAAATTTCAGATGTTTGTAATTTTCTGAAGCATTCACATTTTAGGCAGAATATTCCAGGCAATATTTTTCCTGAAAGGTAATATTTACATTTCAAGAAAAACAAGTAAAAACACCTTCCTACAGAATTAAGAAGGTTGAAAATTTTGATTTTGTAATAGGCACAGAGGTGACATGTTTGTGGCCATACCAAAATCTGAAAGGAAAAAAGATGAATTGATTGGTCTGTGTAAACATGCAGGGAACAGAAGGTGCAGTTTGCTATGATGAAGAGTGACAAATAGATAGATAGATAGATATAGATAGGTAGAGAGTGCAAGGATTATTTTTTAATACAATAATGAAGAAAGAGATGTTTGGTTTTTTTAAATTTACATAATGATTTAGATACTGAATTGGATATGGGAAGCCTTCTATAAGAACTTTGTTTTTTATATACTACAGTGGTTGTGAACAAATTAGTCTCACAAGACTCCACGGGTACTGCCTGACCTGTGTTTTTACTGCCCTTCTACCACAAAAGTTAATAATTTGGCATTGCATACTTTAAAAACAAATAGATAATTACTTGCTTGCAGTTCAATTTACTTGTGTCATGATACAGTAAATACCAAGCTGAATTCTCACAGTGTTAATCATTAACTTGGGAGAGGGCATTTGCTTAAAATGCATTCCTTCAACTTTGACATTTCATGATCACACTGGTAGGTATTTCAACAACAATTTCAAATATTCTGAAGATGTAAATAAGTTCAAGTCCCCCCAAAAGCCAAAGCTTTTCCACCTTTTAACTTTTGGATATAAAGTTACCCTCCATCTCTGCTGCAGGAACAGCCTCTGGCAGCAGAATTACAGAAGTTCTGCACACCTGGATTGTTTGAGGTACAGATGAAGCCAAGTTCAGACTCAGAGGGTTTAATTGTGGAACACACCATGCAAAGAGCAGGGCAGGGTACCTAAAAAAGGAACATTCCTCTGATGGTACTGATTTTTTTTTAATTTTCTACTTTGACAGACTTCTTAGGCCCACAGAGAAATGTTTCTAGTACTGAGTTGAAGCCTCTGTGACAAAATTAGAGGATTTCTTGAAAAAAAAATTGTTCTGAAAGAAATCAAGATTGGTTCCAAAAATTTGGAAATACCTGATCCAGCAGAGAGAAGACTTCATGGGTTTCATAATTTTAAGTGTCTTGCTTAGGAGAGGGAAGAGTGAGAAAACCTATTTCCTAGAATTTTGGAAGTATTTATGTTCCCTTTCTTCTCCATGGTATTTCATCTTAATTTAAAAGTGAGGAGTTAAAGATTGATCTGGAGCTTGAGAAAAGCATTCAAGCAGAAGACACGGGGGACAGAGTGAACCCTTTACCCATATTGCTTGAGAAAGGCACTGCTTGGCAAGATATTCCTGGGAATGATAATATCATAGGTTACCTATTTGCTCTGGAATCTAAACCAGAGCACCACACTTAAACCACCTACACCTACAATGAAGGTAAATATGAGGATCTCCCCACTTACACAGGTCTTAGTGGAATGTATCATTTTTCAGAGGTCTGATCAAATTCCTCAGTTTTGATACTATATCAGTCTATCAGTCTATTCATTGATCATGTCCTTTATATTTCTTTAGAAAGAAGAACACCACTAACAATTACTGGCTTTAGCACCTTGCAGCTTATATATAGCTTCTCATATAAGGAAGAAACACCTTAAGCACAGTGTGGAAGTAGCACCAATACAATTTGTAAAATGTAGATATGTTGGAGCAGAGAAGCTAGGAAATTAGCTAAATGGGATTTTTAGAAATTAAGATACTTTCTTCATCCAGGCTTATGGAAAAGAAACAGAGCTGGTAGAATACATACTTTTAACCAACAGAAACATTTTTCCCTCTGAATATAGAATTGCAGACAGAACTTTGCTTCATGTTGCAAAAATTATGAATTGAAATATTGAGGAATCATTATTTTTATCTAAATATTAACCACTGCTGTATGAATTCCTGTTTTACAGTCTAAATGCAGGCAACTGCTTAGTCAGACATTGCTGTGCACCGAAACAGGATGCATTAACTACAGCTGAGCAGGAGTGTGAGCAGAGGCTGCTGTGAGCCAGAGCCCAGGACACAGAGCAGCTCCCCTCACCCATGGAGGTCACAGCCCTTCCACCCAGGGCTGCAGCTCCTCACTAAAGGCTGCAGGACACAGGGAGTGACAGTGGGGACAGCCACAGGGCACTGATGGGCAGTTCAAGTGCAACTGCTCCAGCAGGGCTGCAGCATAAACCCAAATGACTGCAGGAGCCAGGAAGGGGCCCAGGCTCTGGGGCAAACACAGGCAATGACCTGAGCTCACAGAGAGCTCATCCGTGCCCCTGCAGCCTGGCTCCAGTGACTCCAACAGGCTCATGTGCCTGGACATGCAGCACTGCTCCCTGCTCCCAACAGGACTGAAGTGAGCCATGATCTGTTCAGTATCTCCATTTTTTGTGGGCAGAAGGATAACTGGTGTGGAGCACCAGCCCCTGGTGTGACCCGTGCTGGGAGGGCTGGGAGCTGTCTGGGACTTCAGCACATGGCTCCCAGGGATGCTGGTCACCCCCATCACTCCATCACTCCTGCTCCACACAGACAGAGCTATAGACACACAGGGCTCCTGGGGCTGGCACTGGTGCCACACTGGGGCCACAAAACACAGCAGTCCCAACAGCAAGTTATCTGCAGAGTTCTCACTCTGATTTTTCTCCTCTCCTCCTCTGTCCAGTAAACTCCAAAATAACAAAGAGCAACATCAACACTAGCTCCATCCAAATGAATGGATATGGAACAGAGAAGTGCATCTGTTCAGTAATTCTGAAGTGAGCTGATTCCTTGCTGTGTCACCACTTTACCTTGCCTTACTGCAGCCTGATTTATTGTTGTGGTATTTTGCTGAAATCCAACATGGGGTAACAAATGATTTTTATTATGCCTATTTGAGCTACACCTACTACTTAAATAGTCACATCACCTGCAAACTGTAAACAACCTTGTTGCACATTGTGTAATCACTGTGGATTGAACTCCTGAAAGATAAAGACACAGAATGGTTTGAATAATAGTTCTTGTTCTGTCCTTCTCTGACAGATGAATATGAAGAATAACTTATTTTGGCCAAAACAACTAATTCCAGGTGAATTTATGTCCTTAATGGGAGACCTGCCATGACAAACAAGACAGGTTTGGTATATTCTAGGCAAAAGCAGAATATCTTAAATTAAAAGTTGCAGTAGGCTTCAGTGTTCCTGCTAACCCTTCTATTAAATCTACATAACAATGTGATAAGCTAGAATTCATTGTCTTCTACTTTATTAAAAAGAGGGCAACCTCTAGGATAAAACAATATTGAGAAATAAAATTTACCTTGGATTAGTTTCATGTAAACATAAAAAACCCAACTTCTCAGAACTCATGTGAAAAACATAATGTAGTTAATATTAAATACAAAGATTATGCAACCTATTACTTTTACAGTTTGTGCTTCTGTGTCCTTGATTTAGTCCCTGTTTTGCTTATGATTAATGAATGACTCACCCTCAGTACCCTCTCATTTATTTCATACCTCATTATGAATTTGAAATGGTCAATTTGTTATTTGAAAACAGCAAAACAAGCATGGAAGTTAAACAGTGTTAAAAATGCAAATGACATTTTTATAAATAAATTGCTATTCTATCATATTTTAATGGTTTACATTTTTAATTACTTTTGATACAATTTTGAAGAGTGTACTTGACTTACTCCCATAGGATACCAGGTGGAGTTTCTCCATGTGATTTATTTGAACATCAGGAGTGTCACTGCACTCTATACAGTCACTCACACACAAATCCTACAATGACACCTGGTGTACTTTTCAGTTTTCTATTTTGGCTTGTCAAGATCCTATGCTATAATTCCCCTATGGCTTCTCATTTGTTTTGTTTGGAATTATTTTATCAGAATATGCTACTTTATAATGTTTTGTGTTTGTACTGTCAGCATTCAGATAGAGACAAAATAAAGGCTAGAAAAAAAAATCTTTTGTGTGTATTAAGTAAGTTCACAACTGTTAAAGCAAAACCCACTAACTTATTTATACTGAAAACAAAGTTTCATACCAACAGTTCACAGTATAACTTTTTTGTTGTTATATCCTTTTTTAGTTTTGATAATTACTTTCATCAAGAGAATTTGATAGTTTCAGATGTTTTCTTGAGCAGAAAAAAAATTGGTTTGGGTGACATTAATGCTAAATACCATTTTGGGGAGCACTCAGAAGCATAAACCAAAAAGTCCATCTTGTCTCTATTTACTGGAGTAAAGCCTGACACTGCACATACTTCAGTGTGGGACAATCCAGTCCCTCCAGAAGCCCATGCAGTCTTCTCTTTTCTCATCACTTTGGCAATCTTGTCCACACCAATGAGAGGAGCTGAAAGCTCTGCAAAAGACTTCACTGTGTAAAGGCATTGCCTTTAAAGCCCCAGTGGCAGCTCCTCCTGCAGAAGAGAATCCATCTCTGTGCCTTACCTTTTTAATTTCTGGCTCATGATGTGAAAGCAGCAACACCTGCACCTTCTACTTCTGCTCTATTTTATCTGCAGCTGAATTATGGCTGTGAGATTTATTCAGGATGCATAAACCAGCCTCATGCTGAGGTTTCATTCAATAGAGAGTAGAATCCAGAATCCATGGATGTTATGAACAGACAGGCAGAAATCAAGCTTAACCAATTGCACATTCTTCACTCTGTACAACATGCATGGCTATTTGTGGTGCCAAGTTCAGTAGCTTAAACATTGTGTCATCATAAAAATATATAACTGAGCATGGTTATTAACTGCAGGCTGACCTTCAGCTTTGGTTTTGTTTAATATTATAGATTTATGTTTTCCCCCTAGCTCATTCAAAATGCTTTGCAGAGTGGTTTATTAAAGTATAACTAAACATTGTCCTTGATGTTCATATATGTTTGGAACAATTCCAAATCTATGATCTTTTCCTTGAATTTTGTCAACACATTCACTACAGGCCTTTATTCTGCCTTCAATTTCAGTGAAAGCTCTACAAAGATCATTGTTTTAAATCAATCCCACCTATGATGCACTTTAAGATTACTGAACATGCTGTCCTTCAAATTAACAAAATCAAATACCCCTCCCAATTACCCTCTTATTCCTGTCAAGCTCTGTATTAGTTTTCAGTGTGCATAAAAGAGATAACATCTTTACACATGGCAAGTGTAAGGGGTAATAATAAAAAGCAAATTTTGATATTAGTCATGAAGTATGTGCAAAAAATAAAAAAAACAAAAGTAAAACCCTCCTCCTGAAAACTTCATGAAGCTATAATAAAAACGGAGTTTGTGATGGATATTGCAGAAACCAGAAAAAATTACACAAAGAAGGTAGAATTTATAACTATATTATTTGAGTATTATCCTCAGAATGATCAAATGAATGATTTATTATCCTTATTATTAGCCTTATTATCCTTAGAATGATCAAAACCAAAACACACTGTAGAGGAACTGAAGATAAATACTGATGGGTTTACCTCTAAGGATTTAATCTCCAGTAAGTGGCTTCCTGCCTAAGAAATGAAAGCATTTGGTCTCCTTGCTTAACTGGAATGAAATTCTACTTCTCAAGGCAAATGCTTAGAGATAACTAAAACTAGTCTAAAACTTAACAAGTAATACTTCTGTTACTTGAAGTGTTCTATTTTATAACATAGTTTATACTTTTTTATTCTAAAAATACTAAGACATATGTCCAGGAACTATTCAGTCTTCATTCTGAATCAAAAAATCCATTAGTTTGTTATGCACACCTTTCATTTACATTGCAGACCACTATTTATTGACACTTACCAGGCACCCAGGGCAGCCCAAGTAGAACATGCATCCTACAGGCTCAGAGAGTACAGCAGTGAAAATATCACTATCATAAACATCAAAACTGCAAACTACACGAAATGAAAGACCAGGTTCTGCCTTAAAGTGCTGTGAGGCAAATTCATCAGCAGTGAGACTTCACGTCCATGCTCAAAACCTGAATGTGTCATTTACACCTTTGGCACTCTCAGCCAACCAACACCTGCACAACTGTGGGATTTTAACCTGCTGTTCAGATGATTGGATTCACTTTCACTTTTTGAAGCCTGACTTACAACAGGTGAGGATGCAGAGTGAAAAAGGTCTTGGGGGAAGGCAAAGCACTTGCTTGTTTAGCACATTTTATGGATGGGTCAGGGATACAGGACATGGATGTTGTGAGAGGTAATGAGGTAACTGGCAGCAAAGAACTCTGGAGCAAATGTGAAGGTAAAACAGAATCGAAATTGTGAACCATCTGCTTTCTAATGAAAACAGCTCCTCTTGTCAGCAACATCCAGAAAAAATGATTTCTTAGTTGGAGTGTATAACCGAGGGAAGTAGCTTTTTTGCTATATGAGGTAATACACTCAGATGATGTATGACTTAGAAAATAGTGTGGGTTAATGATCTTCAGCTGGATCAGGGAGTAAAACAAAGTAATTTCATAATACAGAACATGATGGATTAAATCATGTTAATACTGGGTATATACATTAAAGAAAATGATCTTTCTGGCATACTAAATGGCAAAATAAAAAGCACTTTTAGTAAGCTATATGATTAATTAGTCTGCCCTTTTATTTATGTACCATGATAAAGTAAAATGTACTTCTTCTGGTTACCTCTCAGGCAATTATTCTAAAAGTTATATTGAATACACCAGCTTCATTGTATTGCATCAGTCCATCAGGAAATGCAAGAAGGTCCCTGTCTTTGTTTTAAGTCAGGGGTTTTCTTTTTTCTCTCCCTCTCCTGTCCTCCTTTACTAGAGATTATTGGGGGTTTGTATGTTTTTTAACTCACACAAACGTGAGATTGAACATGATACAATTGTATATTCCAGTAATCTAAACATTGATTTGTCTTAGCACTATTACTTACAGAAAATGCAAAAAATTCCAGTGAGTGCAAAGTTATAGCTCATGTGTAATTCAGGCAAATATTTAAATATGGGAATGCAAATGCTCCAGAGTTCGTTCAGATTCTGAGCTGTTTCATTTCCTGCCTTCACAATTTAACTGTGTATCTTGCAAATTTCTACCACAGGTTCAATCACATGCAGGATCTTTTAGAAATAGGCTGGGAATGTATTTTCAAAAGAGATTTCAAATTAAACTAAAATCTCAGATTTCAGAAATAATGTTACCTGCAGAGAGAGGAATATTATTTTTAAGACTATGTGTCTTCCAATCTTACTGTACATGCTTGTTAGAAATTATGTCAATGATGAAAGACACAGAAGCTTCCTCTAGTTCCAGATTTACTATCAGCACTGAATTTATCTCTTTCTTAAAATGTGGAAACTGATAAAATGCAGGAGTTAAAGAAAAGTCCATTACACTGATATTTTTAAAAAGAATATTTAGTAAACTGGGATAGTTTTTGTATTCTATTAAGGATTCACATAGTCCTTCAAACTGGATTGCCTTAGACAGATGTACTTAACAACACAGAAAATGTGAAGGACCAGACTTGGACATTTTCTAATGTTAAATTCAGAATTCAGGTGGGGAGTGTTTGTAACAGAGAGAAACATGTCTTTGTAAGGGACACAGCAGTTACACAGACTTATTCTCTTATACTGTTCCACAGACCTGCACAAAAAAGTAAATCCTCATTCTAAAAACCTATGCTAAAGGAAATGTCTTTTTTTAAAAGAACCAGCTAATAACTACTTCTTTTTTTTTTATAGTTGCTAGTGCCAGACATTTGTCTACTACAGCAAGAATTTGGAATTTCAGCATGAAATCCTTGCAAAGTACTAATTCTGGATCATCTCACACAGAGTCCACCTGCTGATACAGAGTTAGTGTTTGCTGACTAATCTTTTAGCAACACCACTAATACTTTCTTCTAACTCTGGGGGTTTTACTTTCTCTGCTGCAACATGAAGTCTGTCTTTACTGGGAATTAATTCAATCGTGCTAGATATAACTCCAAATATTTTCAATATTTATTCCACCTGTGCATTTTGCATTTTCTGCTCTCAAAGGAGTTGCTCTACCATCAAGCTCTACAAAGTCACTTTTGCATTTTAGTGGGTGTGAGTGCAGTGAGAGTGTTCTTTCCTTCTGTCCTCTGTTACAATCTCATCACCACTCAAGGTCTCCTGTGCAGTTTTCAGGTCTCACAGATTTCTCTTTAATGTAGAAAAAAGCACATCAATTTTCCTCTTGTCAAAAGTATCTTTAATTTCTTCCTTTTCTATGATCAACACTCCCAAAAATTATTCTGGTCTCCTTTTGCAAATGTTCCTTATTCTAAAGAGGATCATAAAGGCATTAGCCAGGAAGATTTGTCCATCCTGCTCAGAAGTACCACATCTGCACTACTTTTATAAGAGAGCAGATTTATGATAAATTTTTGCTTTATTTCACCAATGCACACCAATATAGCCTATAGCTGTAAATAGTTGCTTATATATTTGTAAGCAGCTTTTCAGCCTAGAACTGCATAAATACTGCCTAGAAATTACAAGTAGATACTGAAGTTCGTAAATAGAAAAGACTTGGACACCTATTTACAACTAGTAAATAAGCTTTAAAATAGATTTTTTTAAGATATGTGAATTAGTTCCTAGTGAGACTGTTGTGAGAATATAGAAAATGGGTGACATGTATCACAGAGCAAGTGTATTAGCACAGCTTCTTCAAAGTGTTGGTCTAAAGTATCATTAAATTTTTGCTACATTTTGAAGTTTGTAGAATATAACACCACGTAGAGGTGTGACTTTAAAATTAGTCTTTGCAAGTGCCTGAGATGAAGGTGAGGGGTTTTAGCAAGCAGCAGGCTTTAAA
Organism: Toxostoma redivivum; assembly: GCA_013397375.1. Classification (NCBI taxonomy): domain Eukaryota; kingdom Metazoa; phylum Chordata; class Aves; order Passeriformes; family Mimidae; genus Toxostoma; species Toxostoma redivivum. The sequence goes on from VXBI01012075.1 coordinate 103,819, forward strand.
CCTAAAATTACATTAATGTATTTGCTGCAACAGAATTAGTTAGATTAGTTATTGTTCGAATTGATTTGTTACACAAAAGAGCAGTTTTTATATGGCAAAAACCACACAAAACCAAACCCTAGAAAAATAAGAGAAGTGTTAGTGCTCTTGTACTCCAATACTGTTGGCAAGATTCAACTAGAAATGCCAGATATGTATAAAGAGTAATTTTGTCTCATTAAATGATAACACTAGTGCTTCCTCTTCATCTCCTTAATTCATTTCTTGTAGTTTTTCTTGTCACATCCACTTGTTTTATGGCTTACTAACTTGCAAGTTATGGTCGTAATTTATGGTCAAAATTGAGTAGTAGCAAATCACAGAATATTTTCATTGATTACCCTAAATTGTCTAATCTCCTGTATGTTTTTAGGACTTGATTGGGTGGTATTTACTGATTGCCTTCATCTAATTTAAAAATCAATCAATAGCAACAATGAGAGGTGGTGGATAAATCGAGTCTAATGCAGCATAACTGCAGCAAATATCCATCAAAGGCTCATTCTCAATCAAATTTGTGGGAAGTTTTAATACATAAACCAAAATGTCTAAAAGCCTTACTTCTAGAGCACATCATTTTTAAATTGTGCTCTGCAATGTGACATCTTATTGCTCTTATGCTGTCTATTTAGGGCAGTTTTCCACTGCTAAAATGAACATATTTCACTACAATAAAACTGTAGCAAACAAGAAAAAAAAATGTCATCAGCCTTGGTTTAAAGGCACTTTGTTCCAGCTTCCCCAATATCATCTGTATATAATAATGGGAATTAACATAACATCAGCTTTTCATATAAACTATGTGCATTTTCTCTGAGATAAACATTCTAATAAGTGTCTTGATAGGAAATGTGTTTTCTACATTCAGAAATCAATTCACTAAAGTTGTTCCTTACATTGTTCCTTTTTAAAAGCATCTTTAGTTCCGGAAGTTTTGGATAGCAAATATGAAGGAGCTGTCTGGAAGGCAATATTCTAATTTCTTGACATTATGAGGGCAAGGCACCTCATGCAGCAAAGAAGGACAGAGACTAAAATGCAAACCTTCCTTTTCCAGGTAATGGCTGTACCAAAAAAAATGCTTTTACATAATTTTTCATAAGCAAACATGACATAAAAAAAATTACATTTTTAACTAGGCATGGATCTTCAGTTTACATTAACTCAAGGTAAGTTTTCTATAGGCATACAGATGTGAACAGCTACCTAAACTGAGGTCAGAACAATGCTGCTGTTAACAGCTGGATGAGGAGCTAGTTCTAAAGCCTTGAAAAATAAGTCAAAACCGGCCTCTATTCTTGAAAGATTCTTAATCCATACTCAGAAATGGGTATTCAGTGTCACAACTTGCTCAGAAAATTCAGTATAGATTGCTGAGGATCTTCAGCTTTTATTTCTTGGCAACATGGGACAAGTTGCTACAGAAGAACATGCCACGTGAAGCTACAGACTTGTTAGGCAATAGGAGGTTCCCTATGACTCCAGGTGTAATAAATAACCAATGAAGGAGAGAAACTTGGAGGGTTACAGATTTTCTCCTACTTTGCAGATATTTGAATTTTATTTGAGTCAGAGGCTTATTAATAGGTCAACATGTGGAAAAAAATGCAAAAGCTTCAAACAGTTCTGAATTCACTCAGATAAAAAAATCCTTTTTGGCATCTAAAGAAAGTACAAATTGTATGGCTACAATCCAGCACTGCTACAAACAAAACCACAGATATGTAATGGATTGGGAGAACACCACCACTCTGGAAAAGAATGATTCTGTTCTAATCAATTGTAAAATATCCTTTGTTGCTAAACACTCGAAAAATCTCAAGCCCAAGCAACAGATCACAGCACACATTAGAAATACCAAAGAGAACCCTACCAGCAGTCCACGGTTTATTAAAATTCTGACATTCTGAGATATCTTCTTGCCAAGGGCCCTCTTACAATGACATCTGTACACTTGTCATTACATTGTGGTTCACATTACTTACATAAACACGCCACAGGGAAACCATGACTGATATAATTTTTGTAAGATTGAAAGGTAGCCATTGTGATCATTAAAACAAACCTGAGAGAGCCTTCCTGATGATGGAACAGATTCAGTTACTTCTTCCTTCTTTGTGGGTCATTAGTTAAAAAGGGGAAGGTGGGGGAGGAGGGAGAGAAGGCCATATACTGCAGGTGTTTTATCCTTTGTAAGGAGACTGCACTGAGACAAATGATTCTAGCTGGCATTTTGTACACACCGGAGATTGCTTATCGATCCAGATCAGAATATTCAGGCTGGCCCCGGGGAAAAGGCAGAGTATTTTCTGAGGGAGTTAATAACCTGGCAGCTGAGCTGTCTTGTCCAATTCACTGAACCTAGGGCTCTAATCAGGCCAGAGTTTTTATTTTGAGAAATCTTGCCATATGTGTCTGCTATCTGCCTTCCACTCTATTGGAACAGTGACAGTGATTGAAATGACAGCCTATAGATAGAGCCTAATCAAATTGTTTATTATCAGCCTAAATCAATATGTATAGATTGTAGAAACATCACTGTCATGCCATGAAAAAGTCATACTAATACTACATGCTGCAGGTGTAATTCTAAAATGTATTTTTCCACCCTAAATTACGTCTGAATTTAACAGCGTAAAAGAAATTAGAATGGTGTACGAGACAGTGAAAAATATGCAGGTTTAAACATTTCAATAACGTTAAGGATTAATGTTAAAATGCCATGTTGTTCATTGCTTAAATATGTTATCATGTTTCCAGTGAAGAACAGAGCTGTGGGAAAGGAAAAATAAAAATTGCAAAGAAAAGTTGTTTTTCCTTTTGTATAGAAAGGGGAAAATCTCACAGAGATCTGTGTAAGCACATACTGCAGCATGAATTGAATTCCAGCACTCCTAAAAAGCAAGTTTTGAGGCATCCAGACTACAGAGATGAAAACACAGTAACGTGAATTCCTTTGGTACCACACAAATATTACTCCCAAGAGCCTACCAAAGAGCTTGGACCATGAAATCTAATGATTTGATAAGAAGCTGATTTCATAAAGCCCTTTCTTCTGAAGACTGTTGGATACCCTTTTTGAAAAGATATCAGTGCATCATATGGAAAGAATAAAAGGAATTCAATGATATATCATAAAACAGATTCTACAGGCTTAATTATCATCTCAAACAGAATCATTCAAACAAAAACATGAGAAGAAGAAGGAAAATTCCTGAGGGTGTGCCACTGGATGGAAATCTCTCACATTTGGGAGAGGACCAATAATCTGTTTGCCCAGTGAAGCTCATGTGAGTGTATGAATCTGAAACTCTCCTCCAGTGGAACTGATGAAATGGATAATCCTGGGAGGGCTCGTGGCCCAGCTACTGGCAAAATTTCTACTACCCAACATGTCCTGGGGAATAATTTACTGTCTTGCTCCTCAAAAAAGAAATTTCAAAACTATTTTAAAGTACTCTGGCAAGGCAAAGAGGCTGTAGACTTAGAGCAAATTATATATTTTGCATTGAAGAATGGTACAAAATAACCTTCTGCTTAATTAATCTTTGCAATGCAAAGATTAATTCAAGCTCTTGTTTGAGTATCATTTACATTGTGTGATTATTGGGTTGAGTCAAACATAGAACAGCTTTCAGCATTACAGCATACATGTTAATAAAAATAATATTGCGTTGTAGGTTGTACTAATTTAAAGAAGAATTTTTTTCCTTGAATAAACCTACTTTTCTTACTGTGAGCATGTAAAGCTCTCCAAACAGCAATTATCTTTGGCTGAATGAATCTAGGAATTTTCCTATTACATTCAAAATTAGAATTTCTTGATTTCTATTTTAAAAAATAAAGGTACTTATTCAGCAGAAAATGTTAGCATATAAGGCTTAAGTCCCTCCTGAGTCAGGAAAGAGGTTCAGCAGAGGCATATCCTTAAGTTTTAAATTACTTCAGTGGGACTTTATCTTGTCTTAAATTTTGAATGTGCTTGAAATGTACTAATGGCTAAGCATAGAATATGAACACAGGTACTTCAGTTTGGCCCACAGTTGGCACAAAACCAAAATTTAACATTACTTTTAAAGTGTTTTGACTAAAATCCAGCAAAGTACTTATGTCTACACACAGTGCTGATTTAACTATCTCAGTTTATAGTTACACTGGTGCAATTTCCTCACAGGGACACAGTTCTGCTGGTATTTGTCTTGGCATAATTTAGCAAGGCACATTTACAGAACTGAATGGCTCTGAAAGCCAAGAAGGCTGGGGCAAAGAGGGAACACCAAACCTGAGTTAGCTGAAAACACAACACTGAGGGGACATGAGAAGGGAGAAATTTGCCTGTTGAAAAGGTTGTCTTCAACCCCTTCCACAAATTAATGGTGGCACTTGCCAGCACACTTCTGCCAGTGGGGCTGCTCCTCTGTGAGCACATCTCACGAACAGTGGCTCCTTCCAGAAGCTGTGCATGAAGTGCCTGGATTATACCTTGTACACTGTAACATCCATTGAGCTGCATCTGCTCTAAGTTTTGGGTGGAAACATGGAAAGCTGCTTTAGGTTCTGCATGGCATGCAGTGAATTCCCTGTTGCAGTCTTCAGATTCTGCTAAGAATACATTATATTTTTATCATTATTTTGCTTTTTGTTAAAACTTATTGCAGCCAAATGACTAAAGATTAAAGAAAGTACTATTTTTTTTTCTTTCCAAAGGGTCTTCAAGGAAGAGTTTGACCACAGAGAAGGGTGATAAAACTGAAGAAATAATGACCTTAATATGTAGGATTTACAATGCAGAATAGTGACCTAAACTATCACCATTACCCACCTTTCCAATACTTGAGTTCTCAGCTATGGATATCACATATTAATGGGAAATATACCTAATAACTTTGTTTTACCATGGGAAAGGACTGTTTCTAGGATCCTCCTATGAAACTAGTGAAATTTGTACCCCACTTAGTGCTTTAGATAGGCCATTTCTCTAGATCCATTCATTTTCTTTTTTGTTATTTATGTTATGGGCTGATTTGCTTTGTCTTTGCACTAAATGGGATGTAAAACTAAGTGCTACTGATACAATTTCTTTGGGTTTATTTGTTGCTTTTTTCCACCTCGCTTTGTACAGACAGCAGATGTATTAAGAGAAGATGCACAGCATACTAAATTCTTATCTCATTCGAAGAACATAGTGCTTCCAAATTGAATAGCTCAAGATGCAAGAATGACAGTATTCAAGTCACAAGAGCAAACCTTAACCTGTCCCTTTCCTCAGAAACATTTCAACTGTCAGAATGTTGCCATCTTTCATTAAATGCATCACCATCTATCAGCACCTAGACGTATTGAATGAATGAACATTATTCCCTAAACACTTGTTCTCTGATTGTATTTGGAAATATAAATAAAAATTTAAAAATAGTTCATTTAGTAATTTCAGTGATCACTATTACACCTTAAGTTATTCCTCTAATTTTATCTGCAATATAATAGTGACAAAATAAAGAAGTTTAGCCTCTAGCAACCCACCTTCAGTTTTCATGGATACCATAAAGAATTTAACTGTTTCCCCTTTTCTCATATGAATCACACAGGCATTGATTCTAAGATTAAGCAGATTTCTCCAGTACCAACAAACGAAGCCCTATTTGTTTCTTTTCAGTTGCACAGATGTTACTAAATCCAGTAGCATCACAGCACAGTCTGACTTGAACTCAGGCTTAGGAACTTTGCAACCTAAACGTCAAAACTAAAAAAACTACTATTCAAGTAGGATGGGAAATATGGTATGATATATCCCCACGTCCCACAAAACCTCTACACATAGTACTGCTTCACTTCAGGTGCACCAATTATTGATGCAGTGTACAAATCAGGCCTGCAAGCATGGTGTGCCTTCCAAACTGTACTTCAAACCTCATTACATTTAATACTTCTGTACCAAAATGCCAAGTACCTAAAAAAAAATCTGGCCAGGTTTATGTACTTAAAAAACTCCCCAAAAACTACCGGAACACAGGAACATGGAAAAGTGTAACAATAGAAAGTTCTAAATTCAAACTACACTGCAGAAGCATAAAGGGGGATTAATGAGAGCTGTGATGGTGAACTTCTAGAAGAAAGAGTTGAAGAAGTGAAATTCATTTCAGTAGTGTCTGTCATTCTGTGAGGCTTAATTGTAGCACCTTGTCTTCATCAACTGGAAAAACTTTTGTTAAGCTGTTTGCAGACAGGCCTGGCAGCCATTTTGCATATCCTGCATTCCCACTCAGGGAGGAGTTATGTGTAGCAAAGATTGTGTGTGATTCAGCCAATGCTATTCTGTTTAAATACATGCTGACCTTGAGATAGATGTATAGAAGTGTTCAGTCCTAAATTAGTGGCAGGAAGGAAGGAAGGAAGGANTGAACACTAAGGAGAAATGCAGGGATTTTGTCTACACACAGAAAAATGTCTAAATTGCCTGGAAAAACTCATTGACCCAGTTAGATTGTGTGAAGCTTTTGATCACATACAGCCCCAGGCTCTCCAGCATCTTGCTCTGAACACATAGCTCAGTGAAAAAAACACTATTTTATTGTGATAAACACTACAATAGAATGATGTTTGCACTGGCATATGTGGGTTGCTCCTCTTTATGTGGCTTGAGAACATTATATTCAAGGGGCTTTAGGTGTAAATTTACAAGCACCACATGTACAAGAATTTTAAGATTTCATTGTTCAATTATTTTATGTAGAACAACGAAAACATCAATGCTACAACAATACAAATTAATCAAACAACAAAAAGTAAAGCAATTAGCTTTACTAATTTACAAAGCTAAGCACTTCTACAATGCATATTCAAGACCCTGAAGAATTAGGTGGAACTGTAGAAAGACTGCTAAATGTCCTTTACTGTATATCTATGAAATCTATTTCACAGAGAATCTAATACATTATTTTTGTGAATGACTTTGACAGCTACAAAAAATGAGGGAGGAAAGATTGTTCTGTAATTTAGAGCATGGGATGGGAGAGGGAAGTGTCTTGAATCTTAAGACTTTCTAAGTTGCTCGAGGCAACGACTTAACTTTCTACCTGTAAAAAGTGTGACAATCTTTCTGTGTGCTTACCTGGGCTAGAAGGATATGTATGCTAAGAATTCTCAGACATAGAAATGAAGAACAGTGTCACTCCCAGTGTACAACTACAGAACTCACCCTAACACTAGTGTTCCATATAACATTCATTCTATCAGGGTTTTATAAATAAAAGTTACATAAGACCCTTACCTGAATGCATTTGGTTTTGATTGTAACTTTCTCTCAGGCCCTCAAAGATGTCATTGGGTGGAGAAAGATCAGCATCATTCATAATCCTCTTGTTACTCTGAAACTGCCAGTGAGCCTCTGAAATGGGGAGCACGTCGCATAATTAGAAAATTATCCACTGCCAACTTGCTATTATCCTATGGCTTTTTAAAAAAGAACAAAAGGTGTGGCACACTGACAGCACTCCACAGGCAATACAAGAAGCTCTCAAGAGTTTCCAGCAATCTTCAACATAAATAACAAAGAGGAGATAGTTTATAATATAGAAGGTAGAGATAAGGAACACATAAACAATGTACTCAGTGTACAGCTCTAACAGTGAAATCACACTAAAACAGTTGTTTCTTAGGCTGAACACTTTTATTTTAGGCTGAAGGGTCCAATTCCATAAACTAGGACTTCAATCTTCATAGAAAGTTGTATTTCTGTAACGAGCATATTAACACAAGGAGACTTTTGCCTCCAGGCTCCCACTGTTAGATTATTCTTTATATTAGATTGTCACAGAAAAGGCTTTTTTTTTTTTTT
>VXBI01012075.1:116539-186539 GCA_013397375.1 Toxostoma redivivum
TTTTTTTTTTTTTTTTTTTTAATAGAGTGCAAAGATTTCTGTCTGTGGATGCATCTAGAGGTTACTGAAACATTTTGACTCATATTTCCAACATATTCTCATAAAACTGATCAGCTGCTCCCTCCCTGTACACACCATTTTGAGAGTGAATGAAGTAAAAATTATCTAAAAATAATATATATCTCTTTGAGAGGAAGAGCACCACACTTTCTTGAGCCACTCTGTAGCTCTGGGAGTTGACTGTGGTTCTTTCCCTTAAACTCTTTCCTGATCTCTCATATCCACAGTTTTGACAGGTTTTCCCACAGGCAAGGGACACACTGCTCTCCATGTGTCCATTGGAAGCTCATAAGGGGCATTTTTTAGGAGAGATTTTTAATCTGGCATAAATTCCTTAGCATGGTAACACTGCCCCACCTTCCCAATGGCTGGGAAAACTCACATTCTCTTTGATGAGCATTAACAAAGTGCAGATTTGGTTGTCCAAAGAAACAGGCAGAAATAGAGGTATTTTCAAAGGATTTCTTTTTGTTATGGTAGCTGATCTGAAGTGTTTCAGAGTCACTTCAGACAAAGCTCAGGTTTTACACAAGGCGAAACAACAAGTAGCCTTTATGTTGTTTTCTTTTTTTTTAGACCAAATTGTTATAAAATATTGTATTTTATAGGTAGGAATAATAAAATCAAAGGGGCATGGCCAATTAAAATATACATTATTTTAAGAGATAAAAGGCAGATTAATTAAGATGACATTTCAACACATCTATGTTAATTTACTTTAACTGAGATTCTGTCCCTAAATATTAAAATATTTAAAAATATTTAAAAGAGCAGTTTTGACACTTCTTTTCCCCCTCACAGTTTTACTCTTTAGAGACACTTTGCAGTTCAACAGCACAGAGAAACTCTGCTTTATGGTGCTTCTGGGTGATAGCACAGATATCATCTGCACCAAAAGAACTGCACAATTGTGTGGGGTTTCTAAAAGACAGAGTGAAGAATAACAACCTCACTATAAGCACAAAGGCAATTTTAGCTAAGTAAAATACAATTACATCAGCTAGAATTTCTTTTGGACGTGATTAGTAACAAACGTTCCTTGTCCTATGAAAATGCGCCAGGAAATTTTAATTGACTGCAAGCATCCAAGGCTGCCATTAAACACATCATCTGAAAGATTAATGTTTTTGGCCCACACTTAACTACCATGTAACCTGCTTTATGGTTTACAAGATGGAATGACTTTGTTTTACATGACAGTTATTGGGCCTAATTCTGCTCACGGTTATGCCAGTGAAAATTTTGGAGCAAGTCCATTAAAGTCAATGGCTCTATAAAATAAGAGTAAAATTAGACTCAGGCCCACCATGCAATTTAATAATAACTATTAATACAAGTTAGGCCAGATTCTGCTTTTCCAATTGTTAGCAAGTGACCAAGCACTGGATATCACATTCTTCTAAGGTAAAAGGTGCCTGCATTAAGACTTGGCCCTTCCATAGACACCTAGGCTCCCATACCTTCTGTGACATGACACAATCTGATGAGACACTCCAAGCATGAATATTCCCTGCCACTTTGGAAGGACCCTGTTGTGAAAATGCAGAAGAAAAATGAGGAATTCAGAAAGGGATTTTTTATTATAATAACATATGCTTGCGAATCAATTCAGAATTACGGATTCACTTTTATAACATCAAATGTTTGAGTAGTTGTTGTTAAAAAACCAGTAATTTTAATATCTACTCAGCTTGGAGGCTTTTGAACAAAACTAGAGTTTATTCACAGTATAGAGTTTATTCACAAACTGTGCTGTAGAAAGAGAGACTAGCATTAGGTCACTGTACAAACCATTGTACCTGGCACCGCTCTGGGCCAGAGACTGAGAGAGGACAGGAAACAGAAAAGGAATAAGATGCTGTATCAAGATGAACACACAGGGATTTGTCCCTTGTTTAAGAAATGAGTTAAATTATTATTACAAACACAAGTGTTTTTTGTCCTGTCCCTTCTGTTTCTGGTGTTCCATTACCACATACTGCTTATTGCTTGAGTTTTTAAATGGTAAACAGTTGCTAGCAGCTTTACAAGGACCACATGTATATGAAAAGCAGTGCTTCCTTCTCAAGTCCACTGACAACCAGCTGATTTGAAAAAGTAGGTTTCTATCTATTAAAGCACATGTACAGGATGATAGCTTTCAAATGATTCCATTTATGTTAGAACTGGTAAAATGATATTCTATTACTTCATTGAAAATAAAATGTATTGAGACATTTCATGCTGTTTTCCATCTTCCTTCTGTTTTAATATTATTTAACTGTGATTTGTGCTAACAGCTAAAAGTTATCCTAAATAATTGTTGTACATTGCATCCATGGCATTAAAGATTATCTGTGTTTATAAAACAAGATTTTTTTATGAATAAAATACACTGAGAAAATAGAGCTGTCTCAACAGCAAATGTGTCAGGTAAAAATACATTGATATAGCTTGAATTTCTACATTTCAGTGCCTCCCTTGAGGATGTGAAATGCTTAATAGATGGATGGTAACATGCATTATTCTCCAAATCTTCTTTTATATACCTATTTCAAATATTTGATAATTGCCTGGCTAATAATAGGAGCTTCATCAGCTGAAGAACAGACCAGAGAAGAGAGTGTAAATTGTAGCATGCAATTGTTCATTGACTGCTACCGGAAATGTGTACCTACTGCCATATGACAACCTTCCTCTGCTGTCTGCAGCCACTGCTTCATGGAACACCAAAGAAAGCTCTGGGAAATTGGGAAAAAACTCACCCAGAGACCAATCCCACCCCATTAATTTTGAAGTGCATAGAATGCTCCAGAGGACAGAGAAGCTCACCTGGGGCCAGTGAAGACACATCAGAGCAGTCACTGATTTATTGGCATCAGGAGCTGGATGGTGAAAAGGCTGTGAACCTTCCAGCTCCACTGCTCATTCCCTCTTTCCTTGAGCTCTTGCACCTTGGCCACCCCAGAAACCTCATGGAGACAAATTTTAGTTGCATCCTACACTGAAGGTGTACAGAAATTCATGAGCTGAACCTGGAAAAGGTGTGGAAGGGGCCAAGGAGACTGGTAGCCAAAACCCATTTCCAAGGCGGAGTTGTGAAGGAGAGTCCTGAGAGCAGGGCAGTTTTGTGAAACTGAGCAGTGAGGGGCTTCTGAGCCAGCCACAAATAGATGAGCATATTGCAGAAACAAAGGGACTGAAAAACCCCCAAAAGCTGATCAGAAAAGAGCAAGATATGAAGGACCTGAAGCAAAAAGTTACTCTTGGAGTCTGATGATTTTACCTTTCTGCATATTCAGTGGCAGTCTTCAAGGGAAAGATAAATGGATAATGTGGCTTTTGAATTGCAAAATAAATGGCTCATCCCTGAGGCTCCAAAAAGTTTAATGAAGTGATTGGAGATGGATGTAAGTAACACAAATAGGAAGCATTTCAACTACTCTTCTTCCTCTCTAGTGTCAACAAGCACCTGAGAGCGAGGCTGGAAGCACCACTAGAGCCACTGGCCTCAGTGACAAAGACTGCACAGGTTTTTGGGACAGAAGAAAATGTCTTTACTTTTCTCAGTGCCAGCCTACATGCTCAAACCACCCTACCCTGCTGCTTGCTGCCCCCACTCAGCACACTCACAAATTACTGAAGGCCATTCTGCAATAATCCAACTGTATTATCCAGCCCTTTAACACTTAGAGAAGCCTTTTTATCCAGCAACAACATAACAGGGAAGGTGCCAACAGATCCAAATGGGCTCTGGAATGATTTATTCATCCTAGCTTCTAAGCCCCTTTTCCTCAGCATTAATACTAAGATTAATGTGTCCCATCAGTGCACTGCCAACAGGAACTTTAATAAAAGCAAGAACAGCTAGCTGGCCTGGCTTTCTTTCTACTTAAGGTTAGGACATAATAAAAACAGCAGCCTACAAAGACTTTCCCTTTAATTTACTTACTACATTACAAAATGAAAATAATTTCATTCAATTTAAATAAAACACACAGATTACAGGAACATAGGTACACCATTGCCTAAAGTCAATCATTAGTCAATTTTTAAGAGGATAGGAGTAATATATCTGCATATTTTAAAAGGTGCATATGCATCTTAAAACTTTCTAATAACTTAGTGTAGACAGGTGTATTTGAAGCAAGGCACACAATATACAAAAGCTATGAAAGATGCCAGATCCATAATGACAATAACTGAAATCCATAGACTACGTGACAGACATGATGCATCTGCAAACTAACATCAAAGAATTTGTTAGATATGAAAGAATAATTGTTTATATAAGTATTTTCAAAACTGTGCCCCTTTTAAATCTGTTTGTCCCCGCCTAATGCCAGGGACAATACAAATGTACCATGACAATGGTCTCAGCCCTTAAATCTCCAATTGCCAGCAAATCACAACAAGCTGGGCTAGATTTTGCCCAGGATGACTTTGGCCTTAAGAACGCCCTATATCTTCAAATCTCCAATTTCAAGGTTCAAGCCCAAGGTATGTCCAGAATAACTTGAAGAATACCTAATGAATTATATTTGAAAATATAACAAATTAAACAAAACAAAACAAAACAACCCAAACCTCTGTTCTACGAGTTGCTGAGACAGTTTAGTGAAATTCCAACAAACTGCAGTGCAACAAAACCACCTAAATGAACTATGATTGATGCTGCAGACTGGGTATTACATATCTGAATGCATAAAGTGTATCCTTTTGGCAGCTGCAGAGCTGCCTGAGCCATTTAACAGTAAGCTTTCAAATTAAATCTCAATCACATTGCTAAGTATAGCAAAATGTATCCATTTCTACCTAAGAGGTGTTTATAAATCTGTTTTTGTGGTCACCAATCTTCCTGCATTCTTTACTGGAAAAAGTACAAATGTGTGCTCACATACTTCTCTTTTCTTCCTTCCCATCCCCAGTTGTACCAATTGTTCACCTGGCTCAGGCACAGAAGTTGCAGAATTTCTGGGTGGTGGTGATGGGTGAGTGGAGCAGAAACTTCATTTCCCCCTAAGAGGCAGAGGTCGCTCAACTGAAAGAACAGAAAAGCCTTTTATTCCTATAAAGAAAAGCAGAGGAAAAAGCTCTTCACAGGGAAGATGAAAAATATTTTATTTGAATCCTGGGAAGAGCTTGTTCTGCTTACACTGGAGAATGGTCTATTCACAGCACAATTTGAATAGCCTGTAGCTTTTCAAATGTCCACAACTGGCAAAAAAAGATACAATTTTACATTTATTTTTATTTTTAGAAGTTGTCTTCTGATCTGCATGTGTTCCAGACAAAGACATTTCATGTTATTCCATTCAAATGAGGTATTTAAAAATTTTTAATCATCTCAGGCACTTAGATTTTGAACTTCACCTATTTAGCCATTATCACAACAATAATGTAGCATTGCCTCAAATTTTTAATGATTACTTGCATACTCTTACAAAAAGGAAGTTTCTGGCAAGAAAAACTGTAAATTTTATCTAAAGGTATTTTCATTTTTTTTTTAATTTTATGAAATGTCTTACAATAATTTTGAAAATTCTCAAATGTTTTCTAGAAATGCAGGGACTGTAATCCTGGAATTGCCAATGATTTGTCACTGCAAGAGGCGAATGCTTACAAAAAAAATATACAATGTTTGCTGGTAATGTAAGTGAAATGTTCTATGTCTAGAGTTTTACTAGAAACACTACATAAATCAGTCAACAATGTAAAAATTGAGAACTGTTAAATGTAAAATTGACATTTAGCACAGAGAGGTTTTAAAGAGGTGCAATTATATAATTTCTTTAAACAAGGGATGCAAGCAATATCACAGGACATATCTCACCTAACCACAGGGGTGCAGATTTGATTAGAAATGCTTACATTTAAAGCCAGAGTTCTCAGTTTATGCAGTGCTCAGTGAATACCAGCAAAATGGAAACTCAGAATGTCAGAGTCAGAATAAAAAATTTCTTGCATGTAAATTTTCAAGCTTTTCATTATAAACTTTAAATTTTGTGAAGAGTCCCACTATTATGCTAAATTTTAACTAATTTACCTAATTTTACTAATTAATAAATAGTGGCAGACATACTATTGCTGATTTTAATCTGACAATAACAATATTTTTTTCAAATTGAGAAATACGATTTTTGTCTCTTGTAAAAAGTTGAAAAGAGAGGTAGACCCACTGAGCCCCAGTAAAATGATTTATTCCAGCTTCTGCACTGATCTTGGAAAGAACACAGATAAATGGCTTGAGGAATCAACCTACCTCTAAATTTGATTTTACCAGCTAAAACTACAACCAGTGCTTTCTTGTTACATCCTGTGCTCATCTATGTTTGAAATAATGGTAGACCAAAAGTCTGGTGTTTTCTAACAAAAGGTTAATGGCCTGCCTCTCCCTTCCTGCACTGAGCTGTTTTCCATTACAAGTTATTAGGCTTTCTTGGAAGGAAAAAAAAATGCCATCCACAAATCCTATTGTATTTCCATACCATCTTCACTTCTTCATTTTACCATGGCTGTTCTTCTGCTCATTTGCATTCCCTTTCTCATGCTGCCTTTGAGTAACAACTGAAAGACAATTTGTCCCAGCTGAATATCCCCAGATTTTGACGAAGTCTGATTATAGGTCCGAATATGGTGAAACAAATCCCCACTGTAAAGACTCTGAGGTATGCAACAATCCAGACTGGGAGAGCTCACTTGAGCTTGAGAGTTGTCAGCAGAGTGTGGTTGGCACCAATAGGATTATTTCATTTTTGGAGAGGAGATCATGCAGGCCTCTACCCAGGGTAAGGGGGAGCCCTGCAATTATTTTTTTTCTGAACTAGTTAAACCATTTCTAATTAATTATGATGGTTTCAGCTAAAACTTTCCAGATGAACTGTTCAAGCTGGACCCAACACTGAACAATCATTGTGTTATAGAAGTGCTCTGGTGTATTCCAACTCCTAACTTTTTGATTCAATGAAAATACCAATGAGCAGTACATGTTATCTCAATCCAGGAGATTTATAAAACTAAGATATCTTGTGATTGTGTTGCTTCTTTAGCAGGATAAAAATTCCTTTCCACCCCCTTCACTGTTGCAAAATTTCCCCTTGCTGTGTCTTAAAAATGTCAGACATATTTACTGTTTCCAAATAAACACATCATTTTTGGCAGAATTAGTAGACAAGAAAGGTAGGGGCATTGTTGTTACAGGAGTTCATATAAAAAGCAAATTTTAATGTTTTAAAATTTAAGACTTTCTTAAAGTTTTAAAATACATCCTCCCTGACTCCATCTGTACTATTGTCAAAAGCATTATATAGTGTCCCTTTGGAAAAGTAAATCTGATTAATTAGCATCATTTTCCATTGTAGAATTCAACAGCTATATCAACAGCCATAGATTTTTCTTAACACATATTCTATTATTGTTTTCAGCATTGTCAAAGTCTAAAATTATTAAATTGTTAAACCATCATGTTCTGTGCATTGTTTGCAAAGTTCAAGTGAACAGAATTTTTCTTACAGTGTTCTAGAATGATACTGAAACGCACTTTTTCTTTAGAATTGCTCTAGTACTGTATACAAAAGCAGGATTGTTTTTAAGTAGTTGTTCTGCACATAAAGGAAAAGAAACAAGAAAAACTCAAAACTGAGAATGTGAAAATGCCAGAAAAGTTTCTGCTGCAGTACTGTAGTTCAGTAGGAAGCTTGTATCATTTGTGATATGGATGACATTATAAAAAAAAGCTGCTTTCAGAGCTGCCTAGCAAGTCTGGCAGTTTCAGCTGCAGTTCAGCAGAAAACCATCACTGCCTGCTAACAGCACCTGGAGATTGACTCTGTCATGGCCCTTTAGATTCTGTGAAGGAAGGTAAGCAGTTGGAGGCCACTGCCCACAGAAATCCCCACATCTCACAGAAATTACTGCCTTGAAGGCACCATTCTTCCATATCTTTGCTGCTTTCAGTTCACAGATGAATAAAGCAGGAGTACAGCTCTTAGCAGCAAGGAAGCCTCTCCAGAAGGGATTCACATCACCTGCTCCTCCTGGTGCCAGCCATCACCCACGAGGAACGGCTTGTCCTGCCTGCACTGCACCAGCTTAGAGCTCAAATTGCAAAGGCTGCAGTTTTTAGCTCTGGAAATCTAACACCTTTCTTTAATATTCACTTCATAAAAACAATTTCAGAAGTCCCCTGGCACTCTGTGCAATTTCAGCTAACACATAGTTCCATTAAAATGTAAGAGAGCAAAAGTGTATGTTTACTTCCATACTAGTACCCACAGAAACTCTTGCAAAAGAATAAATCAGAAAAAAATAAAGAAGCAAACCCTCCCAAATGTTTATTTGCTTGTAACAAAAAGACCCAGGATTTCAACATTCACCAGAGCAACCATAAATAACATGGCCATCTTTAATTTGGCCTCCAATATCTGACCAACCTTGATTTATCCACAGACAAAACCAAGCATCTCTAATTTGCTAACCAATCACTGCAATTCTTTTCTTACCAACCAATAATTCTGCCATCTCTAATTTACCAATAAATAATTCTGCACTCTCAAATTTACTAACCGATAATGTGACCAATTTGCTGACCAATGATTGTGTCAACTGGTAATAGTGCCCCTAGCAAACAGTAATTTGCCAAGCAATATTTGGACCTTTTCCCCCCCCAGCAATAAAGAACTGTAGTGGTCTTTGATTCACTATCTACTGCATTCTCTGAGACTGCTTAATGTCAATGGTGAGGTTTTTTTACAAAGTATTTGCTTTCCGAGGGGACATTTGTTTACACTGACTGCTTAAAAATTGCATAGATATCTCTTAAATGTCCGTGAACCAGAATATTGTTTTCTCTTTTAGGGATGTTAACATTTGAGGGAAGCCTATTTTTCTGTTTGCAGTACTCCTGGGCATATTGCTAACTCCTCTGTAAGTCCTGCTGTCATCACGTTGGGATTTGGCGACAGCTTCACAGTGCTTGGACAGCGTGCATTGGTACAGCAGTGACACTGCTGGCCAGCTCTGTCACCCTCTGACCTTACCACCCAGGCTGATCCTGTCTGGGCAGACATTTGAGCAGAAAGACTTCATATATAAAGCCCTGTGATTGATTTGTCTTTTCTAATTTCTACGTCCCTTTGGCTTGAGTGAAAAAAATGGGTCTTGAATTATTGGTTCCTTTAAACAATAATAACAGCATTTTGAAGTCATGTAATAACTTCTGCAATCAATTTTACCTCCAAGAAATGTTACCAGTTTTGTGTAATTTTACTAGTTCATATTAAAGTCATTAGCTAACACAACATTAGCTCAGTGAGCAACCACTCTAACACCATTTTACAAGGCAAGTCTACAGAGAACAAGGGCATAGCAGGAGGGACCATCAGGGCTGAAATTAGTAAAAAAATTCTAAACTCCAAGTCACCAGCTCAGAAGGCTTCAGAAAATAAAATATTGCAAAACTATACAACAGAATACAAAGACAGGCATGGAGTTTAGGCTCAGCTCTATGCAAAAGACAGTATCTGCACCAGCCTGCTATATATTATTCCTTATAACCAGCCTTCTAATATAGTTCACAGATTAATTTATTGCCTATTCCAGGAAAGGGTTCAGAGAAATATTTATTCCAAAACAGAACACAATTTTGAGATTTCCAGTTTTTACAAGAGAAAAAAAGACAATTGCAGTAGACTGGAAGCACTTTCTAAACCTGCATAGCAAGTCCCCTTCTTTTGCCTTTTCTTTCCTGTTTTGTGGAATAAGCACAGCCTAAGAAGCAGCACCACTGCTTCTCACTCTTTTCTTCTTGAAGTATCCTGGGTTTCTTGAAAGCAGAGGCAGAAATGCCATTCTGGGTGGCTATTCCTTTAGAGGAGGTTGTGAATAGGGAGGGCTAGCCAAGAAGGAAAGGGAGTTGGCCAAGCAGGCAGGAATTCCCAGACACCCAGAGGTTTGGTATGTTTAATGTTCTCTCTGTGTTGGAGGAGCAAGCATAATACAACTGCAGTTGTACAAAAGCTTATTTCTGAACCTAGCTGTATGACAAAAATAAAATATAAAAACTCACTATAAGGATAAATAACAACTCTGATGATAGCTTCAGTCATGTCTGTGGTAAAGATTTCAAGTAGCCATAACATTAGAGAGTTTTCCACAAAAATATTTGGTTTACAAGCTTGGACTTGTTCAGTTTTCAGCGACAAACATTTAATTAGCCAGTACTGGAAAGATTAACTCAAATACAGAAAGCAGCACTGTTTAGCTGGAGAGCCTGAAAAGTAGGTGTGATGAGGCAAAGGCACTAAGAATGTGTTTGTGTGCATCTCATCCTCATTTTAAGCAGAAGAGGGTAGGAAAATGTCATACGTAGGAGCTGGAACTTGCTGTGGCATATGAATTTGAGACCAGAGGGACAAGATATAAGTCAAGGAGGAAAGTGGCAAAAAGCAGGAATATGCCTAGACCTTGAAAAATGAAACAAGTCTCTAGATGTGTATAGCTGCCTGCTTTTCACTTCAAGGGAAAGTGGGCGTGAGAGGAGGAAAATTAACCTGCTCAGGAGCTCCTCAGTTTGTTTTACAGTATGCACACAAGTACATCCACAAGGTTACAGGGGAGAGTAAAAAGAGAAGCATCAAAGGATAAAACACATTAAAAATATATGGTATAACTATAATGTTTTACTCTGGGAGGGAGCATGAGGATTGATGCAGGTGGGAAGATGGTTTTGTCTTGTCTGGTTAAATTTTCTACATTAGAGTACTATTGATTTTCCTAAGTATATAGGATACTGTATATACCCCATTCTGCTACCCTTACACAGGTTAATTCTTTTATCCATTTCAAATGCGGTCAATCAATAACAGTGATCAGGTAGGTTGTGAAATTGCCTGGAAAACACATCCACAAAGTAAACCCAATACATTGGCCTGTCTATGTGACTTAAAGCTTAGCACAGCATTGAAAATCACTAATGGAACAGTGTGCAGTTTGTTCATGCTACGAGCAGTCAGGAATCATGCATAATGTAATAGTGCATCTGCTAACAGCAGCTCACACAAGCTAATTTAATCTTGTTTTACACTAGACACAAGGAATTAATCTTTAAAGCTGCTCCCGTGATTCTCTTTGGCCCTTAAAATATCGAGGGTCTTTCCACCTCCTCATTTACAATACTGTAAAGGGATGCATTTCAGTTATCATCAAGTATTTACACTTCATCTACATTAGCTGGAAAATGGATGCAACTCTATAATTTATCAGTCTTAAAAAGCACATTGCTGGCCCAGTCCAGAAGCTGTGTTTTGTGTTGTCACATCTGAAACCAGTATTAAGTCTCAGACTCTACTGTGGAAGTTAGATCTCCTAAATAATTAATATTTGAAAATAAATAAATTACCTTTTTAAAAAAAATTCTTGATTTTCAAAGAATCACAGAATCTGCTGAGTTGGAAGGCACTCACAAGGAACTTCAAGTCCAGCTCCTGGCCCTGCCCGGGACTGACCCCAAGAGTCATAGCATGAGTCTGATGCCCCTCAGGACATTCTTAGCCCTCCTGGCTACCAGGGCACACCTTGACTGTCTTACAGATTACCTTTAATAATATCATTATTATTGTTTAGGTACTTGTATTGCTACAGTGCTCTTGTGTGTGTTGCTGTGCAAACACTGAAAAAACAGTCGTCATCCACAATAACTTATCACCCCAGTATAAAAAGAGATACAGACAGATTGGAGAGTATTCAAAGTAAAAACAAAAAACAATTTTAATGAGAGAGACAAAAAATAAAATACTCATATACAATAAACTTGACTTTGGCAAGATTTCAGGCTGGAAGCTTGATAATCAATTTTTGGACCTAACGCCAAAGAGAAATTTAAACAGGGCTTTGTAAGATAACAATGAAACACTTCTGCAAATTTTCATGGCAAGCTCCTTGTAAGCATAAGGAAGGCTGACAGGAGAGAAATGCTCACAGGAAGAAGTAACAAGTGGGAGGTGGAAACTGGGCACTCATTACTCATCAAGATTAGTGAGGCATATGATATCTTGATATTGAGAGCAGGATGATAGATAACAGGAAAGGAAAGAGTGAACATGAAAACAAGTATTTTACTACAAGTGTGATGGAGCTAATAGAAGAAAAACAAGGGAGGAAGGGAAGAAATTGTCTGGGTAAACAGACTTTACAAAAGGTTTCTGATCATGCACAAGTGAAGCAATATTCTTTTTCAAGCAATAAATTAAAAAAGTATTATGAGAATCTGAAAAAGTTTAGGTTGCAGATGGGACAGGACAGACTCACTTTCAGAAATGGTTTTCTAAAATTATGAGCAGGATCAAGACATGGTGTAGACACCAAATATTGGGCTACTGGATGGTGACAGCAAGTGACAACACCCAGATGTTGGACACTGCAGTCAACAGCAGATATGCTGGAAAGAAATTTGGTTGCTGTAAATAGTTTTCAGCAAAAGTTTAAAACTCTGCTCTAACTGTGATACACTGAAGATCCATAGAGAAACATTAGATGGGGACAGGCCAGCATATTGTACTTCAGAGACAGCAGAAATAAACATAGGAGGGATAACTATTGAGTTTGCATTAGTGGACTATACCTTAGAGATAACATACAGAAAGAGCAAAGTGCAAGCAAAGGACACAGTGGTGGAGATGAAGAGCTAGTGCAACCTCCCTGCTTATTGCAGGGGACTGGACTAGGGGAACTTAAAAAGCCCCTTCCAACCCCATCTATTCTGATTCCAGTCAATTGATCATTTTGATCAAATGGTGAAACCTGAAATTTATTTACGGATCATCAGAAAGTAATTTGCCAGATATAGAGCAGAGGCAGAGGATGAAAGCAGTAAGTTGAAGTTCTAGAAAATAGTTTGCAACAATTTTTCGACAAAGATAAATTGTGCCTGTATGATGAAGGATTACGCACATATAGAGATATATTGGAAAAAAATGGTCCAAATAATGACAAATATTAGAGTCCAGAGGGTCACCAATAAAATCAAAGGGATGGAGCACGTCTCCTATGAGGAAAGGATGCGAAATTTGGGATTATTCTGCCTAGAATAGGGAAGGCTTTGGGGTGAGCTAATTGCAGCCTTCCAGCACCCAAAGTGAATTTACAGAAAAGATGGGGCAAAAGTATTTACAAGAGCATTTACTGACAGGACAAGGAGGAATGTGCTCAAATTTAAAGAGAGTAGATTTTGATTAGATATTGGGAAAAAATTCTTTACTGTGAGGATGCTGGAGCCCTGGCACAGGTTGCCCAGAAAAGCTGGGGCTGCCCCATCCCTGGATGGGGCTCAGAACATCCTGGTGTGGTGGAAGGTGTCGCTCCCATGGCAGGGTGTTAGAACCAGATCATCTTCAAGGTCCCTTCCAATATAAACCATTCTATGATTCTATGATATGGTGATTGTAAGAAGGACTCCAGACAAGAAATGGACTGAAATGGAGAAACAAAACAACTCTCATGCAGTGTGTGGAAAGAGGAAGAAAATTTTTCAGGAAGGAGAAAGTAAGCAGAAAAGACAAAGTGGTGGTTTCAGTTTTTCTTGTGGAAACATGAACTCCAGCAGGATTTTGAGTACTGATAACATAATGGTGACCCGTACAGTTGACATAGGCTCAAAAAAAATCAGAACTAAAAAGAAATACATTATGAAAGTCATGTGCTTCCATTTCTGGTAAAATTTGATATTGATCTGTAAGTAACAAGCAACAAACATGATGAGCTTGCTTGATTACTGAGCTCTAGAATGAAGGAAAGCACTGCTTTTGTGGCTTATTAGACTGGTGGGAGTTAGGCTAATGCCAATCTTCCATAATTTTCAATTTCACTTTCAGATTCAAGCCAACCTCCCAAACCCACTTGGAACCCTCAGTTTTTATTCTGCTTCCTAAGAAATACAAATATTCCCCAGATCTTCTGGAAAACTATAAATTGAAGTCCTTTGAAGCTTGTTTAAGACCACTTCAGAGGTTGGTGAAGTGTTGCAGTTGGAGCATTCACTAAGGACTGTTCATAAAATACCTCTCTCTGTTTAAGCTTTAAATTTAAACAAGCCTCATGAGATTCAAACCTTAGTATCTCCTGGTCTGATTTATAGTAAATGTTTAAGGGACAAATAAGAAAAACCAGAGGATCTGATAAAGACAATCCTTAAGCAGATACAAACTAATAATCAGAGAAAGAGCACATTCAGTCTACTTCTTGTTAGTATGCATTGATAGTATTTCTTCAAGCAGTTTCTGAATATTTGGAAATGGTCTGACCTTAAAATGTACAATCCAATGATAGTCAAGTAGTCAGTAGTAGTGGAAAAAGAATAACAATAATAAAATTATACAATTTATACTTGTCAACTTGATTCACAATAAGCACAGAAGATCTTTAAAAGGGACTTAAATGTCAACAGGGTGTTGTGAATGAAAGAACAGAATAAACATCCATTATGTTACAGAGTATGTGAAAAACTGCATGGAAAATAGAAATCAGGTTTGATTTAGGATTATGAACCCGTAAATTCGCTTGTACTTCTTATATGTTAAGCCTGTCTCATTCGGTACTTATTATTATTTCTAAAGGGAAAAAAAAGCTCCTAACATCCTGTATAATCATTAGAATTTACTGGTTCCTTGTGTTTCCAGAAAATACTTTGTTGACTTCATCCTCATTTATAATTAAAATTCCTTTTTGTTTTAAATATAACTTAATAAATTGAACACTATTACCTCTGTCTCTACACACATGCAAAATTATATACATATATAAATTATAGATAATACACACATCCAAAAAATGCCTTTTCTCTCATTTACATATTTAGTGTAATTTTGAGTAAATATATTCAGATATAAACAAACACTTAAAAATAACATTTAGCAGAATTTCCTTTAAAATTAAACTTGAGACTAGGAATGAGGCCTGAGCTGCAAAGCTTCTTCTTTTATGGCCATAAAAGGAAAGTTTAAGTAAACAATACAGTGTTTTTATTTTAAAAAGAAAAAGGGAGTAAAAAAAAGAAAGAAAAATCATTCTATGCCAAGCCCAGTCAAAATGCATTATTAGGGTGTCCAGGAAATTATAGCTTGTGTCCATTAGTCCTTTCAGGGTTAATATTGATGCAGATATTATTTCTATCCACGGTACCATTTATTTGAAATATTATGACTGGGAGTAGCTGCAGCAGTGAATCAAATCAATTGATAGAGCAGTTAGCCCCGCAGTCAAGGCTGCCTTTACACCGTGCAGTGAGCATGAAATATTATGGAGATTGTTCTTTAAAGTGATCACTTTATCATCATTTGTCTGCAGCCCAGGCTGTTCCTTCCTGCCCACTTCCCTGTTGGGTTGGAGCTGTCATAACTCAATCAGCCGTATAATGCTGCTCATAGCACCTCCGGAGCAGGTATTGAACCTGTCAAGGGCCACTGAGGGAATTATACTTATCCATTCTGACAGCTAGCAACACCACTCTGATATTTATGTCAGTTTATATATGTATGATATGTATTTCTTAAATGTAATTAGAAGCCTGTTTGTGTGTGATATATCTGAATTGCCCAGAGCTGCCCATGATTAAGACATTGATTTCTAACCTTGTGCATTACTGGAGAAGGGAATATGACAAGCTCCATCACTCAGGGGGTGCAGATAACCTCTTCTGTCTGTATACATCATATGAAATTGTCACTATTGTTTATCTGCTCCACAAAGTTGACTACAAAGCAACTGTTATTTTAGTTTGCTAAACAAACTAAAAGACTGTAAACCAAACCATCAGCCCCATGCCTTCAGAGCACTCATGTTTTGCAGCTGAGTTATTTGGAAGGCAGAGCACACTCTGAAAGCTGAATGAAGATCACTATGATGTTTGGTATGTCACTTGTCCTCATAGGCAGCCAAAGCATAATACTTGGATTTAAAGTGCCATTTTTGTATATATCCTACATGCCAGTCAATAGAAAATACCCTGTATTTCTACTGAAAAGGGAATATAATGACTTAAATGGAAAGCAAAAATCCAAAGCTCCCTCAAAGTCTACCATGTCTTCATGCTTATTCATTTATTTTGTTACAGCTTCAGAATGGGATTGTTACACAGAATAGTTACTGTATGTATGATAAGCCTCCTAACTTTTTTCTATTTTAATATCTCACTGCTTTGAGGAGATTATACTTTCTAAATCATTCTTTCTTTCATTGTATAATTAATGCTGAAGCAAATTTTTTTGGTTTAGCTTTCTTGATTTTAAAGTTCAGAAAATGTATGTAGGTATTTCTTAATTGTGCCTTAGACAATTTACTTTCTCTAGTTCATAGAGCATAATCTGTGCGCATCTATGGAAAAATCCTACTTTTATAGTTTAAGAAAAATTAAAATAGATTTGTTTGAAGCTTTTTCAACTCTATGTTCAGGTTTTATCTCCATTTCCCTCCAAAACATTATCTCCTTCTGGATTTAGTCAGGGTCAAAAGTTTCAAATCGGATAGACTTCAAAAAAGCATCTGCATTAGATTATGTTTTGAAAAATTATCTCCATAGCTCCGTTTTTGCAGTACACTATCACAGGATTCTAAGGAAATTTCAGTGCATTATTTTTAGAGGATCAGAACTTTCCACATCTCTAGTTTTAACAACAGAGGTGGACACATTAGGCTGTCACCCATCATCAACTGAAATCCTCATGTGAAGATGCCTTGAAGCTTGCTGAGATCAGAAATTAGGGTGAATGGTATGATCCCATTCCTGTTTGTTTAAACCAGCAATAGATGAATTCAAGAAAAACAAGGAGCTTGCAAATGCTGCTTACAAATAGATATTATTTATTTAAGTAAAACTACCTTCTGGAAAAACTTCCATTGCAACCTTAACATTACTTTAACTGCATTTCATTTTGAGATTTGGGTGCTTAAATGAAATGGAAACACAGTGAAACACAGAAACAACATTAAAAGAGTCCAAAGGATCAATCTGCAGCTCTAGACATATATTTGGGACAGATTCTTAGAAAGTAATCTAGAAAATACTCATTTCACTGATCCCCCCTGGAAAACCTGGCTCTTTTCTCACAGCAGCTGAAAGATACCAAAAGCTGCAGTCTGGCATAGACAAAGCACAAGCATTCAAGCTAAATATCATTCAGATGTCATTGTTCTGACCTTCCCTTAATAGAATCCGAAGACCCCTGTAATCCAAAGATCTGTGATGAGAGGTGAGTGGTTTAAATCATATGCTTCCAATGTAATTCTTCCAGATTGTTTAATTTATAATGAAAATGGAAACATATAATTTTGTTTTCTGAGTTACAGCATGATGTGCCTCTAGGTGATAACTTTTATGTAACTAGAAAAAAGGAAAAGGAAAAAAACAAGAGAAAAATAATAATTTTCCTCACCTCTGTGAAATAAGAGGGCTGTGTATAATGTACTTTATTGCTGATTTATCACACAGAACCACGATAGAGTAAAAAAAAGTGCAGCCAGGGAAGCAAATAAAATTAGTATTATCTAATGACAAATTAGTATTTGAATCTAAAGAGCTAAACTTTAATTGAAATAAATCTGAAAAGCTTGGTCATAACTTTTGTTGAGCTACATCAGCCATTTTAAGTAAGGATTGTGCCATTAGAAAATAGCTGTATCAGTCAAGGGCGTAATCCCACCAGTTATATCTGACTGCATCAGCTTGAGAGAAATATTTACACAGCCTATAGTGCTAAATGATACTGACCTCAGTGACCAGATGGGACAGTCCAGACAATTACTATCAGCTGCCCCCAAAATATCTCCAGCTAATTAAGATCTACTTTCCTACATGTCATTATGCCAGCTTCCCCTTTGCAATGCATTTTTACAATAAGTAGGTGATCTAAGATGCAGTTAGAAGGAAAACCACAAAACTCACTGAGGGCAAATTGCACATGATCTTTCTTACATCCTCATAAGAAAAACCTTCACATTATTTTTGTTTTAAAAAGGCTTTTCCAAAAAGGATTTCAACTTTTGAGCAAGCAAGCTGAGTATCCTGGTTCTGCCATGTAAGGATAAGGACATGTTGAACTTGGGAGTTATTACTAATTCTTTGGATGCTGATAAATTTTCTTCCTTCCAAACTTTCCAAGATAATTGTAAATGCACCCTTTATACAGCTAAAAGAATCAGGATCCTTTTAGTTTTGAACATGGGGATTATTTAATAGCATACAGAAACAATTAATTTGGAGAAAGAGGAGCAATTATGTAACACATATAGAGGAAAATTTAATATTTAACATGTCTAAATCACACCTCATAATTTTTGATTTCTTTCATTTGGCCAGCTATGAAATTAGCACTTCCACAGGGAAAAGAGGTGCATAGAAATAAAAAACTGTCTCAGCTGGAAATGGCCTGAACATCAGTGTTAACTGAAAGCACCACCCCATTTTAATAACAGTGATCAAGACTCTCCTTTCACATCTCCACAAAGGCAGCTCACTGCCAGCAGCAGAGTTTCCCTTTAACACCACTGGTTTGGAACTGATGCAGAGCGCAGAGTCCCCAGCAATGGATCACCCAGGTTAATTCCATGCTTTGCACAGAAAATCAGACAATTTCATAGCGTTATGTTATTCGACTGCCATCATTATTGTGTTGCATATAATATTCATGATGCATTTTGTATCTTTAAAGCACAGTACAAAGACTGTAAATGAAAATATGATAGGAATTCCTATTCTTAAAGAGATGCAACTGAGTCGATGGCACAGCTAAGAGGAAAATCCTGGTTCCCTGTCCTGAATTTTGCTGTATAGCCATAGTAAAAGGTTTTCTTGGGCCACATCTGTAACCTACTTTCAGACAAGCTGAACTTTATTATGGTGCCTGGACAGAGATACCCAGTGCCATTTCAAATGCATTTGGGGATCACATCATCTCCTCAATTCTTGCTACAAAACAGCACAGTCTCATGGCTTGCACATATATGGATTTCTCAGACAGCACAGGACAATTCAGGGGCTACAGACAGATACAGTCTGGCAATTGAATCATGCTTTCTGTGCCAAGATCTCGTGTCACAGTAGTAAATTCTTGAATGTGCTGAATAAAGCAGTACCAGTTTTAAGACAGGCCCAAGCCAATACTAATCAGCCAAACACTTTGAATCCTAATTATGTGCAAGAGCGGATATAAGAAATCTTACTCAAAATTCAGAAAAATCCAAACTGTACCTTCTGTTTACAGCTCATTATCCCATACAGCTTGCAGCATTCATTCCAAAGAAAAGATAAACTTTCTAACTGCAAAAATCTCATTCAAAATTGCTACAGAAATGGTTGCAGTGTTTGTGACAAAGCTCCTGCAGCAGCCTCTGGCACAGCAGTGGCAGGGTTTCTCCGGCCCTGCACACTTAACTGTCACAGGGTTGTGAAAAATAAAACTTTTGGCAAAAGAAGAAATTCTGTGTTCTAATAATCCCATGCAAATTAGTTTTCCATAATGTCTGGCAACTTTTTTTGGATGCCATAGTCTGTCAATAAAACATGAACACCACAGACATTCCTGTAACATAAGATTGTAGGTATCCACTAATTAATATGTAAATATAAAGATACACCTATGGAAATATACTTAACCTGTTACCAATACCACTTATACAATATTAATGTTTTTTTTAAGGGCATTTATAACTGTGTGCTACTACTCTCCTTCTCTTAGCATACCTCATTCTTACAGTTCTTTATGAATAAGTGGCTTAATCTAATGGCACTACTTTTTTTTTTGCTATTTCAGGGTTATCTTAATTTAGAGAACAAATCAGTGACATCCTTATATTGAGACGTTGATAACTTGGATGGGTGTTTTAAGATCTACCCAACTCAGGCCACAATGAAAAAGGAACCACATGCCAATTTTTGATCCACAGTCAGATTCTGGATCCCCAAAGCCTGGCATTCCTCAGCTCATAGTTTTCTCACTAATGCACACAGAAAGGATGATGACTCAGGTATTTCTGATTCTGCCACTGACCTGTTGGGTGAACTTGAGCAAGGTCCTGCATCTGGATAGAATGGTAATAATACAAATAATCCTAATGATCAAATATTCTCAAATCTTCCTGTGAAAAGAATAATAATACTATTGTGATCTATAGTGTAAACCAGTGCATGTCATATAACAAGTGATCTTTCAGTGCTTTTCATTTCTTTACTGAATAAAGTGGCTTATCCAGTTTGTCTCCAAGAACCTGGTGTAGGCAGGAGAGGAGAGGAGAGGAGAGGAGAGGAGAGGAGAGGAGAGGAGATGGACTGATACATCAAGGCAACTGAAGCAATCACTGGCTGGAAAATCTTAGGGCCAGGCTTAGAAGAGCTGCTTTCAAAAAACAGTGGTGGCACCTCCACTGGAACTGTGCATTACAATCACAATTTAAAAATAAATTCAGCTGCTTGCTCTTGAGAGCTGTCAAAACAAGAGCTACTGACATCCTGATTTTTAGCATGAACATGAACCTGCAGTACCAAGCCATCAATGACACTAGAAACAAGCACAGTTCTATCTGTTAAATTGCTGCAGCTTATCTCTGCAGCTCCTCTTTTCATGTTCTAGGGGTTGGAAAGCATACATAGTTATGTAAAATCATTCTGACATGTCTGAGTTCATTCTTGCCATGCCATTTGTTTTGCACAGCACAAACAATAATCAGTCAATAAAATGGAAAAAAAACTGAGATATGATTCATCACAACTGTCTCCAAAATCTGTTCTCACAACCTTCCTGCTCTACCCTATACTGATCCTTAAGTACCTCTCAAATTCAAGTTGCAGACACTGGTCCTGCAGTCATGTGGTATTCAGAAGTGCACAGAGTGACTCTCCAAGACTGGTCACAGACCCAGGACTCTTTTATGGCAATACAATGTGTGGCTTCTTCAGCTTAGTCAGAACTCCAACCCTACAGATACAACTGCAGAAAGTAGCTATTTTTGCTTTACTAAACACATCAAACTTTTAAATGCCAATCTAGCATTTTTAAAAGGGTTGCTACAGAGAGAGAGAGCAAAAGAACAAATTCAGATTTTTTTGCTGAGGCTCTGGGATTCGCTTCTATAATGGTCTGTCTGCTGATCTCTGAGCTACTCTGCCTCCCACTGTGTCTGATATCAGGAGTGCCAGAGTGGCTGAGAGATCAATGGAGCAGCTGAGGGACCAGCTGGCAGGGGAAAGGAGCAAAGGATTGTGAGGGATAAAGAAATAAAGAGGAAAAGAAAAAAAGATTTGTTGAATTAAACAGTAATGAGGAAGGGACAGAGGAACTCACTAGCCCTTTTAGAAGGGCCATGTTAAGTCCTTCACAAAACCCAGGACCCTCTGGAGCATTCTAATCAGTTTAATGATGCAGATCCCTCTTCCACTCCCTGAATAAGCTGAGCAGGTTTTTTGTCTCTTTATCAAAGGATGACTTTTCTAACAATGATATCATTCACAATGCATACAATTCTAGAGTTGGGACAGCACTGTCTGCTGAGATGACCATGGTCATAAAACACTGCTCAAATACAGAGCAGCCTGACATGATCCTCAATTTGGGAAAGAATCTCAGATGTCTTAAAGAGAGGCAAAGTCTGAAATGAAGAGGAACACATCTTAAAGACCAATGCTGTGTTTGGGGAAAAGTGGATAATCTTTCTTTCAGGCATATACGAATATCTTCTCACCTGAAGCAGCACCAGCAAACTTGGAGATAAATACAGACTGCAAACAATTCCTGTGATCTATCTTAATTATGTTAATCTATTAGGCAATTTGAGACAAAAGTCTTGTTAGAATTTACAGAGGGAAATGCCAACAAGGAAGAGAGTGAAAAAAAAGTTAGGCTTTGTTTGACAAAGAGGAGAGAAGTATACAATCATAGTCATGGAAGGCTGAGGAGTATGGAAAATATAGATTATGCAGAAAATGTTGATGTGTCAGAACATAAGGATACACATTTCATATTCTAAATTCTGTACGCTGAATATATGCCCATTATGTCTGTTGAGTTGTTGATTCCCAAGATGAACATTCACATGTCCATATTTACACCCTGCATTATTAACATGGATTTCTAGGATGTGTAAGGAATACAAAGGAGCAACAAATGGAGGCTGAATTTAAGTGAAGCAGTTGTAGATTTGCTATGAGATGTGAGGTGACAGGCATTCCTACCAATATGCATAACGTGGTTGAAAAACCATGGCAGGCTGCTTCAGGCTCTCTGCTGCTGAGTGGAGTAATATGGTAAATATCCTCCATAGAAACACATATAACAAAGAAACAGAAGCTCCTAATTGCATACAACATAAGGAGTTAATGCCTGTGTTCATCTACCTTGTTTAATGGAATAGTAAAGGCAAAGAAAACATCCAGAACCCTACGAAGCCTATATAATTGAAACTCAATATCAAACTCATCTCTTTCCTTCCTTATAAAGTATAAGCAAAGCTTTTTAAAATGGTCACAAACCTGTCAACATTTAATACACTTCTTAGCTGCTGACAAACGCAGCAAATCTGAATTTCTTCTTGTTTGAGTTGCACTAATGTTCGTCTCCAGTGCTCTTGCATCTCAAGATGTATTTAATATTCTAGCACAGTACAACCTCAGGTTGTCTAAGAATAGATGTTAGTGGAAATCCACATGGATAACATGAAAGCAGAAGGATTCAGAGTAGATGCAAGCAGAAAGATGAAGATGAGTCATTCCCTTTGGCCATAGGTTTGCAACATTTATATAGAACCAAAAAAGTATTTCACAGACCATATTTCTAGACAACACTTCTGATTTTCAATACTTCCTCTCTAGGGGCTCATGAATGATCTGTGGGCCACAGTTTGACCTCTTTCATTGATCTGGCTCACCCCTGTGCTTCAGGCCCGTTCCTGTATATGCTGTTGGCAGGATACCACAGAGGGTAAGACAAAAGCAAACCTAGCCCTGACTCCAGGCAAGGAAATACAGAAACCACTCAATGGACAAAGGATGGCAAGCCATGGCTGAAATGGCTGAAACAGACCCATTTGATCTCCCCTCTAAGCTTCTTGTGTTGGGTAATTCAGGATGCAGCAGGCCTAGGTTAAGGGCAGCAAAGGCTAATTGGAAGACAGCATCATTCCTTCAACAGCATTCCAAGCTACAGGAATTTAAGCACTATTGCCATGGTATTGCCACACTGCAAGAACATTTAAAAATACTCATAAAATACTTTCTATGGGCTGACGTTATCCAGCCCATGTGTCTTTTGATCTCTACATGGGACTCACAGAGGAAAACATACAAATCTCATTGCTCTTCCAACACCTTTTTGATGGCCTTTATGATACAGAAACCTGGAAGCTTTACTTCAAGGGCTCACAAGCTATTTGAAAGGATATTGCTACACATGACATCTGGATTCTTATCTCTCTTTTATCACTCAGCTAATTACCTAATACTACAGTGAAAGAATGTCTTTGTTGAAGAAAATACCACATGAATATCATCCAGCTTTCTCCACCAGATAAGACAGACATTGAGAGGGAAATTTTTTTCTCTGTCTGCCACCAGAATACCTTTAAATAGACATCTGTGCCTCAGCTTCCCTATCTGTGAAGAGTGAAGGAGTATTTGGTTCTCAGAGTTTCTATATGACAGCAGGAAATATGTAGCAGATTCAGCTCAGTTTAATTTTTCATTTTTGGGTCCACTTGATCTCAAAGCTCAGAAATACGCAAAGCCACATGATATTTCATTTGGAATATGGTGCATAAAAAGAAGACAGCACAATACTCAATAGAACAGTGATGTCAAGCAATTGTTAGTAATGAAATAGTATTGGTACACTGCAGCTTTGTGCACTCTGAAAACAGCAAAGAATGGCCATCATCTTAAAAAATGGTGCTGCAAGAGAAGTCAGTCTAATTTGCTAGGTCAAAAAAGTGGGTGATTTTGAAGCTCCTGCCTCCCTTGGTACCTTAGGAAAGAGATTGGAATGGGGAAAAACTGTAAAACAATGGCTGAAATATATGAGACCTCAGAACAGCACAAACTTCATTAATGAAAAAATCTAGATCTTCACTATTCTCTTCTGGGAGAATTAATCAGATGTTGCAGTTTCAGATTTATAGATTGCTGTGAAAATGGGTAATCTGAGGGGAAAGCCTCATAAAAGCTTAACAGCAACACAGAGATAATCTGTGGGCTCACAGTGGCCATGTCAGGACTAATTGAAATGTTTAAGAGCAGCACAGCTTCCAGGCTCCTTGTGATACATGCTGAAGACACGAATATAGACCATCTCTTTGTCTTGACTGGACATATTTTATCGCTCTGTATCATGAGACTGTCACCCCAGAGTTCTAATTGCTCAAACCTTTAGACATAGAGGGCACCTAATAATTGCAGTACCATGGCCAGCCTAATAATAAAGATAATTTACAGTTCAAAAGCAAAGGGTAATTTGTAATATGAATGGCTTTTTGTGTCCCTAAGCTCATTTCAGGACTTGAGGATCCATGCAGCAATAGCTGTAGCCTTTTGCCCGAGTGTGTGACTTACTGCGCTGGTTTATTTTGCCATTTTGTTCCAGAGGAGCACAGAAGCCAGCGGATTTAGGGCAAATCAATGGGATGTTCTGCACCAAACATATTCAAAACTGTATCATAATTCCTCTTGCACAAGGATATTTCCTGTACAAATGTAAAATATTTTAACTTTTTATGCTATTCAGACCTGTTAAGTGTTACTGAAGTGTACAATACCAAATGGAAGCTTTTAAGCTTTTCGAGTCATGACGATTGTGCATTAATTTATGCAGAAAACCTGGCGTTAATGAGAGCAAAACCATATCTCTCTTGGAAGGAGAGGATCAAGATTTTTTGTCTTTATCAACACCAGGAACTGAGACATTGTTGCCTGCAGGAACATTTTCTATTCATTCTCCCACATCAGGTCTTTTCCACGCAGAGTCCCTGTGCTGCTCTGCCCCCTCCAGTGGGGCAGACCTACCAAGACCCTGGGGTCAGTGTCCTGCTCTTCCTGTGGAAGGATTTTCTCTTTCACAGCACCAGGCTCCTATTACACAACCACATATTTTCTTTGCCTTTTTATAGTGCTCTCAGTTTTAGAGTCAAAGCCCATGCCTTAGACCACTCCTGGCTTTGCCTTGCCACCCACATTGCATTACCAGAACAAAGCCTCTGTTACTGTAAAGCTTTAAGCCATGACAGCTCTAAAGAAAGTCACAGAACACTGTGTAGGAGATGGATCTCTCCACTCCTCAGTGAGACCTGGGCACAAACAGAAGGATGCACACACTTCTCTCATGGAGGCACAGCTCTGGAGCTGCAACCAAAGATATCTGTCTCACCAACCATTTTAGACTCTCATAAATTTTCTGCCATTTGCCTGGCATGTCTGATTGCTCTGAGTGTCTCAAATACACCCATTCATCTTGCAATAGCAAATGGGTCTTAAAAATCTTGTTGACAATCTTACTACCAATCCCATGTGCAATTTAAAATATGGAGAAAAAAAAGAAAAAAAGGGAGGGCACAAGAATGAAACAAAATGCTAACAGGAACCTTCAAAATGTGGTCACACTGACAGGATGGCACTGGAATCTGGGTTTGTTTTAAGCCTACATTGTTTAAAAGCAGCAGGGGACCAAAATGATGATGGCATCATACTGGCTGAAGGGAAGAACCTGGATTGAACTCTCAAGCCAAGTCTAATCTTGGATTTTTTTACTGTATTCTTCATTAAGAAACTCCCACACACATTGATGGGACAGCAGCATGAAGACATTTCTGTAAGCAGTGCACGAGGATCAAAATCTACTCTATGGGCACCACACATGGAAACACTATCCACAATTTTTCTCACCAGACGTCGAACATCTTGAGAGCACAAGTAAAGGAAAGCAACATTCATAAAATCAAAACCACAAATAATCAAATATTTAGTTTTCTAATCAAGTCAAGTTGTGTGTCAGCCCTTAAACAGCATTTACAAGCATTTGATTTGTTTTCTCCATTGAATATATAAGAGTGCTCGTGGGCTCACAAATCAGGGCTTGTTTGATTTGTTTTAACATGCTTGCCATGTCAGGTGGTTTTTCCATATTTCTTGCTGTTCCTTTAGAAACTTGTAAACCAGGTCAATTTATTGAAATGTCAGCCTTTATAAATATTCCTATCCAGCCCAGCCTCAAAGTTAACACATGCTATAATTACAGCGAAACCATTTATGGAAAGTAACTAAAAGTGGGATAACTCTTCTTACTCACATTGAGAAATATCCTACTCCTTGAGTCAACATTTTTATTTCAGTTAATTTACTTTTGGAATTCACTCTGGAAAATGTATTAGCAGCTGCAGAACCTGTCCCAAATCTTACTGCTTTTCCAATTAAGTCTCAATCTTTAAAATGGGCATTAAATATCTCTGGGACTGAATGTTAAATATCTACGAGATTGAACATTTTCCATAACTTCTGCTTTGCCAAAATGAGGGTGGCTAGCTATAAGGTCAGAGACAGATGTAAACACAGCCATATTTTGTTAAATGAAAATAACATCAAAATTAAAAAAACAAAAAAGCAACAGAAGTGATAGCACCTCTAGAAAAAAGTGCTATCTTCCCAGGATTAGAGCCAACTTTAATCTCATCATTGTAATTTGGTATTTTGCCAAAATAAAAAATAATCAATATTCTTTTATTTTGCAAAGGTTGCAGACTTGTCAAAATGATATCTGAAAATAAAACAGCAAGCAAAACATCAAGGCAGAAATGCAATCCCAGACAGCAGTCAGAAACAAGAAGCAGTAGTGGACATTAAAAAAGGAAAATAAATTAAAAAGATTAAAGTGTGTATATTAGCAAGC
This sequence comes from Toxostoma redivivum, assembly GCA_013397375.1. NCBI lineage: Eukaryota > Metazoa > Chordata > Aves > Passeriformes > Mimidae > Toxostoma > Toxostoma redivivum. Next base: position 143,485 of record VXBI01012075.1, read on the forward strand.
TCAAGCAACATTTGAGTCCTTTGTGCTCCTGCAGCAGAGCCATCTGATAGGTGTAGTTTCAGCGTGGAACAGTTTGCCCAGCATAGGAAAGTACTGAACTCTGTGCTGTTGTGGAACAGGAGACGTGTTCTACAGACACCTGGTTCAGGGCAGATATGAATCACCAGCACTACACCAGAGCAGAGCACTGTGCCTGCCTGCCCCTCCTTACCACACCAGGGAGCAGCCACTCCTCCCCACCTCTGCCTGGAAATTCTTCTCTTTGAAAGGACAAATTGAAAGTGATCTGCTTGCACAAAGCTCCCAATGCTTAAGGACAGAAAGGTAGCCTAGGAATACACTAAACTTGCTTTTATTCAAAGCATTGTTATTGAGACTATCAATACAAAATAAAAATGGCAAAGTGCTGGGAAAACAGAGGATTTTTAGTTAAAATCAGGGGCTTGTCTGAGACATGACTGAATTTAAAGGTAAATCAAGCTACTAAACAAACTAATTTTTGCTTCTTGCCAGCAGACTCCCACACATAACTGCATATAGAAACTGGTAATTGCCCCATATTTTGGCTTGTAATGGAAATCCAGACAGTACAAACCCTCAGAATGACTGAAATTTATTCTTTCTCTTTGTTTTGCAAATATGAATTTAATTTAAATCAAACATGTTAAATTGAAGCCTCTCATTTTGCAGCAGTCAGCAAAAAATAAAAAGCGAAAAACCCAAACCAAAACCATAAAACCAACCAACAAAACTCAAAAAGTGCCACAACAGAAAATCAAACCAACCTAAAAGGAAGGGGAAAAATGCCCTATGTGCAAAATCCATATTACTCAGTATATAAAAGAGAAATATTAATTTTTCAAATACAGCAGTTGAAAGTACTGGCCCAAATATTAGCAATATTTTGCACAGTACTAAACTAAATATTTTGCAAAAATAATATTTTGCTTTTTCCCATTTGGAAAATGAACACACTGGACATGGGAATAAACATCTGTAGAAGTGAAAAGATTGAGTCTCTTAAAGGACAAATCACAGGAATCTTCTGCACTACCTTGGGAAATACATCCTGTCTAGATGGATGGACAGAGTGAGATGTATGTACAGAAAAGTATGTACCATCTGCATCTTCATCTTTGCCATGCTCTAGGGATGCAAACACCAACTGCTTTTGAAAATCTTCATACCTCTGAGTACATAATTATTTTGTTAAGAATTTGAAAATCCAAGGATTTAGTAAAGACCTAGAGATTCTTTCTGTAATTATTAGATGTACTGCAGAAATTTTACTTAGTTGGCAATTCATGTCACAAATGAATAGAATATATTGCCTTTCAAAATCACAATCCTTTTTAAATACCAGTCCGGTGCACTAGAACCTACAGAATACATTTCTCCAACAAAAGATGTTCATCACCAAAATATATCCAGTTTCTTCTAATGAAAGAGTAGAGGTCTTTGTTTCTAAAGTGCAGGTGCCCAAAATTGTGACAGCAGACAAAGGATGATAAAAAGACACCAAACAGGAGCACAATGAAATCTTGTGTGAAAGGGAAAGTCATCAAATATGGAGCCTTCACTTGTTCAAGTTCAAATACTACATAAAATTCCTGCAGCATAGATTACTGTGAAAAATTGAGTGCAAATTAGGAATGTTTGAGATACTCTTAATGGCTGCTTTTTCTGAACACTGAGCTACTGAGAAAGTTGTATTACTGCAGATCAACCAGCAGGCATGTGCAGAAGGGACATTCAAAGGTGTCTGACCAATGGTTCTACTGTTCTATCAAAGCAATTTTACTTCCTTTTATTTTACAACCAAATTGTGAAATCTGTGAAATAATTTTGGAATTTGTTTCAATGTGAGGAAACTAAAGGAATACTTAGTAATGTAGCATGAAATTACCCTTTTTGGGTTAGTTTTATATCTATTCCCACATCAGTTTGTTTCGATACTTTTCTGGCTTCTCAGTTTTAAGAGGATGATTGCCAAACTTCTGAGAGAGAGGAGTGGTTCTTCCAGCCCAGGGAACAGCTGGTAAGACAGATGTCATCTACATTACCATTTTCTTGCTGGGGAAAAACAAAACAAGCTGGTAATACCAACTGAATAAAAAATTTTAAGTCAATTCCAGCTGTGACCATGTGATCAACATCTACTTTGTTTGGCCCTTCATCCAAGCACAGCTGGTAAAAATATTTCAGTAGTGTGGGGAGAAAGGAGGCAGTTTGTGTGGAGATTATGTTTTATTTTACCATGTGTAGTACTTTGTTTTTCTGATGGAATTTTTAAAAAATATTTGTGGGCAGATGATAGATGGGAAGAATACTGAAAATAAAGATGAGCATAAGGCAAAATAATCCCAGAAGTCAAATTATACAGGACTGATTTCAGATTATTACGAGCTTTAATTTCGAGTGCTATTATTAAAATAAAAATAAACATATGGAAAGATTCCTTTGAAAATCCTTATGTTACACTTAGACAAAGCAACAGGGAGCACACAAAAAATATTTAGTATCTAGATAGAAATTCTGTTATGTCACCTAAATAGGGAATACTACTCGGAAATTGAATAAAGGCAAAATTTACTGGGTATTACCACACATTAATGAAAGATACAGCATCCACATGCACTTTACTATCTAAAGCTACATAATTCATATATAATTGAATATTCAGTATAATTGAATATTCAATATATAATTGAATACAAGCTCACTGAGGCAGTGACCCCACCCTGCCTGGCACCCACAGCTGAGCTGCCGTGTCCCCATGTGCCATTCTTATCCCATGGATCAGATACAACTGCCTGGGTCTCTTGTCCTGATCCCTGAGACACAGCCTCTGACCTCTGCTGTGCTGCAGGACTGGTGACTGCATGGGTGCACACTGGTGCTTAACTGGGCATTTGAGCACAGCCCTGCAGTCATCCTCATCACAGAACAATTCTCTTGAAGTTTAACCTACTTCTGCTGTGGAATAAGGGCTTCCAGAAAGATTTCCTTTTTCAGTGAGTGAATACGTAAAGAACACACCCACTCTTTTCATAAGCCAGAAGTCGTGGAGTTATAGTGCATGCATCCAGAAACACTGCTCTAGGCTGGTAAATTCCTTCAAATGACTGACTGATAATCAAAGATCTGAGGTGCTCCCACGTGCATGGAATTTGTACAATTCCCTCTTTGCACAATCTCATTCGCTGTCTGTTATATAAAATGCTAATAAAAGATTCTTTAAAGACCTAAATCTGTGACCCAAATCTGGGCTGTGACTCTTTCCTTTAGAAGTGATCAATGCCCAAAAAACCATTAAGATGAGAAATCAGTAATCCACTACATTAGAACAAGTTGTTTCAGGCTTCTTTGCCATAGTTAATTTTGACATCTGCCTATTACTGCAGAAACACAATTCCCCTGCTGCTGATAGGCTGGCAGAGCTCAGCAAAGCTTAACTGCATTCTCAGCATTACAACTTAGGGCAATTATTTGAAAATAAACAGTGTTCTGACAATTAAACACTACTTAGGTTATATATTTGATATTTCTGTTATATCAACCAGAGTCCAAGGCTTGTGAAAACTGACATTCTGTTGCTGCCATGTGTGCAACAAGTAGCAAATAAATGAATTAAATAAAAAGCCTTAAAAGGGTTAAAATATCTCTCCAGTCTAGAAGGTGCACAGGAATTATTGTTCACCTGTATAACAGCATTCAGTGACAGTAGGTAGTTATTGTTCATTCTTTACAGGAATGGACACAGAGAAGCAGGATTTAAACCATTAGTGGCAGCTCTATCAGGGAACTTCTTTTGAATTATGTGTGATTGTAGTGATTCAAACACACTTTATATTTGGCTTTATTTTCATAAAATACCAAACAGAATTATGGTGTTACAAGTGATTTTAGATATTAAAAAACTGTTCTTACTGAGAGTCATATCCCACTCTTATGCCTGCAACTATGTGAGCCACTGATTTTCCCATTAAATACCAACCAACAAAAATTGAAACACCTTTTTTCTCGGCAAAGTAAAATAACTTCTAGAAAAATTAGATATGTGAAATGATTAAATTATGGTTTTTATATAGAGATAGCAAAGAAATTTTAATTTAAAAGTTACATTTTGCCTATCTTATTTGTTTTGGTTTTTTTGAGGGGTTTTGTATTGGTCTTGGTTGGTTTTTTGGGGTTTTTTTTTGGGGGGGGGGGTTTGGGGTTTTTTTTGTAGCTCCTGTTTTCAAATGAAAACGTGATGTTCATTATTTCAGACCCTGAAAACGTTACAAAGCCATTCAGCTGTACTTTTGGAATTTTTTTTTCTGACTTGGCCTTCTAAAGCTTTGTGTGACATCCCAATACTGAAGCCAAGGTGAATTTTCAAATATTTAGTCCACCAAAACCAGTTCTAGTTCTGGTATTGCTGTGAACTAGTTCTAGCCACAACACACAGTATATCCAGAATTTTTATGCTGAGATTTTCTACTCTTGGATTATATTTCAGGGATCAAATCCAATTTTGCAAATTACTGCTCTTACTTGTCCTAAGTGCAGTTTGGGAACCAGGCTATATGGGCCATTTTGTCAGACTAGACACATTGTTTGCCTCAGTAGGAATAGAATCTGCTATTTTAATTAATGTCTTCCAGGGCCTGTGGCTGTGCCCTAGGCAAGTCCAGGAAATAGTCTGTGAAACTACCACCTCTTCCAACTAAAGGGTACAGTAAGACCAAAAACCCACTGTAGTAAATGGAATGATCAAGATGACAATTGTGTAATTTTTATAGGAAACTTATAGGCAATGGCAGAAGCACTTGCCTCACTGTGAGACAGGATTACAGTCAGGAGTATGACTTTAATTTACTGTACACAGGAGTACCAGGGGAAAATGATACTTTCAGAATTCAAACAAAAACTGTACTCTACAATAGTACATTTCAGACAAGAGGTGTTTTTACCAAAGACAAGTGAGACAAATAGAAATAAAAAGGCTCCTACTAAACATGCCCTGAAGGGCAAGGAACACACATGCAAAATTTGCATTTTCAGAAAAGTAGCATTCAAACACGGACCATCGATCTATAAATAATGCTATTATCTTATCTTTTAAGCAGAAATTGTATTTGCATGTACCTTTAGAGAACTACCAATAAAGTTTATGCTTCCTTATAGCCTGCAGCTCCAGTACCAGCCCAGTACCATCAGAGGTGGAACAGAGCAGCCTTGTTCACTGCAACCTAACGAGGACACAGCAGAGCACTCCCTCCAAGCCCACGTGTCCAGCACCAGCACTCTCAGGGCCACTCCACCACCTGGCACGTCTTTGCTGCTGTGCTTTTGTACAGATGTTCCCATGGCTGGAATGCTCGGGCTTTCTCCCCTTTTGTTCTGCCCTCCAGAGCTTTGCCTGGCATCTCAGTACCGTGTGTCAAATTTTTCCCTCGTTTTTTTATTTATTCCAGATTGCACTGAGACACAGGATGGAAATGCAATCAAGAGATTCTGTTCTTGAACAGGATTTGAACAGGAAAACTTTGGAAAACTTTGCATATTAAGATAGTGAATGAGAAAGAAATTAAGCATTTGGGTATCCCTCTGCAATACAAGGTTTGGGATGCAAAAACTTGCAGAATTTTTATGCAACAGAGTTGATTATACCATATTGAAAAGCTGTGTTTTAACTACCTCTCCCAAATCCTGTCTGATCCTCAGTCCCATGGTACAATCCTATATGTAAATAATTACATTCATGTAGAGAGGGGTGGGCTGCCTAAAAATGAAATAGATGCTGTTTTCAGCAAATGCCCCACAATCATCTTAAAGGAGGATGCTCTGCAGTGCACCCTACTTCTAAAGCAAGGGCAAGAATCTCCTAGCAGATACTTGCAGATATTGAAGAATGACTTTTTAAAATATGGTTGTGTCTTCAATTGAGTCCTAATGTCTGATAGACCACATGCCTTTAGTATAGCTACCAACAGGCAAATGCCTGTAACATTGCTGTCAATTAGTCCCCACACTATTTGCACATGAGCTCTGTTGTCACAGCACCAGCTCAGCTTCACCTCAGTTAATAGCATCCTTAGGATAAACAAAGTAATAATCATTTTCCCACCTGTAGAAGTCAACATACATTTCTAGAAATAGATGAGTTTTAGTCTGGTTTCTTTGATTCTCTGTTATTTTACACTAATTGCCACTGACGAAGGTGGTCATGCACCTATGTCCAAGGCAATGGAATGCCACAACTTATGTTCTCAGTTACGTAGAGCTTAAATACTCCCATCAATGACATGCCTGTGACAGTTCAGTGCTGCTGGTGATGGTCTTACAGCACTTCTATATTCAGCACAACACCCTTGCTTCACACAAGAAATATTAATCATTAAAAGCCAATTTCCAGTCTGCATCTGGTATGCCTTGTGTCTATTACAAAGAAGAGGGGTAGAACTTGTATTTTCAAGCATGGAGAGAGCCAGAGGGAATCTGAGACCTTGGTTGTCCTGAGGAGCAGCCAGCAGAAGCTGCTCTCAGCTATACTGAAGAGTATTAGACTGCTTTAAACATGACTGACCAACAGGAACCTTGGATGGAATTTTAATTTCAACAATTACCAATCGATTACCCAATAACAATCTGCATGTTACAATAGGACAGGAAAAGTTCTATTTGTGCCACCCTCTGTATCAACACTGCTTCACTGAACACAGGGTAAGAAATGGATGCAAGAAAATAGAATTGTTACCACTAACAGGAAATTGAATAAACATCACAATCAGGATACTTCTGAAAAGACAGCAGAGATACAGCCATGGAATGTGTTTGCAACTTATCATGACAGTGGCAAAAAATCAGAATCATTATGCAACTCTCAATCCCCTTTTCCCCTTTTCCCTCTGTCATTGAGTAGCATATAACTGTTAGGATATTGCTTTACAGTCAAGGAATTTAAACTCAGGAAACACTCCCAAAGTCAGCTCATTTCAGTATCTCCAGCAATGCTGCTGCAACGAGATCATTGCTAACATGTGTGGGAAAGGGGCACAATCACCCTGTTAACTAATGCCTCCAGAACCAATTGTGGAAGTAACACTTGCAATCCACTCATCCACGCGTATCTGTGCAGAGAGTTACAGAATAGTCTTCCTTGTAAAACTTACCATGAAAAATAAATCTTTCTAGACACTAATACACCAAATTCTGAGCCAGCTCATTGCTGTTAATATTTAGGGAATCCATTAGACACCATAGAAACTGAATGTACAGATGGAAATGACATAAAGTACCTTCCTGACTTTAAGATTACTACTAACTAATATAATTGAATAATATAATTGAATATAAATAACATAATATAATTAAATATAAAAAATTCACAAACCAAAGAATTATTTTCCATGAAAAACACACATGACTGAGCAGCTACCTGAGTAAGCTGTTAAAAAAAAAAAAAAAAAAGACAAAAGAAGGGGTTTATGGAACTCACACAATGATATACTATAAGTGTTTATTAATTCCAAAGAGGATTCTTCTCTGGGTAGTTCATAGCCAGACTTGCATTTCTGTGCCTGGACTTCTCTGTAAACTCACTGCTGTCTCAACATTTAAGCACCTCTTACAAGTTACCCAGATCCTTAGTACAGAAGAGTCCTTCCCTTCCCCACGCTTCCATACCACGCTAAATAACTGAGAGGGACCCTGGCACGTCCTGTGGCAGGTGTGAACCTTCCACAACCTTCCATGGAAGTGACCTCAGTCCAGAGCCTAGGATAAACAGGCAGCACCACCTGCACAATTGGCCATCCTGCACAGTGAATAAATCTGGGACTTACTCCAGCCATATTTTTTGTCTTTTCTGACTGTAGTTCTCATATCAGCTCTGCTGAGAGCAAATGGCAAGGGTGCCAAGGGGAAGATGCCAGTGACAGGATGAGGAGCAATTGCTTGAACTAAGCACAACATGAGGAAAAATTTCTTTACACAGAGGGTGGCAGAGCACTGGAACAGCTGCCTGGGGAGGGCAGGGAGTTTCCCTCTCTGGAGACATCCCAAACCCTCCTGGACACATTCTATAACCATGGCAGGAGTTGGACTGACTAGTGATCTCCAGAGCTCACTTCCAACCTTAGTGATTCTGTGATTCTACTAAATGATTTGCCAAGTAGCAACATGACAGAAAAACTGATCAGGCTCCAGAAAAATTTTAATCCAAGAAAAGTTCAGGTAAAGGAAGGAAATAATTTGTTTGTTTGTTTGTTTGTTTCCATAAGGAAAATAAAATTAAAGACCAATATGATCTTAAAATCACAGAATTGTTTAGGTTGGAAGGGACCTTTAAAGCTCATCCAATCCAACTCCTCTGCAATGAACAGGTACCTCTTCAACAAGGTTACCCAAAGCCCCATTAACCTCACCTTGAATGTGTCCTGGGATGGGGCATCTCAGGGCAACCTGTGCCAGTGTTTTATCACTCTCGTTGTAAAAAATACTTCTTTATATCAAATTTAAATTTAAGACCATTACCCCTTTCCCTATCACAATAGGACCTGCTAAAAAGTTTGCTTCCATCATTCTTACATGCCCCCTTCAAGTCCTGAAAGACCACAGTACTTTTTTTTAAAACCATATTACAAAAGCTGGCTGTGGTACACACCTTACCTCATTTCTTGGTCTGATCAGAAGAGCACAAAGTTGCTGTACTGTTTGTGACACTGTCCAGTTACGCCATCAGATACACTCCAGAGAGATCACAAAGCAGTTCATCATCCCTTGTAAGAGAAGGTCCATACAGGCACAGGATAAAACATATGGAAACAATAAAAGAGAAAATATTAAAATTAAAAAAAAAATGGAAACCCTAAAAGAATAAAAACAAACAAAACATTAAGCACAAAATGACTTCACTAACTGTATTGAGCTTTTGAATCACACCAAACACTGGCATTGTGCCTCACTGAGGAGGCAGTTTGCCACGATATTGCCATGGCCAGCTAATAACCATTCACACACAATGGGCAACAGAGATTAAAGCTAAATATTTGAAGGTTTGCTTTAAAAATATTTTTACCATATTTAAGAAATAAAGCAGTATTTTATTCTTTCATATTGAAACTATTAAGCAAATTTCTTCAACACTAAAGCATTTTTTATTTCCACAAGCCACTGCTATATCTGTTTTCCCTCCTGGGTGTCCTGCTGCAGTGTGTGTGCACCCTTGTGCAAGGCTACAAAGTCCTGGGAATTCCTTTAAGTCACTCAAGTCCTATGCCAGGTGTTTGTAAGGATTAACGTTTCAAGGACTTAAACAGATTGTGGGTTTCTGTAAATTGCTTTGAAATCCAGTTCTTAGACTGGATGATAACTGATATTACTGGACAGAGTTAAAGAAAAGCCTCTCTCACATTTTCTTTTTTGACTATTTCAGCACTGTTGTTTCCTGTTTTATGCTGGGGCCATGGTGTTAAGAGATGTGATAGATTTTATGGTACAGAAAGACTTCTTTTTCTAAGGAAAGCAGGCAGAGGTTGTGTTTTCCTACCATCACTATGAATGATTTTGGTGATTTGCTCTTTGCTATCAGTAACTGATACGGTCATGGAAAATGTGATACAAGACAGAGATTCGGAAAATTTTGTTTTTATGCTGCGGCTAAAAGTCTTCTGTATAGCAGTACACGTTCCCTCTGGATTAAGTAACCTTTGCAAGTTTTCCACAAACTGATTCTGCCGAATAGAAATTGATTAATGAGCTCAGACACCGAAATTGTCACTAGAAAATAGCCATTGAGATTCCAGTCAGCAATCACCAGCCCCAGGGTCAAGGAACACCATGGACCGACTGAGCTGAAAGGAGAGCAGCCTTCATTTGTCTTCTCTCTAACTTCATTTTAGCTGTGCCTGATGGCACTGGGTGCAGCCAGGAGCCTGCCACACGTTTTTGATAAACCCATGTACTGAGGGCTTCTTTGCTGAGCTGTAAAAATTCCTTCAAGGCTATAACTTCATTGGCCTGAACCTCCCCTGCCTCGGAGCTTGTGAGGTTATTTGTACCTGTGCAAAACTAGGGAAAAGTTGGAATCAAACCCAGGGTCATTCCAAGCGTTAGAGGCAGCATCTGTGATGTTACTTCCAAAGTTTCATGATACCACTGTTGCCAGTTTCTTCTGAAAATACACACTGTGATAGCATCCAGCTTACTTCACTTTCACTTCATTCTGCCTCATACCATGATAGCTAACATAATGAGCCATGTTTAAGAACAAATCTTCATAAATTCACAAATGTAAGACTCCAAAAAGCTTCTGTGGACAATGTTCAACACTATTCTCAGTCCCCAAACCTCAGAAGTTTGCATCTGCTGGCCTAAGAGACTGACTTTGCAGTACAAGCTACTGGATTGTAGAAAGGGTTTCTAGAAAGACAAAAAAATTTTCAATTATTAATGAAACAGTTCATGTTTTATCAACCAATTTTAAATTCAACCAATTTTCCTGGTATTTATTCCATCAGTAAGAAGAGACGTTTTATGTGTGGCATTAGAAAACTTCCTTTTTCTGTGAGATATTAATACATTGATTCAGAATCAGTTCTTTTTCTGTTCTTTAAAAACAATGTATTTTTTGATTATACAACAGTCCTATAATCATAAAGATTAGTTCTGTGGGTTTTTTATTCAGACTTTCTATCCTCACTCTCCACCTCTTTGATGATTTCCTTCTTCCCATTATGTACTTCTTGGGAAGATGCAGTCTCCAGGGACTTCTTTAGGCAGAAGTAATACAGCTTGAAAGTTATTTCACAATGTGAACATTTTTCAGTCCCTGAGGTGTATTTCATTCATGATGATGCTCTTATATTTTAAAGGTAGAAGGTTCCCAGCACTCACATGTTTCTAATGTAAATTGCAGCAAGATATTAAACTCATCAGGTTTCTCTTTCCCACCTGCAAGATGGATGTCAGGAATTTCTTAGGAATACTGTGATGAAAAGTTCTAGCTTGTGCATGGATTATGGTGCAAAATTCCTGTGGGCTGACTGGTGACACCAGTGCCAGTTCTGAAAACCCTGTACCTATGGGGAGCCCAATATCTGAGCTACTAACTTCTATATTTCTATACAAATCTCTACCTACTTTTCTAAATCTGTTCTGCATTTTAGAAAACATATTGCACTGCAAACCAAAGTACCTTTAAAGAAAGCAATAAGTTACACCAAAAAAGATGGTGTGAAATTAATTGTATTCAGCACATGCTAGCAACGTTTTTTTGTTCTATCCTAGCCAGCCAATAAAATAAAAGCAGCTAATTAATGAAAATTAATTTTTACAGACAAAGCACTTGAGACATGAAATTGCAAACTATTAACAAAGTATATGCACAAATTTAGAATTTATTCCAATGCATACTCCTCTTTTTTTTTTTTTTTTTCTAATGCCCTTATTGCAACAATAATTGAGCTATAATGAATTTTAAGAGTATCTTGTACCTGGGAGAAGCAGCACTGACAGACACACAGGTTTCGCTGCCTAGAAATAGAGTATTTCTAGTTATAATGATAGCCAGACAAAAAGCATACAGGCCTGAGTGGCTGCTTTGGCATTATTTTCATCAGATGTCATAAGGTCCCTGGGTACTTGTACAATCAGTAACACTTCACAGAGCCCTCACTTCTAACAAATAATTAGCTAAAATTGAACCAGAGATTTCTTACATGCATGTCATAGGTTTGATATGAATAATGAGGGAAAAGGTTAACAGCAGGTCATAGACAGTTCCCTATCTTCCAGCTTATTTATTCAGTGAAATGAGAAATTGATCACATTATTTTGTATAGAAGAACCTGATTCATTACAATCAGCTCTGAATTGGCAGTTTTTGCTTTAGGCAATTTCAGAACATTACTTATGCTTGACGAGTTACTGGTAAGGTCATCTTACAACTTGTAATCACCTCTCTGACCCCTTCATGACCAGAGCTGCAAAAGCTTAAGCATATGTGAAAATTGAAAAAGGCATGCAAATGGACAGAAAACTAATGGTTAAACAAGAGGAGCTGAACAAACCAACCCATCCAGCTGAAGTAGGGGTACCACATTCAGGTGTACTAGAAAACATCAAGAATACATCATTTCTTGCACATCAAAAATGCTCACTGAGTCTTCCCTAATTTGGCAATACAGCTATTGGAGGGAGAATTAATCTGATAAGTGCTGTATTTACCAATGGTGAGCAAAAAAAGGGAAAGGCAAGGCAAAGGAGACAGCTACAGGTAAGGATCTGGAGTTGAAGGTGACACTATGGGGGCTGCAGGGACACAAAAGGCTGCTTAGTTCTTACACCTAAGAGCAGCACTACTCCATCTTGTACTGATCCAAACTCCCTTAGCACCATGAACCAAGGTTTTTTTATTCTAAAGGTTTATAACAACTTTCCAGAACTGCTCACACCACAGCATAAACTCTCTGAGGTGCTCCCTGTCTCCAAGAATGCTTTTACCACTTCCTACACCAGTACCACTCTAACCAGGTTGTCTTTTCTAGACAGAATGAGGAACTGCAATACCTGCAGGACCACAATCAATTCCTTCCCAATTACAGAGACACATGGGGTAAAGGCAGTGAGAATTGCCCTGTTTTCAGAGCCAGTGTCATTCAGACTTTACAGAGTGCTGCTGCTGGGCTCTGGGTGAAGTGGTAGATACTCACTGAAAATACATGGTCCTCTTCAAATAACAGAAGTTAATTAATTTAATTATTTTTTTAAAACTTAGCCCTTGAATCAGGTAATGCACTCCACTGTGTGTTATAAGGAAAATAGTGGGGAAACTGTAATACGTGTTTGAGAAGGGGGGTGGAGAAGAAGCAGGACAGAACTTCAGCTGATTTATGACTAAGGGTGTAAAGTGGTACAGAATTAACTGCTTAGCATATGCCATTCATTAAAACAATCATCAAAGAGCAACAAGTACAAAACAAAGAAATACTGCATGTATGTTACAGGTGGAATAACTTCTTAATTATGCCTGTTAGCTCCATTATCGCCACTTCAAAGCGTAAGAAAGTGGTGCTTTAAAAATCATTCTGGTGGGTAACTGAACTAGGATATGTTCACAAAATATAATCTACAGATGATTCTTTTTAAGCACCTAAGTTCCATATACTTGGGAAGTTAATGTTCAAATCTGCAAAATAACTTCAGCATCTAAAATGAGATTAAGAGGACTTCTTTGGGCTTCTACAGACAGTAAAGAAATTCTTCAAACTCCTCCCTGATCCCACAGCTGCTAGAAGTCTATAATTGCTTACAAGTCCCTTAATAATGTTTACTGAGTGCTTAACAGTCTGTTTTACACTTGATGAAACAGCCTTCTCACCAGCAGAAGGAAGTACCTTGAGGTTATGGAGCAGCTAAAAATGGCATGATCAACAAGAAGGCAGCTGTCCTCTGCTCCCTAAGAACCAAGGCTTCCAAAGCACAGCAGTCTGGCAGGGCTTATCTGAACTTGTCCAATGCATATCTGCAGGAGAAAGGTGTGATCAAAGAGGGAGACATCTCAATTTTTATACAATAAGTTAACGACCACCTTCTCAAAGCCTTCCTTAATCTGAGAGAATCCAAAGATGTTTCTTGTCTTACAGCTCTTAGTCATGAAAAAGCTATTGAAAATATAGCTCTGGAGATGCAGTTTTCTTCTAAAACTGCTCTACTAGTGGCAGTTAAGAGTGGTTTAAAACATACCTGTAACAATCCTGTAAGTCAATACTGGTCATGATCAAATGAATGTTGTTTTATGCCCACTAGAAAATGGCTGACACCTGCAGCTTTCTTATCTTCAGGACAATTAATTTACTGATATTTGTTCAACATTCACAAGGAAAGAGGCTGAAAAGAAAAAAGGAAATACCCATTTTAACAAAAAAACAACAACAACAAAAAAAACCCAAAAAAACCCAAACCAAACAAACAAAAAAAAACCCAAAAACAAACACAAAACAAAACAAAACAAAAAACAAACAAACAAAAAAAAAACCCCAGCTAAGAAACTCATGGAACTCGTATATTTCACTGTAGTAAACACTACTTCAAATATCTTTGTGGATATTATCCAACTTTCTTGGTACATGATTGGCCTTTCTGGCCAATTTATATGAACTGGGTAATTAAAAGGTTAATAGAAGCAGAACTAAGTATCAGCTACATATTTCAGGTACTCCATTGCAGCATATCTAATGCTTTCCCTTTTCCTCACACATATTTGGTTTTGTAGCTAGTAGCAAAGGAGGAACTTTTCACGTCCTTCCAGTCTCCAAAATTGCCACCCTTATGCAATCTCATTTAAGACAAAGTTTCTTCCCTTCGTTTAGGCCTTATTTTATTTCCAGGCTGCTGCTCATGTTGCTTTACACACCACCCACATAGATTTAAACCTTCTTTGTATGAGTGTGCAGCAGCCTTGGATCTGGTCAAAGCTTTTTTTGCAGCAAGCTCCCCATCTCCTCACAGCAGGGTGGGGAAGTCCATCTGAGATAGACACAGAGAGCAAAGCAGGCCTCTTTTAACCCCACCCCTTTTCCAGAGCTTCCACTGTCAGCACGCTGGATTTGCTGTTTATATCTGCTAGGACATACAGTATTTGAAGCCACCAGGTATTTTGCAGCAATTCTAAAAGCCAGCCACTTTTTCTACTCTGGCTAGCACAAAAAATATGTCTGTCTAAACAAAATAATGCATTTATGCACAGTCCTTTCCCAGCCTCAGAATCCCACCAACCAGCTGTGAAGGAAGGCTAAAGAGGGAAGACACCTCTGCTGGGAAAACTCACTACACCTCTGTAAGGTCCTTCAGTCCTGCTCCTATTAGACTTAATAATTTTAAGGATTTGGCAAACCATTAAGACTTGAGCTCTATTTTTTTTCCTGTTGGAAATTTGCAGGTTGGACAAGTCAAGCTTCCTATTGTGAAGTAAAAAAAAAAAAAAAAAGTTGTTCTGAAATGCTCCTACAAGAACAGGAGCTACCAAAATTCAGCAATGATAGTTTTTGTTCAGCATAGGAACAGTCCTGAAGAATGTGATTGACATAAAGACTACATTACACATTCAGATGGTAAAAGCCAGCATCTAAGGAGACAACATACATGAATTAGCCTTGTGCAAATGAAAATAATTTTTCGTTTTTGGGACTATTATCTCTAACCAGTAGTGGACCTGGGCCAAAATGAATACAAAAATTATAGCAAAATATGAATGCCCAAAGGCCAACAGTTAAAGTACCATTTCTCTGAACAAAGACAGAACTAGGATCTCCTTGCCTTTTCATCCAAATATATGTTTGCAAAAGTTGCAAAATTTTGTGGAGTCAAGAGTTCCACATTGCATTTATGGCTTCCAGTATGGATTCATCAGAGAGATAAAATTAGGAAAAAGAAAAGTAAGTACTCTATCTATTTAAATCTAAAATTAAGCAATGCTACATAAACCTACTTTGTCGAAGTATTTGAAAGGATTTCTGCTCAAACTCAGGGTGATGACCCATTTTCAAGCTTTGAAGGCTGCAGAAAGCAAAACTGTGATTTTTTTTTCAGGCAAACTGTAGACAGACCTATCCCATGATAAACTGTACTTCCAGCTACAAATCTCAGAGACCTAAAAAAATAGTTAACATCCTGTTTCTACAACAGCAGTATTATAGTCTTTCTTCAAACTTTCCTAAATCCTTATAATAAATGGAAGATATTTCATTTTAGGCACTTGCAGATTCCATAATGAGTTAAGCCTCTTTACAGTTTATTTTAATAAAGCACAGCTTTCTAAATATACAGAGGCTATAAAACTTGCAGGTTGGAGCAATAATATGTTTAGTAGCCTTGCTTTATAAAGTGGAAATGTTTGCATGTCTCCAATTACGAGCAATTTAAAGTAGGAAGTAAGCAAACTAGCTCTTGTGTTATGAAGCTTGACATTGTTAAGCCTTAAGAGAACACATACTTCAAAGTCACACAGACTGAAATATATTCTGTAAGCTTGGCAAGAGGACCAATGACATAATGATGTACTGCACAAAAATCACTGCAAATTTCCATTTCTGTGTGAATTTGCTTTGCTGTAAGCTTTAAACTTTTACTGCTGCTCCTATTTTTAAAATCAATTCATTATTCATTTTCTTATAAAAAGACCAGGGCATATGAAAAAGACAAGAAGATTTTCCTTTGAATATAAACTAAGAAAAGTATTAACTGTAAACTATAAACAGTAAAAAAAAACATTGGTATATATACATTTAAACATTGGTATGTACACCAATGTTTAAATGAACAGTCAGAAATATCACCTGATAACAAATATTTCAAAGGTAAATTATGATTCTTTTCCCTTGCAGTAATATAATTGTAGAGACTCTTCTTTCTTCTCCATTAATTTGGTATTAATTTTGCAGTGACACCTTTGTCTTTTCTGCTCATAAACAGCAGAATTAAAGTCAATAATACTACTTACAAAGCTAATAATTCCTAGTTCTTCTTGAAGTTAGAAATAAATTAATCTCAAATTATACAACAAAATATTAATAAACAACAAGAAACACAACAGAAATTTAAAAATCTCAACGTAAGCAGTCTCTGATTATTCTGTCAAATCAACCTGGAATATCATGATTTTTCAAATCTATACTTACTTTATTTCAGAATATAACTGATTTGGAGTGCACCCATGTGGACCGGAAAAGAGTTATTCTCAAAGAATGCTACAGCATGACATATGTACATATGTTCACAACTAGAGTGCTCCATGCAAAAATATTTAGAAAAAGAAACATCATTAATCAGTTCATTTAATAATCTGGCTGCAAATAAGATGCCTACAGGGAAATCAATTTTGAATCACACGAAAACTGTCTCTAAAGTTTTTCAGGAAACAGGTAACTCTTACTAGTGATCATTGATTGTTAATGTCCATTATAATGCACAAGTAATTCTCAAATTTTATAATGGTTCTAAAAATCTTCACTTCAAAAATTGTCCCAATATTGTGATGCAATATATGCAAAACTATGAACCTCACTGAAAATTCACGCAATTTTTTAAAATTTCAGTCTGCTCAGTTTTGAATGTGAATTGCATTTAATGAACCTTCTTATTTTTCCTTTGTTCCTTCAGTACTCATTTAGATGAAAGTCACTGGCTGATGTCAGACATTTTTATCACACACCATACTGAATCTTATACATAAAATGTTGTTGGGGCCTTATAAAAATAAAGATTCTAGATGAATTGTCACCATAGAATTGAGTTACTATTTCTATCCATTCCATTGGCATTAAACCACAGATGAAAAAAAGAAGGTGCCCCTTTTGGAAATATTTAATAAACAGAGAGAGATGGCAGATCTTCCCTGGCATATATTTATTTCTGAGAGTTCATTAAACATCATCCAGGATATCATTAGGAACAGACAAGGATGACACACTAAGCTAACTGAATGAGATATTCCAAACTGACTAAATCCTAAACCACGGTGGTGCTGTTGAAAATCCCTGTCTGTGTGCCTGAACACAACAAATGCCAGAGGATTTTAACAGCCCTGACACATAATCAGCATTGCTTATGTAATTCAGCTTCAGACTTGAAAGACTGCTATCACAATATTACTGTCAGGAAGAGAAATTAATGCATATTAAAAATAGTTGAAGTTTTCAGATCATCTTGTGACGAATTCAGGCCCTTTGGTGAAGGACTAGAGGTGCTGAGTGCAGGGAGTCACAGGGATGCCTTCCCTGGTTCAGAGGAGTTTGCTGAGCAGCCAAGGGAGCATGGACCAGTCTGCACTGCTGTGGGCTGCTGCAGCTGCTAAGGGACTACAACATTTCTATGCTGCAACGTGATTTATAATGTAGCTTCCTCACTGATGTATAGAAGCCGATAGCAGCTCTGACAAATGAAATTTTATTAGCTGAGTATAGAACATGAAGGAACAAAAACTTGCAAAGTGAGTTCAAATACGCTGATGTGGAAGCAGACACGTAGCACAGGCCTTTGAGTTCCCACACCTTTGCTTATATGCCAGGAAACTGAACCTTCCCTTTCAAACAATTAGAAAGTGATAGCAGCAGCAAATCAGTCTTTGTTCAACCAAAGCTACAGAACTCTTCTCTGTGCAAAATTAGATCTCTCCGGACACTATCTCTCCAAGCATACATGATGTATGCAGTTTGCCTTTTTTCTAAAAAACAAGAAACATTAGTCAATTCAGCAGAAAGAGGGCCTGTGGATTTCTGTGGGCTCATATCATCACAAAAGGAATTGACTAGTTTGATCCAGACCATATGCAGGTGATGATAAGTCTGTCCTGATGACTTTGATATAATAATCAGCTTCAATTAGCTATAAAATAAAAACTGCATCTTTATGGGTTTGGGCTTTAACTTGTTTGTTTTGGGTTTTTTTTTTGTTTGTTGGGGGTTTTTCTGTTTTGTTTGCTTTTTTGGTTTTTGTGTTTTTTGTTTTTTGTTTTTTTTGTAAGTCATGTGCATTGAGCATCAGAATGCTTTGTCAGATAATGCTTTCAGTTGATGCTTTTGGAGACTTGAATGCATGTAGCTCCTGACAATGATTATATGCACGTGTTCCATATAATTCCAAAAGCACACCCATTATGAAAGATTAGTACAGTTGTGCTTATGATGTATTTAGGTCGTCTGTTACTGAATATTTCTACTGTCAGTACAACAAAAGTGTGATGATCACAGTTAAAGCTTAACAAAGAAAATGCTGTCAGGCAATTAGTAAGCTGAAGTCAGCAGTACTAAAGTGAAATATATCATGTTTGGAATAGCACAGTGGTTTGCTTGTGATAAATGTTGAACCAGGTCCTCATACACAGAACATATCCTAGCCTTGGAAAAGAGTTTAGCATCTGAAAAAAACCCCAAAAAAACCCAAAAAACCCAGCCCCACAAAAAACATCTCAGAACTTTAACTTCTTATCATATTTCTTACTTTTCTTTACAAAACAGTTGCAGCCGCTGGCATCTAGCAAGTTGTTTACTCATTACTGGACTTTTGCCATTTATGAAAAAGTAACAGCACACCTCAGGAGAAGACTGCACTACAAACACATATATCCACTTAAGAGAGAGTCCATCAAATAAATAATCTCATAAACTGCAGAAATTGTGAAAAAATCAAGTGAATTTTATTCTTGAAAGACAATTATGTAAAATAAATAAATAAATAAATTGCATAAACGTGGTAATACTAGGCTCTCCATCCTATTAGAGAAAATAGGAAGATAGAAATAGAGTCAATTCAAAACCAGAAAGATGTCTTTTCAAAGTCTCTAAGCCTTGACCACTGAAAAATAAATTATTAAGAAAGCTATAACATATATTTTAGAAAGGAATAACAGCTAAATTCAAGTACAGCCTGATCAAGCATGATTTCATCACAATTTAGTCAATATTTTTTGACTTACACCGGGTCTCAGTTGGTTCTTAAAGGTTTTACTGGCCGCATTTTTGTCAGATTTCAGTCTTCTTTAGCCTAGTTGTCATACTAATGACAATAAATGCTACTATATCATGTTATAAGAAGACCTGACAGTTACTGACAAAAAATGATGTGTTTTTAAAACCACTGGAATACAGTTCAGTGAGAGAATGTGCAAAATGAGATAAGCTAAATCTGGCCTGGAAGAGAAAGGAAAAAAAAATCCTTATTCTACTCTAGAATTAACTCAATTATCCAAAATATTCTCAATATCAAAACCAACCTAATGTGAAAAATTCCTGGGCACTATACATAACAAAGTTAACATAGTGCCTTGAACTACAGAGAGGTAAATTCTGAGCCTGTTGATTCTGAATTTTGTAATACTAATGCACAATGCTAAAATGAAAGAAATTCAGCAAAGAAAAGGTTTTGGCAGGATTGCTAAAATCAGCAATACCAAATCCTTGGCAAGTTAACAGCCGTGGAAGGTACAACTGTTTTCATTTACACAAACAGTATAGACCAAAAAAAGTAAAAATTTCTTGGCAAATCAAACGTTCTTTCATTACAAGTCTTAGATTACTGGAAAGGATGAAAACTGGGAATAGTGAGCAAAGGAAATGATACATTCTGAAGCTCTGTGTGTAGAAAATCCTCCTTCCCTCTGCCCATCCGGGTCAGATCCTTCCCCAGCTCACCATGAGCAGTCGGCGGCGCTGACCAAGGAGCAGAAGCCACACCCTATAAACCCCAAATCACACAACCACTCTATAACTGTTGCAGTAAGCTGGCAAGTGCTCTCTGATAGTCTTTGGTGTTGTTCTGTGGAGTCTGTGCCTGTGATGGGATCCATAAGGTAAAGCTCCCTGACACTTGGCATATGCTGCAGAGGGTTCAGCAGTGACAAACACACACACACAGTTGTGTATATCTGGCCCAAACACTTTTAAGGCTTTTTTTTAAAGACTTTGGGGAAGTCCACCATTGTTATTCCATAGAAAGGGAAGAAGCTGTCCTCTGGTAAAAAACTCTACATCCCCACTGATTGTGATCTCTCTAACAGAGGCTCTGACTCATTTAATGTCATATCACTGACCTTCCACATCCATGACTTTCAGGTGTTACACAGACAGGTGGAACCAAACTGCTCAGATACTCATGGCTCCATTCACATCTACAAAAAGTCATCTTCGAATCTTTTTAATGGCAGATGAACTGGCATTATACAATGCCTGTGAGCACTTGACACTGAATTATGATTCACCATTTATTTTTAATGACATGCATGCCCTTCACTATGATGGTCAACAGTGTTTCAAGAAAATTTGGAAAATATTGTTTTTCTGAAGGAATAGTCATTCAATTTTCTGTGAAGTTCTGCTTTTTGCTTCACTAATTCTACAATTCCACTTAGTTCCAATGGAAAAATTCTTCTCCCAAAGGAAAAGACATTTCTCAGGCAGCTGGATACACCTTTGCTGCCTTTGCTTGCAGCCTTGAACCGACTTTCTCTTCCACTATAACAAGTGCCAAGACAACGCCCAGAGCACACTGCACTCCACCTGTACAGCACATATGGTGCCCTTGGACAGCAAAAACTCTGTTCTTAAAATTAAAACTTAAATTAGAGAAATCACTTCCTAAAGCAGTCAATAACCTGCCAATTATCAGAAGAGAGGAAACCATGGTATCTGTGAAAAAGAGAGAAAAACAATCCAAATGCTCAAACTATTCCACAAAGCAGAAACTGTGTAACATCACTGACGTAGGGGCGAACTTGAAAGATATTTGTGAAGTTCTAGATGCACAGATTTCACTTCACTTTTTGCATATGTTTAAAAATTCCTCAGTCTCTGATCCAGGTTACACCTTATTTATCCGTTTTCTCCCCACTCCTTAGTGAAACTCTCTCTTACACTCTGCCCTCTGCCAGACACAGCTGCATATTCTCCCTCCCCTTCTATCTCACAGTGAACAAGCACCTTATGCTTCTGTTTAATATCTATGAATTGTTTTTAATTATATTTAGCAGTGGAAAAAATATTCACCAACTCCCATATATCTAATAATTGTAAGTGTTGTGCAAAGCACGTCTCAGTAATTCTGCAGGAATGAGAGTTATGATAAGATTGAGAGTATAGGCAGTCACCTGAACAGCTGCCTGCTTCAATTCATTCTACTTATTTTCCTTATGGGATGTCTGCTTCATTTTTTAATTATATGCTATGGGATGTGAGGAGGGATCAGACTTTCTTTGACAATCTGAATTGTTTTCTCAGGACACCGACCAACACTGACAATATGCTATTTCTCAGAATGAATTATCTTGATAGGCAGAACTATAATGACATCAGAAAAACAGCAGCCCCAGCATTAGTAATGAGAGCATTTTCCTCTCACTCAGACCTGTATGGTAGCCTGAAGAATTCCTTTCACTGGTAAGAAAGACACTAGATGCACATAGGTTAAATCCAGGTAGGTTACTATTTTTCTGCTGTTTCTTTGAGTGTTTTTTTCTTTATTCTTCACTTTTATGGACTTTCATTTTGGATGTGTTGAATTACTAGGAAAGGACAACTGCACTTACACCAAACCAGCATAATGGATGAAATCAGAATGACAGAAACGTACATGCAATGTCAGGACAAGAATGCTAGGAATACAAGTTCTGGAATTGCGTCAGTCTGAGGATCCCAAAATTCACTTTACATCCTTCTACATTACTTCCAGACAGATTTTATAATGCTTAGCTACCACAAATACAGAGAAAAATCCTAACTCCACGAATGGTATTTGGCCACAGGCAACACCAGATGAGCCAACTGCCAAAGCAGCAAACTCACACAGGGCAGTACAATATCTGCAGTGCAATGGCCTTTGCCTATGCTTCAACCCTTCCAAACCAGGGTTGGTACTGATTCTGCTACAGGAGGAGTCAGGATCTGACAGGAGGCTGCAGACATCTGTGGAATCCCTATTCAGCAACAGATTCCAAATCCACTGTCACCAGCTCCACAGTTTGCAGCCTCAGACGTGTCCCTTTCTTCACTCTCTCTTTTTCCTTTACAGGAATGACTCAATCCCCTTTCTTAGGGACAGCAAATCTCAAATTTGTTTTTACCACTTTGAGCAGCTTTTTCTTGATGTCCCAGGGACTACAGAGAAGGCAGTTACATCTTTGCTCTTTATCTGAGCTATGTGTGCCTTTGAAATCAATGTCAGCAGCAGGAGTAGAAGGTGAGATTTTAGGACTTAATTTCACTATCATATACAAATATACAGGTCCATCTGACAACCTCAGAGGGATTTTTGACTTTTTGCCCTGATCATACCCTCCATGGCAGGAGAAAGTGAGGTATTTAACATCCATAGCCAAGAGAAAATCTAACCTCTGAGTTTCCACTCCTTCATTTCTGTTACTGCTGTTATTATCATCTCACTTATCCAGCAAGCAATTTATTTCCTTACTAGGTTTATGATGATGTAACCACATAGTCTTCAACTGAGTTGTTGATTTACACTAGCATAACAGAAGAGTCTCGCCTAATAAATATCTACAAAATGAGAATAAAGACCAATTAGTCCTTGCACAGAAGCTGTTTGCATTAAAATTAATTCTGTCTGCACTAAATCTAGACAGCAGACAGAAATGTCAGTAGAAAACTGGATATTTTATTTTGGTTTTCTCTTCCTACTTGCTTTATTTAAAGGATATATGTTTTTTCAATCAATGCTATTTGTTAAAGTTGTTATTAAAAGTAAATGGATTAAGCCCAATTCTGCCAGACAATGTGTGCCATTCAAGAGCCCTGTAGTGTGAAAGCATCTTTCCTGAGTCTACAGATTTCTGCACAGCAAGGGTTCTTCCATGGTTTCTCAGCATTTGTACATCTCATCTCACATCACAGACTGAGCAGTTACAAAGAGACACTGGAACCTTCCACTCAAAGGTCATGGGCCACTGTTATTGACATATGCCTTTAATCCTTGGGATGCTTCAAAAGATGAAGATTAGCAGCAATCCTCAGAACTTGCACCCAGGAGATAGCTATTTGTCAAAAAGTTGATTTTATTGATGCTTACAAAAGAAGGGGAGTATGTAATTTATCTAATAAAAGTCAGGTCTTGTTTGCCTAGACTCCAGAGTTTTGACAGTTCCCTCACTGAAGTGTTTGATGTTGAGTTTCATATAATAAATGCAAATTTTTCATCAGCTATGCATCTTCTTAGGAGCAACTGGTATTATTGTGTGGATTATCTTCCTCGGTTTTCTCCAGAGTTTTTCCTCTTAAAGTCTTTGTTTCCTTTAGAATTCATTATAAATGACATAATTATATGTCTTTTTCTCCCTTGATTGAGAGCATTTCTTACAGATGATGATTTACCATTTGGAAATTACAAATAGCATGAATAGATACAATTATTATATTGCAGAATTTCCCTTAAAATCCAGAAATGTGGTTTAGCTGAACTGTTTGTAAATGATAAGTAGGCAGGTCACATTATTTCCTCTAGTCAGCATATGACCCTCGATGCAAATTTAAGTGTTTCCTCAAACTGCATTAGAAGGTTTCCTCTGGAAAGCTGAATAGATTTTAAGATTGGGATGAGTAGGAATGGACATGAAATAAAAGTAAGAGAATTAATACTAGTAAAAATAATTATTTTTATGAAGATTCTTTCAGGAAATCACCCTGTTTCAGTGAGGTGCTGTTCCAGCTGAGACAGAGTCAAACCAAATCAAACAATCAATCCAAACCATCAGTTTTGACTAGACCTTGGCCCAGGTTTCCACAGAAGTTGCATTACCAACTACTTCAAGTTTTGAGTCCTGTTTTCCATAGAGAGAAAGAAGGGAATACAAAGTTTAGAAGTGTAAACCATAGTTGTATGGGGCTAGAAGTCTTTTCATAGGGTCACCTGTCACCATAGGATTTATTTCTGGAATGCTTGGATGTGTCTTGTAGGTGACTCTCTACAGTTTATGAAGATGCTCCAAAAATAACATTTTTTATTTGTCATATATAAATGCTAGAGTATTTCTTGTTTTGTTCCTATTCCTATGGAACAGCAAAAATGCAAATGTTTTCTGCTTTAGAAACAATTTTAAATGAAACCATAAATAATGTGACACTGGTGTTGATTAATTAATGAAACAAAAGCCCAGGGACACTTTCATATGACATATGATTGCATGTGTCCATTAGTGTGCTAGTTACTGCTGGTACCCATCCTCAGAAAGGGCTGCAGCAAAGTCTGTTACCTAAAGCATGGCCCGAAGCCCACCAAAATCAATCTGACAATGCAGTGACTTCAAGAGAGTCCTGTGTGCAACAGATGGCTGCTAACAGCCAGCTCTGAGAATTTGAAACAGGCTCATCTGCCGTGGAAAACAAGGGCCAGAGCATCCATTATTGGAGCGAGGAGATGAGGTGAGAGGGCCAAGGGAATTAAAGATCAAAGAGCTGCAATTAGGCAATGTTAATGAGGAATAATCTCAAAAGGTTTCCACTTTTGTAAAAAGCCTTCAGTCTGTTTTATCAACAGAACTCTGTGCAATGTAGAGCCATCTCTCCATAAATCCAGATTGTTTTTGGGCTCCAGCCTTGGCCAGGGAGCCATGTTAGGGCTGCTAACATGTTAATCATACTCTGAGTGAAATCCAAGTCAAAGCTTATATTCATTTTAGTCTGTGCAGGGCTAGGCCAGGGCTTAGGACTTCTTCATATCCTGTTTGAAATGTCTAATATGAGGTTCAATTTTTTCAACAAACATTTGCAGCTAAAGACAAAGACACCCCAAAATATCCACATCATGATATTTTTGAGGTGTGTAAAAAACTTTGCCATCCCTTTGATTGTCTTCAATCTTCAAATAAAGTAATTAATTAATAAATAAATAACAAACTTTACAACTCAATCAATTGTGATGCCATAGCTTGCTACTCCAGGAAGTAATGCACAACAAACTATCAACTACAAACTACAAACTACAAACTATCCCTTTGCTTCTTCCAGCACTGGCATTTATCTGACCAAGTCAAACAACTCACAGAAAAGAAACCCCATAAGAAGCAACAAATCTATTGGAATGTGCTACAGACACAATTCAAATGCTAAGTGTATTAAGAAAAGGACTCACTCTGTGGAAGTGTATTTCTCCATATAAAGAAACAAAACCCCCTGAGAGCCAATAAGAATGCAAAAATTTTAGCTTCTACAGCAACCCCAGTGAAATAATCCCAAAGAGTTTAAGAAACAGCTTCACACTGAGTTGAACTAATTTCTCTGTTTCTTCTGAGGGTAAGTCCTGTCCCTCCATACACCTTCCCTTATTGTCACTCATCTGACTTTTCTGAGCCAGTACAACTTGTGAGACCTCGAGAAACCACAGCCTTCTCTGGGTGGGGAACTGCTTTTGCCAGGTTGATGAATCAAATTATTTCAAGAAAGTAGCAGGATGATGTGGCAGAAGTCCCAACAGAGGGACAGATAAGAACCACCTTTCCTCTGCTCTGGTGAATTTGTAGACATCTGCTCACCAGGCCTAATGCAACTTAACCAAAATAAAAATACTATTTGCCAATTAGCTAGAACGTGCAAGAAGACCTGTTATCACTAGATTTGTCCCACTGGCCTAAGTAACTAAGGGGCACAGAGACCCAGCAAAGCTGAGAATGATGTCCAAATACTTGATGGCAACCCAGCTGTCCCCTCCTGACGTGTCCCTTGTGCCAGGAGGGACAGACTCCTGGCAAAGGAGCTGTACCAAGTGTAAGTGGTGATCCTAATGGTAGAACCATGTCAACAGCACAGTTGTTGTGCTGACCAGTGCAAAGGTCACCTGACTGGGTACCACCACCACAGCTGAGGCACAGCATTTACTGACAGAGATAGTAAAAATTAGAAAGTAAAAACAAAATCAGGAAAATTGTTCTCAGGAAGGTTGGAAAACCACATCTCTTCTCCATGTGAAACTTCTAATGTTCATATATTTTTTGTTTCTTATAGACCACCCTTAATACATTGCTTATATTTTAACTGAAAAACAAAAGTGAGATATTCTGCTTTCTAAAGGAATGAGAAAAGTAATGATCTCTGCATGTAAGAGAAGCAATTTTTTTGTCCGGATGACCAACACTGGTCACATTATTTTCTTGGTGTTCCTCTATAAGTCTGCTTTCTGAGTCCTATATCCAGGCTAGGAGGGATTTTGTGTTTAAGCCATCAGGGATCTGCTGGTGCCTTTGACTTCTACATGTTACATCAATACTAATGGCTGTTGGGTCCTCTGATAAGAGAAAACCCTAATGACTTCTGAAGATCAAACATACAATTAAAACAACACTCTTATCTGAAGTTCTGGCCATTATTTTCCCTTTCGATTTTTTAAAATATATTTTATATAAAGTTATATGCTAGCAACACATCTTGTGTTTAATAAGAATATCCTGTAGAGTTCAAAGCATTTTTCAAATCATAATATTTTTAGTTTACTGAAACACGTTTTTGGGGAAAAAAATTAAATTCAAAATAATCTACAATTATGAACACAATATTTTAAAATCTGGAGAAGAAATAAATATTCTATTGTGAACCTGCAAAACAGAGGCAACTATGAAAGTTTAAAATGTTTCACAAAATAATTTTCATGTTTTTCAACCAGCTCTAGTTGCACACTTATTACAGTAAAGCAGCTTTCAAAAAGCAGCTGTGTTTTCCACCAAGGGGTGACAGCATTTCATTGTGGGGATAATGTGTGTAAATGATCCCTTCATTATATAGGGTCTGATCTTGCATTCCTTGTGCATCCTAAGTTCACACTGAAACTGACTGTGTGTTAACAATGTACTCCAGACAAATTCTAATGGGATAATTGTCCATTATTGCTACCTAAATTTCCCTTGTCTCATTTGGATTCAGCGTTTTCCTTTCTGCTACTGTGCCAAAGCCTTCAGAAGGAGTTTTGTCGTATAAAGTTGCACAATTTTGGTTTGACTTGCTAGGATTTTATGCACCTTGGTACATTTTCCTGCTGAGGCAAGTGCCCTTCAGCAGCAGAGAAACTTTCTCCCTTCCGTGTTGCAGGATCTGGCAGCTGTTCAAAAGCAAACCAACACTGTCCAAGATAGATCAGAAAATAACCATATCTGCTCAAAGGGAAACACAAGAAGCCATTCAGGTTCTGGACCCCTGTCACCCAGCTGGAGTTGAGCTGGGATCCTTGACCAACACAATTGCTCTCACAGACACAACCTTGCTGGCCAGTGGACATTTTCCATGGACACGGAAGCACAAACTCCAGTGTACGAGTTTATATAGAGAAAAGTAATTGCTGCAAACATATCATTAAAAGTCTCAAAAAAACAATTTCTTACCTTTCTTACCTCAGTGGTAATCATAAAATCTTTAAGCCAATATAAAACATCCTTACACATTCTTAGAATATTAGGGCCTGCATCCTCACAGTTTGAGCATGTCTTAGATGGAAAACATTATATTATTTCAAACTAAAAACCAAAAAAATCAGAGATTTGTGAAAGAATGCAGATAAAAATACAAATATCAAAGACCAGAATTACCATACTTCTTGATGAAGAGTAAGTTAAACACATGACCAAAAAAAAAAAAAAGGCAGCGCAAATTATTTCTTACAGAATCAATACTATAAAACGTATCTCCATTAATTGAAACTACATTTCTCCAAGCCTTGCCAGAAGAACAGAATATGGCTACAGAATTCATGCGCCCACTTTTTATCTGCATGACCTGCTCCAAGAGCTAAGCCAAGTTTCATTAAAAATTATTGGTCTCATAACTTTTTTTTTTCTGCCAAAAGACTCCCATATGGCACCAATATCAAGATAAAATTGTGGCCCTGCAAAGTTTTTCCCACTCTTAATTTAAAAAAAAACTATAAAGTGATTTTACGGCAAAGTCAAAAACTGTCAAGGGTGATAAGATCTCACTTGATAAAAGTCTCATGGGCAGTTGTGCTAGTTTGAAATGGGGTATTTTTATCTGGAAGATGATACACGAGATGTTCTCATGTCTTATGCACAGCACTGAACTATAACAGCTCAGTGGAATATTATCCACTTCTTACAGGGTGCTTTGCTAACACATATTGTGGTATTAAGGAATTCTTTTGTATTACTGTGGCATCTGCTAAAAATGTCAGATGTGATCACAGGCCTTGCAAAACAAGTATTTTAACAACCAAAACCTTATGATAGGTTATATTTCAGTGACTTGGAAACAACACTGCATTATCTGAGAAAACAGCACAGATGTTGCTTAATAAACTGCTCAGTTTATGCATTGTATTAACCTCATGAAACATTTATGCAAATCTTGCATTAACAAAAGGTAAGAGAATCATTATAGGTTATGAAGAAAACAATGTGACAACCTTTGTTTTTACCTCCATGTTTTATGGGGGCATTTTAACTCTTCGGGGTTTCTGTTTAGGAAGACACAAGGGCATTATAGATTTTCATCTATTTTGTTTTCAGTTCTGCTATCATTCCTTCCAGCTGATTTCACATTTTATAATGCTAATAGTGGGTGTATGGTTTTGAGTTTCTCTACTGTCAGCTGGTCAGTAGGTCTGGGGGATATATTTAATGGAATCTGACAGCTGATGGAACTGATCTCATTGAAAGGGGATTTGATATGTGGGATGAATGTGGTGACCCTCAATTCGACATATTAATGACCATTATTATTCAAACTCTTGCAGCCAATATAACTCTTTTTCTTGGACACAGCAGTACATGTGTATAAAAGAAATGACTTATGGATGAGTTAGTCCATAGTTTGAGTGTCATTTAGATAGCATGTCAAAACAGATTAGCTATTTTACCCTGAGATAAAATTAAAGGAAAAGCCTTTGTACTCTGTACACTTGTAAACAAAGCAATGATAAAAATTGGTAGTTTCACTGGACTGAGTGAGAAATCCAGCAAATACACACAAATTCCCTCCAACTGTGGGAAAAAACATTCTGCGCTCTGGGCACTCGAAAATAAAACTCAGCAGTCAGATATTGCAGCTGCAACCAACAGGTCCTCCCCTGCTAGAGGTCACCCAAAGAAGTCATACACTCTCTGAGCACAAACAGCTCTTAGAAAAAGAGAAACGTATCAGCCTCACTTTACATAAATCAGAATTTAGGTAACTAAACTAGCAGAACTTCACATTCCGCATTGACTCATGAAAAATATTTGTTGTTTCATTTACTTTCTGCTGGTAGGAAAACTTTGTCCCAATCAAAGCTGTGCATGATGGGAAAAATAATCCCATATTCAAAAAAATGCTGAGATTCCTGCCATCTTTTGGCAGAAGGGAAGCATGTCACAGATGCTTTAACAGATGTGTAGAAGACACAAAAGAAAATCTTAATATATGAGCAAGAATCACAAGGAACCATTTGATTCTAAATTATGTGGTACTGCTACTTTTTCAGGTCAAAAATATAAAATCTATTATTGATCTTGAGCATTGCCTCCTATTTTGAATGTCTTTTAAAGCCAAGGGCACTCTAATGCCATTTAATCAATAACTGCTTTCACATTTTTGATGCAAATATGCAATTTGCTTACAGATTTTAAAGGCTACTAATGTACATTGCCTATTCTTTTCTGCCATGTCTGAGGAGGGGTGATGTTTTACAGTATTTAGTCAAGGTGCCTGCTGTGCCAGGCAGGACATTCAAAACCTTTGCAGCCTGTTTTATGGCCCTGGTGGTGCATGAATAATAAAAGCACATTGCATTTCTCTCCTTTCCTGCTTTAACAAGCACTCCAAAGAGGGGAGAAAGCTCTGAAAGGAACCAGATAAAATGAAGCCACCACCAAAATAATGCACTGAGACACTCGACCTACACATGTAAGTATTGCAGCATATGAGGAATGCATCAATAACCTTAAAGTTATTAAGGAAACCATCTGAGAAGGAGGATGTAATTAGATCATAGCAGTGAGGTTCACATTTGGTTTCCATATTTTTGAGTATTCAGTCAACATTTAGGATATCTCAATTAATGTATGGTTTGAAAGGCTTAACCATATGATGACACTCAATTACTCATTCATCTAGCCAAATATGTTAAAAGTACTTGAAAAGTCAGTTCTTTAATCTTTTATGAATTGCCTTTATCTGAACATTGTCACCACATGGGTAAGGGCATCGTGTATCGTGACCAGCTTATGTTTACTTTCTTGCTCATCATCTATTGATGGAAATTCTAGCTAGGATTGTTTCTCAAACTTAATATCTACGCTTTCAGGACAAAATGGAAGTTGAAGTAAAGGTACACTTAGAAACTCACAAGGAACATGAACACAAACACAATCAAGGTAATGTTAATATGAGAAAGAGCTTGTTGTGTATGTGAATTCTGTTGGAAAACTTAGACCCTTAATACTCTAATGCATGTTCAGTTTTCAGATCCTTCCTGCAGAGTTGTCTCACTGCCTACAAGTTGAGCTCGCCTTATGGGTACTCTGTTTTTTATCATTGTGTTCTACTTTGGAAAGAGCATCTCACTTCAAGATAAAAGCATCTGCAATAGGTTCTCTGCAGAAAAGACAAAAAAAAGGTTAATTCCCTATAGCTGAATCCTCAAACTGGTTTATAGACCTGTTTGTAATATTGATTATTAGTTCTACCTGATAATAAGCACTGTCCTAGTGCCAGTATTTCATTTTGGATCTATCCACTGCTCCTATGTAAGAACAATTTCATCTAACCATTGGAAGTCATGTATAACTGCATATATTTACCTAAGTGCATCCCTATATTACATATACAGAACCAGCACAACAAAAAAAATAATGTATTAAACCCATTAATTTCCTTCTTATAATTTTAAAATAACCAAGGTTTTCTGCACATCTAGTGTCACACAGAGAAATTTGGACCAGAAATCAACAATCACCCCACTTTATTTTAAGAGAAACGATCATAAAATAAACCAGAGGAAATAGAAAGAACCATTGTTTAGCTGGTTTTGTTCTACTTCATGTAAAATGAATATAACACTCTGCAGACTTTAGGACTCAGAGTGCTACATAATCCCACATATTGGCTTGCTGAACCTGAGCCACAGCTGTTCTGATAACAGACCCTTTGAAACTGCTACAACTTTGAATAAAAGCAATGTTTGCAGTAATGATGTTACATGGATGGTAGATTAATCACTGCTACACATATTTCACGAGGTCTTTTTGTGTTGCTGTTAAATGAGTGCTTAGTACTCTGAGCACTTCACTGCACTGAAACTTCACTCCTTTGCACATTTTCAGAATGGTAAAATGGAGTGAGGGAATCCCATCACCTATTAGAAAGGGCAGGATTTTACATGCCTTAAACATGTTAATATTTATTATTAAATGCTGTGAGAAAAGCTGGATCCAAGCCCCTTGAACCATCATTACATGAAGAAGAAAAACTCTGCAAGCCAAGATTTTAACTGACAAAACAAAACAGGGTTCACAGCATATATTTATAAACTGGATATGATCATAAGCTATTAAAAATGAAAAATTTCTGAGTATACATAAATCCTACTGTATGACCTCTGTAAGAAATTTAGGCATCCTGACAGAGAAAATTCAGGTAAAATAAAAATAAGTATTCTTTTAGTCCAAACAACATTATTTTAATAATAAAAAATATATTAGAGATCACTAACATGCAGCTTGAGATCAATTTTATTTATACTACAAATGAAATTTTTTCATTGCTCTACTTAGTGATCTCAGTATGAATTTTATAATGTAACACCAAGTCATTCCATCTTTCAATGACATCTGTAGGTCTAACCTAACACTCCTTTCAACAAAAGAAGGGAAAATCATGGTGCCTGCCTCTTTTACAAATTAGTGAAACATGTTTGCTCAGTTCCTGGCTGGGGACTGACTGCATTTGTATGTGAGAAGGTGACAAAGCAGTTGGATTTTCCCTGCACCTCTGGAATAGCCAGGCTTAATGAGCACAGCAATGCTGCTGCACTAATTTCCCTCTGCATCATTCTTAAAGCAGTTAACTGCTCCTTCTTCAGTGTTCAGTCTACAATTTCTGCAGAGAACTTTACAGAGCAACCTTGAAGTTCAAATAAACTCACTGAAACTGGGAGGCTCAGCCAGAGACAAAAAAAATTCCACCTACTTTGTGTCAAGTGCTTCCTATTGTCCAATTCTAGGCCTTCAAAGGCACCAATCCAATGAAACATTAACACTACATACACCATGGCTTAGATTTAGTGCATCTGAACACCTCTCAAAATATCTGATATAATTTACTCATATTTTATAGCTTATTAGTTAGTTTTTGTCCCTTGAGGAAGTATTTAGAAATACAATAAAAATAAGAACAGTATTAGTGCTTTCTGTCTGTTATAGAATAGCCAAGGCAAAACTATCCAGGACTGAAATAATTTATTCATATTCCTGTTGATGCATCACATACAGTGATCAAATTCTAAGCTATGAGAAAAATTTTATTCTTATTTAAACCAAAGCTGCAGAGTTGTGTCCAGTCGCAGCAGACGCTAAACAAGACATTACTGAAACTGCTTGGTTAAGTCAAGATTTTTATTATGTGACAGTATTGACTGAAGAAAACAGCAAACCAACTCTGGTGTAAATCAATGAGCTTTTGCTAGGCTTTCACAAAATAAAAGACCTGCTGGATTCAAAAGTAAAATAATCAATTTTCTTCTACTGAACAGGTTGAACATTGCAAGGAACAACTCCACAACCATCCACAGTAATAATTTACAAGTTCAGAAAAAGAGCCAGGTTTTATTTTCAGACCTGAAATATTTAGGTTTTGAAGATATGAATACTGCTAAGAGGCAACAAATGCAAGGTCCTGATAAATGACCTATTTCAGCACCAGGCAAAGCTATTCTGGAAGAAAATTTCAACAGAAAAATCACTTTGTGAAGAGCCCAAAAGAGTAAGCAGAAGTAAATGGTTGAGAGTATACATATACTACTTCTGATAATTTCTGGATTTTTGATGGCCAAATATGTTTTGTTTATAAAAGGGGAAAATAAATAACTGGGGAGAAAAAGTATTGGTAGATACTGAAGGAAATAGATAATGATTCTGACCACATAATGAAGATACATGGCTCTTTTGGTTTTTTACCATCTGGTTGAGATGATTAAATAAAGTTAAATCTTTTGCTAAAATTTATAACAGATTTCCTTCTCTCTCTTTCCATCATGATAAATTTGTTATAGAAATTTCATCTACAAAAGTATAATTTAAAATCTTACTTTCTCTTAAAGTTTGGTTTGGAGATTATAGAAAACACACTTTATTTGAATTATATGAAGAGTTGTAATCTTCAAAAATTCTTTGCAGCACAATATTGGTAGTGCTCTCAGGAATCCCAGCTACAAATAATTTTGTTTCCTGTTTTTAAAACATCTGGAATGCTATCTGTGGTCCTGGCAGAGGACTACATATGTGATGTCAAGGAAGCTTAAGGATTCACGGATCCAGAAATGAGCTGGATAAACTGAAGAGAAAGAGGATTTACCAAACTGATAAGAAAAAAAAAATCACCACTAGTTTTACTAGGTATTACCTTCAGACACTGCTACAATGAGGTTTATTTCAGTTAAATGGGGCTTAGCAAGGCTGTAAAATGCATTTTACCCTATCAAAACTAACCAGAACCTCTTCCCTTGACAAATAGCTTCTGAAAGGCACCAAACCTCACATAATTAGAGGCTAAAAAAAAACTCACTAAAAATATACTCTGTACCACACACATGCAGCATAACAGCTTGATTTCATCACAGCACTTAAATGCAATATTTTCCTGCACAGTATTATATTAATATGATAAAGTGCAGCCAGCCAAAAAATAGCTGAAGAGCTGCAAAGTGATTTCAGAAATTGAAAAGCAATTTCAAATGTTTGGTAAGCATTAACTTGCTCACTGCGCCCTATCAAAACCAGCTGCTAGACCATAATTCTAACCTTTTCCCTTTCAAAAACGCAGGGCCTTGAAATACTCCATTAATGAGAAATGAATATGGTAATTGAAAGAATAAATATAATTTTAAAAGAAAGCTCCCACCATCAAAAATCTTCCTCCATTTACATTGGCCTGTTTTACGAAAGGAATAATATGAAAAAGTGTTCCTATGAGAGATATTTACTTATCTGTGCTGGTAACCAATTGAATGAAATTTTAAAGCATTCCTTTGCACCACGAGGTCAGTGATCTCACTGGACATCCACTTGATGCAGCCGTGGCTGATGGACACAGGGATGCTGAGAGAGGGAGGCACTGCAGAGAATACAGTGCCTGAAATGGCTTTTCAGCTGAATGGCAAGAGAAAAGATCCCGTGTCTCACCTGCATTAAGCTGCTCCTCATAGTTAGCTCTGCATTAGGCCTGGGTGTGAAAGGGATTCATTGTCAGAAGCCCTCTCCCATCTCAGGCAGCTCCCTGGGGTTCAGAGCAGTGCCCAGAGCAGCACAGAGCCACTCTCCATTCACACACAGCCCCCAGGGGCAGAGCACAGCCTGGGCTCATGGACCCAGCCCAGCATTCCCAGAATGTGCCCTTCTCCTCCCCAGCAAGCACTCCTACAGCCAGCTGCAGTACTGCAGAGGGCAGGACACTGCTGGAGGCACATCCCCACAGGAAAAGATTCCACATTGCTTGGAATACACATCATACAAAGTTCCTGATGAAGAGTTCCTCTCCAGCTTCCCTGTACCCCCCTTCAGACACTGTGCCATGCACTGCAACAGGTTTTCCAGAGAGGGTGTGCAGTGTCCCTCACTGGAGAGATTCAGAGCTCTGGAACAGCGCTGTGCCATTGCTCTGGGATGATCCTGCTGGAGCAGGGAGGTGGCATCAGATGACCCACAGTGGTCATTCCAGCCTGGCCCATTCCCTGATCCTGTGATTTGTCTCTTCTAACTTTCTTTATCATTCATTGCGGTAGTGGGACACAGCTGAAAGCAGAGGTGGCCACTTGGCCTGTGCAAGCTCACTTTGGCACTAGCACATAATTACAGGCTCTCTAAAGCACTTCAGCATGTGTCCATTAGAAATGCACTGTAAGAAAATGAAGCTGACATTGCTTGTAAATTTGCAGACTTCACTACCAAAGATATCAGCAGTTAGCAGCTTCATGCACTGCAATCTGAAAGAATAATTGATTCCATAGATAAATAGACAAGAAAAATTTTTAAATTATTAAATAAAAAATGAGAAATTATGTATTATGCAAAGATAGCACTGTGTTAAAGAATAGCTACTTTTACATTATTCTAGGTGGGACTTCCCCCACTGTCATTATGACAAAACAGAAAACTTTCCATGTAACAGTCATAAAAATGAAATAAAATTCAAGTAATAAAGATCAAGAGGATAATATTAATCATTTGTATAAACTCCTACATAAGCTGTAACTTGGCTCAAAAGTGTGCCTCTGAGGTGAATCACCTCCACTTACCACTTTTGAAGCAATCACAATGCAGGCTTAGAGATGAAAAATGGGATGAAACCAAACTCAGACATGCCCCAGGAACACACCCAGTGGGCTCCAACCACGACTGGGTTTTCATTCCAAGCAATCAAGGAGATATAGGATGAAATATCCCCAAGTTACAAGGATCACATCAGTGCCTACCATTCAGTTTTGTCCCACAGAACCATTTTTCTCGGGTCACATCCTTTATGCATATATACAAAGCATGGCAACAGCACACAATAATTCTTTTTCCAAATACCTTTGTCAAGATATCTGCCACCATAATTTTTTTAGAAGTTGTTCCAAACATGGGAAAAGAAAGGACTAAAGAACTAATATTTAACTTCATCAAGGTAATATTTTAATTGTTGAAAAGTTTTGCTTAAAATTATTAAGGTGTATAAATCTTTATGACAAGTTAATACCTTACAATTGTGTCCCACAGGTGAGAACAAAAGAAAATTTATTATTGCATTTAATTTATCAAAAGTTTAATAAGAATGTCATTACTTAATCCTCCCTGCCTTATGATTATAAACAATACCCTACTTCCTTGAGCTTCATTCATGGTGTAGTGAGACCAAAAACAAAGGCATAACTTCAAGAAAAAACACTAATTCTTTTCCACAATTGCCTAATGGAGTGTGAAAAATCTCTTGAAATTCTACAAAGGCTAAAAACAAGAGTAATAGCTACATGTACAGGTTTTCAGCAAGAATGCATGGGATGCTTCAGGTTTTCTTGGGACATATTCACATCTCTAATTGAAGTCACACAAATACTCAAAAGCAGGGTCCCCTCAAAATTCAGTAACAGTCAGTAAACAAAAACAACTTCTTGGATATGTAGCTGCTTCAAAGATGGCAATACAAACATTTGGAATGGAGAAAAGCTGCCACACCTTGTTGTCAAAAAACTTTTACAAAAGAGAGGGGAGAGGGATTTTGCTGTGCATAACTTATTACTAATTCTGAGACAAAGAATAATAATGCATGCATCATTTTCTCCAAGAAACCATGGAAACATTACTTTCTTAAATTAACAATATACCCACACTTGCTTTATGGCTTTCACACAACTTTTGCTTAAATGTATTTCACACTTGCTGGTCTATTTTTGCAAACATATTGCAGCCTCACTTTTGAAACACCTCAGTTTTACTTTAGAAACACACACACACATGGCAGTCAGACTAGCACAGGTGAGGCAGCATAAAAGCAAAACAGAGACTCTGTCTGTGTGTGGGCGTATATGTATCATTATATATATACACATATATATATATAAACACTATGCTGGTATGAACGCTTTGGACTCTAGTTTTGTAATTTGATTCCCCAGCAAATCAGTCAAAGAATTAAGATGAGCTCCATTTCTCTTGATGACTGAGCAAATCTCTGAAATATTCAGAGGTTAAACATGCATAGAAATATGTAGCACAGCTTTTCTATTATAATAAAAAGCAGAGATAGATAAGACTGGTTTTTAAGGGGAAATTTAAAAAACTAAACTAATTTTTGTTCCAGTTTGTGGCTCTGGTTTCACATATCCCAGCATAGTGCTTGCTGTGGAACTCAGGGAAAACCGTTCCCTGTGTCTCATTCAGCTTCTCCAGCTTCTCTCACAGGGATTCCTTGTCAAAACCCCAGGTTTGGGCCCAATTTACATGTATGGTTTTTTTGAGTATAACAGCAGTTATTTAGAGCTATCAGTCTAACAGAAATATTTTAAAAACTTTTCTGACTTGGGAAACAAAGATCTCGTAACATCCATGAAACAACAATAGAGATCTGTGCTGTTTAACAGTAGCAAGTCTAGCAATTGCTGAACTCTCCTCATTTATTTTAAATTCAGTGAGTATTAATCGCTATCTTGGAGCATTAATTAGTATTAATTAAAACAGACTTCAGATTAAATTTGTAAAAATCAGCATGCAATTGAATAAAAGTAATTTTTAACGCAGTGCCTTCTGTGACATTCTTACTGTTTCCTAGAAGACAAAGGAAACAGAAGTCAAAGCTTTCTAAATTCTTATATTTTACAGAGCCACAGTTAAGAAAAGCCTACAAACAGGAAACATCACGGTAGCAGCAAACATCCAAAATTTGCATTGAATGAACTAAGAGATGAAAGAATTCACTTTTGTCCCTCAGCAGCAGAGTTAGCACTGTTAAAAACAGGGTAAATTCCAAGTCCATATTACTCTCACTGTGACAAAGCTTTCATTTTCCTTTTGTTTCCGTGTTGGTGGTTAAACCATTTTGAGTTTTCCTAGCTAATGCCCCAAGCCTTTTCTCTAGTTAAGAACAGACCAAATAGCATCTTGCAAATACTTTCTTTTGTGTCCAGGCCTAAACCACCCCCTGTTGTCCTAATCTGCTCTTGGTGAAACTGCTGGGAGTGCAGAGTTTTTTACATATGGATTCCTGCCCTCAGCTCAGCCTGGCACAAGGTACAGTCAAAAAGGTGATAAGACAGGAGCACTCCCTAAAACCTTAAAATTGTGAATTATAATATCTGCCATGGCAGGAGATTTCTTTACCTAAGAACTAAAAAATCTTATATTTTTCAGAATTTAGTGAAAGAAATTAATTTAATAGAGATTTAGGACAAAGAACAAAGTGCTAAAAAACATCCTCTTATGAAAAAGTTGGTTTACACAAGACCTTTTTTGTTAGAAACTAAAGCCTGTGATATACAACAGCCAATTGTTTTAAAAACCCTTCTCATCAATTCTAAATTATTATCCACTAAATTTTAGTCCCTGAGTAACTAATGTTTTGAACCTTGAGGAGTTCTTGGCCCAAGAAATTTAAATAAGTGTGTGTGGCAAATATCCATACTGCCAGAAGCAGCAGGAGGAAGCCATTACTGTTACTTACACAATCTATTCTCACTGAGAATGTTGCCCAATATAATTTACAAAATTTCTGTTGGAAATGCATTAACAGCTGAAAAGCAAGCAGCTTCTAAGGGATAAATAGAAAAAATAAATTAAAAAGCTTGCTTCCAAGCTTCAAATGTTATTGAATGTCAGCTGCAATTCCTGCAGTCAGCAGTCTATAACCTTGTAAAGTCCAAAGAACGCTTCAATTTTAATGTGCAGATTTCATCTGATTTTGGTTTAAGAAACTTTTTATGGATTCTGTTCAAATAAAGTGACAACTGGTTCAAATGTAAAAGTTTCTTTCTGTGTGAATTAAGAACACAAAGTGCATGAACTTTTCACACAAATGTATGCTGTGTTCATGCACACATCTTTGTACACACCAGCATAAAGTGCTATTTCCAGGCTGCATTTTATTTGGTAGTGAAACAGTTTCACTGCTCATTGCACAGTGCTTCAAATGCTTAGTTAAACTTTTTCATTGTTTCAAAATCTTTAATAGCCATTTGTGCTCTTTACATTTTTAACAATGAAAAGGATAGAATGCATTCTCTCAGTATAAACACAATGCTTCCCCAATTCTTTTGTAAGCAGATCTCTCTTCTCCTTTAATTCCTATTTTAATTTTTATTGAAAATTCTTTTGGTACAAAAGGTCTGTACTCTGAGAGAATAAATGCCTCAGTCTGCCTTCTCACAAACACCCTTCAAGAGGGCACTAGAATCAAGAATCACTTCAAGATGGATCTCATGAGGTTTTCTACTGATCTCACCCTTTCTCACCCTTAATGTCATCCTGCAAAAAGCAGCTAAGGGCTGCTGATTGCCAGCTCACCTTTCTAGAAAATCTAAGGGGCTGGACATTTTCTCAGCCCCAACAAGCTCATCAATCTTCTTTCACCAGAAGGATTCTAGCACACAGAAACCTGCTCTAACATGAGAATAAGCCCTGTGTCGTGCAAGGTAAGTGTCATCGCTATCTGTTTTCCCTACAGTCTTTGTGTGTTTGGATCCCCTCAGTGTAACCTCAGGAAAGAAGCACTTATATAAGGTTTATAAACCTGCAAAACCTGTAAACCAGTGGGCACCCCTGGTCTGAAAGATTATGATCTTGTATCTCACTGCATGGTGCATACAGTTCTGTACATAACAGCAGAATGAAACACTCATTACTGACACCAGGTAAACATGAGAGATGTATGGATCATCCAGGTCATGGTTAGGAGTCCACCCAGCTATCACAGAGAGCAGAACAATTTCCCCCACATCAGCCTATTTGCTGCTATCTTTTCAACTTGCCATACCTGTTCAGTTCTGTGCCAGCTGACAAGTACCCCACTAGCTGTAGCTCACACTAAGAAACTGTTTTCACATTCTGTGAAACAGAAGAGCAACTCCTTTAATGTGGAACTACTACTGCAAGTGTGCCTGTCTGTCATCTGAGTCAGAAATTCACAGGCTACAGAGGATGTAAAGATTCTGCATTTTATCTCTAGTTTGAATTTGTTGCACCAGCACTATACATTGTGCATTGCATACTCAAAATCACAGTATCACCTATATCTCCACATAAAATACAGGACCTTTAATTAATATCTTCTATTATTATTAGAGCAGTGAATGTTTTATTGAAGATAATGTAATTTTGTTCTTTCAGCTGTTTTCATTTTTGTTGCTCCTTCTTTAGCATATTCTAATTCTCCTCTGTGCAAGGAGCTCCTTCCTTATGTCACACCTATTTGGTTTATGTACTGACTGGTAGGCTTCACCATGTTGTGATTGCCTCCTCTTGATGGTACACACAGCAATCTGTTCTTTTCCTGACAGGATAAAGCAATCATACATGGGGATGCAACAAATGAACAGATTTGAAGATGAGAGAAATTGTACAGTAACCTGGCCTAAGAGATTTGACCTACATCAATTGAGAAAGTCTTTGGGTTTTCAGGACAGAAATTTCATGCTTACTGAATCTATTAAATGTCCTGCTATTTTTTTTTTTAAAGGACCTTTTAGACATGTACTTGGAATTCTGTTTGGAGAAATTCTAATGGGTTAATGGCACACACTTCTGACTTTTTCTGCTTTCAAGTTAGCTTGAAAACTTGTCCCTTGGTAGTTTTTTACCCTATTTAGGGCAAAATACTGTCAATGACTGCAGTACAAACAGCACATGGGGGTTCAAATTCACCTCGTGTGCTGAAAGCCTGACAGCTGACAATTGTGGGCTAAAAGAGAGGCAAAGTCAGCATTCTCAGAGTAACCAGCATCCAACAGCCTTCCCCATCAACTTTCCAATCCTCCTTGTTCTACTCCATGACAACATCCACTCCTCTCTGTGCTACTTGTACTTTCTTCACGGGGAAGATGTAGGATTGTCCACGACTCTAGGGATTCCAGTTGACCTTCAACCAACACAAAAGAGGGATCCAAACAGGGCATCTTCCAAATTTTCAGAAGCACACAGTACTTGGATTGCCCCATCCCCCATGCAGCTTAAGTCCTGTGAAGATTTCAGTGATCACTGAATTTTTATACAATAGCATCTATTTTTGGAGTAGGATTCCCTAGTACCAGATTTTTATATGAGAA
Organism: Toxostoma redivivum; assembly: GCA_013397375.1. NCBI lineage: Eukaryota > Metazoa > Chordata > Aves > Passeriformes > Mimidae > Toxostoma > Toxostoma redivivum. The sequence goes on from VXBI01012075.1 coordinate 184,954, forward strand.
AGACCCACAGATTATCTGTATGTGCATATTCTTCCAAATATTGTTTAGACACCTTTTGGAAGAAATTATTTAGTCAGAGAGTACACAAAACACGACAGGACTGATTATAGTACAATGGTATGCAGAAAACAAGATAGGGCATAGAAAATGTGAATTTATTCCCAGAAACAAGTGAAAACTTCTGCAGGAGTAAAGTTGGCTAGCTCAATGGTGGTAAGGAGAAAGAAATCCTGTCTCCTTCCACAACTGCAATAGAACACAACTTTGCTACACACTTCACTGGGAGCCCCTTGTAAAAGCTTCCAACTACTTTGAAACCCAGTCCTTTGGCCCCTACCAGCCATCAGTGTAAGTCTGCATTGTTCACAAGGGTCTGGCTTAAGCAGCTCTGTAGAAACAAGAGCCTATCTGAGGGAGTGGAAACCCCTCAACTCCCACTGATTCAAGGAGAGGTGAGGAAATTTTTACTGTGGAAGAGGCATTCAGGGTGCCTGAAACTCACATGATGACTGCACCCAGAACTGCAGCTCTGGTTCCAACAGGTAATAATTAACTAGAGTTGCTGATCTCATTTGTATGAACCAAGGTCTCAGAATCTGGACTTACACCTGGTAGAAATCATCTACCAGGTATTTCATGCATGACAGATAATGAGGAGGCCTGACTTACAGCACTGCACTGAGTTACTCCTGTAAACAGCATGTGCAGATTCTACAGCTAAAGTGTTTAAGTGAACTCTTGGTAAACCTGTGAGAACACCAAGAATATGGACTATTCAGACAGTATTTTTAGTAGTCATTGGCAAGAACTCTGTTTGTGTAGCCTTGCACTTTTAACAAGAGCAGAAGCCAATGTCAGCAGAAAAGGTGTTCCTAGGAAGTCTTATAGCTAAACCTTTGTAAAGCTCTTGAGCTTTCAACACTAAAATACAATCAAGAGTGCAGAAAAAACAAAGACTTAGCATTAATTTAGATGCTTGAATCAAATCCTTGAAGTTGTTCCCAATATTTCAGTCAATTTGTTAGTACCATAACCATTTTGTGAATCTCTGTTTCACAGCCTAAGGATCAAAACCAACCATTTACCTCTTTTGAACAAATGACTTACCAGCTGTACAACTAAATGCACATATAAATAAAGCAAAGAATTTATGCAGTAAGGTGTGGCAGACCCTATATGTAGAAGATTATTCATTTAATGGATTGGAAAACAGAGCAGCAAATAGGCTATTCTACATTAACAGTGAGAACAAACTTGGAACCATGTGCAATAAATACATTGTTCTTTCACCTAAATGACTGCAGCTAACTGGAGTGTAAAGACCAGAAGATACTCAGTTCTCAACTCAGTGATCTCACTGCCAAAATATAAGCCTTGATTACTAAATATACCATTTTATACCTCCTAGATCTGTTTTCTGCAAAATAAATCCTAGCCGTCTTCACTGACCCAAATCCCATTTGCAACTAAACATCTTTAGTAATATTGTGGTATGTTCACATTTTACTGCAGTAAAAAACAAACAAACAAACAAACAGAACCCCATATGAATCCTTTAGGGTACTGCTCACCAATTTAAAAGTCGC
>VXBI01012075.1:189039-221539 GCA_013397375.1 Toxostoma redivivum
GGCACAACCCTTCCCTTGGAATGCACCCACCACCATCCTTACCCTGTCTGCTCTCACCATCTATTGCTTAGGACAAGATGTGTTATAAATTACAATGGCTGTCACCTTCTGGTGTGGCACTAAAACTTTTTTGTCATGTAGACCATCAGATATAAGACTGAAACTCGGAGCCGACTAAATAACCCAGACAGGAGGGGTGCAGTGTTTTAGAGAAGTATTTATTTTATTTTTTAAAAGTAAGAAGACAGATGTGTCCCCACTGTGATCCACACAGGCCCTGTAAAGGTCAGTTTGTTTCGTTTTGCATGAGCCTGCTGATGAAGGGGATTTATGGTGCAGGAGAGCCATCAATCAGATGTGCACACATGCACACAGGTATGACATGTGCATACATGTGATATGACGAGCTACCAACTCAAATGGCTTTCAGCACTAAATCTATGCTATCCCACTGTCTGCTCAACATGCATAAGCAATGATACATTGACCCATACAGAGTAGATCTTTCTACTTCTTACAAAGGATGAAAAAAAATTCAAAATATTTCAGTATTTTGAAAGATGCTCAGGAAACTTGCAAAGTAATGTACAAGATGTTTGTTACTATAAGGCATTTTAAATCACAAGTTGAAAAGTACCTAAAAGAAAATAAATGCAATGAGTCAGAAGTGTGATTCAGCAACAAGAACTTAAAGAAAATAGAAAATTAAGAGCAAGTCTGGTGTAACTGAAAAAAAGAGAAAGAGAGATGAACAAACAAAAAGGATGTTGATAGATGCAGACAAATAAATCAAGTGAAGTCTAGGCCTAAATGAAGCCAAGATTTTACCCAGAGCTGTGCTAAAGATGGAAAGAAATTAAAGAGTACAGCCAGCTGGCTATTTCAGACAAAATAGTATTGTGGAAGTTCCAGCAGAAGCAGGGACAGAGGGAGACAAAAACCCACCAGCTGCTCTCTGGTCCCTCCCATATTTGAGCCTCTCTCCACTATGCTGCTGCTTTTACAGTTGCTGTTGCTTGTGATACTTTCAAATCTCAGTATCACCCTGTATTTCCACACTGTGACAAACTGTCCAAGGAATAGAATTTGAAAAAAAATTGCAGAGATCTGTCCCAGCATTTTCCATAAGTGGGAGTAGTGGGACAAAATTAAATTTTGTGAATTGCCTTTCTTCTGCACGAGAAAAACCCTCCAGACCAGAAGCTTGGAAAATATACAGTAAGGGACAAGAAAGAGTAGAAATAAAGCAAGGCTGCAGGAGAACTCTACCCCAAACCTTCTCTGGGACCTCACCTGAACTCATATCACTGGTGCTCAAATACATTCTAGCACTTCAGATAGATTTTTTAAATTACTTTATTTATGTTTTGACATTTTGTTGCCTGTTCTTTTTTTTTTTCTAATGGTCCAGACATGCACCTGAAGCCAAAATACTTTTTCTCTTGAAATAGAAATGCAGATTTTTTATCATAGAATGGTCGATGTTGGAAGGCACCATCTAATTCAACCTCTAGATGCTCAGAGATCCAACAAGACTCTTTTTTATATCTACTCATCATGCTATATCAGAACACGGAAAACATTCCAGCACTGACTGTGCTTTCTGTGCTGCATGTAAGCATGTGTTAAAAACCCTTTATCCCTGAATGCCAGGAGAAGGGGCTGATTTTATTCTTCAACTCAGAGGAAACATGAAGTAGTTTTTGAGCTACTCCTTGCAATGTACTGACTGGAGGAATCCCCTGTGTTGTCGTGCTCAAAAGTACTGAACTCTGTAAGACATCATGATGAACACAGAGTTTTGGTAAGTCAGGACTAGGTAATAAATATGAGTTAGCATTATTTACTATGCTGATCAATAAGCATTAAAATTAAAAATTTTTAACTCCTTGTTACTTCACAGTCTGGTCAATTGAATCTAAAAAGAACAGATATCAGCTGATATTGTGTCTGTTTCAGAAATGAAATTCACATAGCTGGCTCTGCCAACTTTCTACTTTTTAAAGTCACTTATCTTTGAGATATATATAATTACAAATAATCCTCATTACATAGCACAAGAATAAAAAACATCAGAATTCATTATTATTATATATAATTATACATGTACAAAAATACTGATATTTTGATCACTAAGTTGATAATGCAAAAAATATGAAGCATATTCCCTGTGTGACTATCTATAGATCAAACATTTATACTTCATGTCTGTTTCTTTGTTTACAAATGCAGGCATTTTGTTATTTCTTGACAATTGAATTAAAAGTTGCTATTGGACTGTAAACACACTTTCTTTCCAAAGGACCACAGGCTCAGCAGCTCCTCCTGGCTAGAAGGTCCAAGGGGATATCAGCCAGACATGGCTGATGGCATGTTAATCAGACCTGCTGCCCTGCCAAGACCTTGTTCCCACCACTGCCAATGCAAGAGATCCGCCTGTGTCTCACCTACAGCTAGGCAAGGTGTGAGAATAAAGCCCTGCTGAATTTGGGGTCCCTCTGGAATCACTGGAGCTGCAGGTGGCACACAGGTGTGTGCAGTGAGTTCTGCAGTGAACATCCACAGGAAGAGTTAAGAGTACAAGAGGAGGATGGGAACACCTGCTTTAATTGCATCAGGCACATCCAGCTCATCCTTTGGCACTGTGCAGCCTCCATTCTCACAAGGACTAATGAGAGAGACCCAGGCAATCCACACAGGACCTGACCTGCTTCCACTCCATTTTGAGTGCCGACTCAAGTTACTTTTTTGCTAAATTGTTGCTTTTTACAACTGCTCACCTGTGTGAGCTAAGAGCTTAGTATTCCAGGCAGACACTCCAAGCAGTGTTCCTCCACTGAGCTCAAGGATTTTTCTCTCATGCATGCACTACCCACTGGAACATTAATTCATTTTAACAGATCTTCCTGATGTGTTTCATAATATCCATAGGTTTTGTGTGCCAGGAGTTCAAAGACTGAGGATGACCAAAGTGAAGGTCTTCAGGAGGGACAGAAGACATTCAGAGAAATGTGTATTGAGGTTTTACACCTACTGCAAGGCAGTTCCTGCAGGAGGAGAGATGCATGTAACAATAAACTGTTAAGGGTCCAGTACTGGTGTAAAGAGACAACTGCTATTTAGTTTCAGAAAGATGTGCACAAGGTAACTTGTCACAAGAGGAGGATTCAGAGAACGTGCTAAAAATTATTAAAAGAAAGGAAGACTGCAAATTGACCTTGAAGAGTCATAGAACAGTGATGAATTTAGAAGATTAGAGGTTGGGTAGTAGAATACCTCACATCAAAGCCGTGTCTATTTTTATCACTTTTTGCATGCATTTACTTGCTAAGTTTTTTATAACACCAATAAGAAAAAGATAAAATACACTGTAGGCAAAAATAGCAGCAATGTAGGGAACACTTTTAATATTAGGGAGAACAGAAAGCATGCTTGAAAAATGCCAAGAATAATCAGAGAGATAGTCAAGGGTGCATTATTCTTTCATCTTCCACTTAGTAAGTATCTGTGAGTATTGCAAATTTACATCCCAAAAATGTTTCATTTTATTTGCATCACAAACCATATGATTCAACAATAATCCAAATTCCTTCAGAAAAACAAGAAGACCATGGGTCAAGTCTAAAACCACTGGAAGTAGGGTACCACAGAAGTTGATCAAAGGTGTATGTAAGAAGATGACACCATGCATGAGCTCACCATCATGTCATCCCAAAAAGCAGCACTCCTGGGTGCTGCTGCCTTTCAGACAGAGCTCTGACATCCAAGATGATCTTGGAGCAGCAGAGCAACAGCTCACCAGCTGATTGCCACAAAAGCTGTGCAAGGAAGGGTTAACATGTGGAAGACACAAACTGTGAAGCTCTTCTCCTTCTATGGAATTTACCAGGTGTAGGAAAAAAAGGCACTGTTTTCCAAAAAGGTACCAGTTTCCAGACGAGTTCTGAAAGTTTTCCATAATGTTGATTTTATTTTGCACAGGGGGGAAAATAAAAAAAAAAATGAGATGTACAGCGTAAGATTTTTTAGGCTGAGACAAGTTTCAGAGGTCAGATGATTAATGCCTATTTTGTTTGCTCAAGGTGAGGCCACAAAATTTCTCAGCTTTCCTTAAAATGAAAACAGACAATTTTGGCTTGGTTCTTAGGTGTCTACCTGAAGTCCCAGGATACTTTTACACATGCACACACACAAAAGCAAGCTTTGATTGCAATTCACCACAATTCTAGTAGACAACAAGCAACTTAATCAAATTACATTTCTATAAATTACTCTTCAGTCTCACAGACTCCCTACAGTGGTGGATAGCTAATATTTGAATCCCTATACTTGGTGATTATTTTGAAATGTTGGTTAAAAACATTTATTGCACTTAGAAACAAACAACACCATATGGTAACTGTGGCTATTCTGCATATAAAGTGCACAAAAAGAGAAATCAAATTAATAAAATTTGTAATCAATGTTATTCTTCTTTTCCAATTGATGAAAAAAAAGATACTTCGGTGGTCCCAGAAATAACAGCTTTATAATTAAGAATTTGGAAACCTTGGTACAAAACAGGACACTGTCAATATGAGCTGCTCTGTGTAGTGCATTTTAGAACAATTTCTCCACACACCAAAAGAACAATTCCTTTTAAGAAAAGAGGATCAATTTTTCAGGTGTGAGTAACTCTTAAAGAAACAAAGAAATGTTTTGTTTTCTTTATATTTCAAAAGACCTCTAGAGGCCAAAATATGCAAACTCAAACATATCTAACCTAGACAGTGAAAGCCTGAGGTTTGATTACAGTGTATTACTCTCAGGTAGACAGGTTTAAATTAACTGAAGAGGACAAACAAGGAAGAAGAGTTCTTACCACTGATGGAATGAAGGGTCTTTTCTTTAACAAAGTAACAGGAGATATCACCTTTCCCTGAGAAGGAGTCATTCACTATAAGCACAATGTGTTATTATTGTGATTTTTAATTGAAATGTAAATTCTGGGAACACTCTGACCTAATTTACTCCCAGTAAAAGAGGGCAAAATTCTCATTTTCAAAGCACTATGTAGTCACTTCACTGTTATCAACGATTCTTGGTCAATGGTCTGGGCTTCTACCACTCTGCAAAGCTGAGAGTATTTCACAACATTCAGCTATGGCATCCTTACACAGCACTGATTGTTACAGAAAATAACTCCCTCTGATTTATTTCTTTTTAAAAGAAGAAATTTTCAAGAAATAGTTTTTAAATAGTTCTGAAATGACAAGGCTCTGTGGGCAGGATGCTGAATGCAGTGACAGCAGCAGCAGACTGCAGCAAAGCCTCCCTGGGAGTGGGATCTATCCTGCAAACCTCCTCACCTGCAAAAGCTCAAATCAAATCAGAGCTGTTGTGTGTGCTCAAAATAAGTAAATCAGAGTAATATGGTAGGAATCTGGATTGCTGAAAAATTAAACATGGGCCTAAGACAGCCAACAGCCACCACATGAAAGACACCTTGACAAAGTATTGTCTTGTCCTCAACATCCAGATATTACATGAAATGCAACTTTCTAGCTGATATAAAAGGTAAAGCAAAAGCCTGAATTATCCTAACTTCTCATTCTTTCTGTGTATTTTCAGATGTACAGCAAAAATCATAATATTAACTGTGAACAAGTCACATTATGATGTTCTTATATCCTGACAGGGATAATTATTAGAGCAAGATTACATAAGAAGTCCAGCACTTTCTGCAAAAAGCTGAGGTGAAAATGCAATTTGACAAAAAGGAATAAAATAATTCTGGCAGCAGGAAGATCGTTTAGAAGGGTAATAATAATCACAACCAACGAAGAAAAAAGATCACTGATCTTGGAAATCCATAGGGCAGGAATTAAACACTATAATCAAATTGTTTGTGCAACCATTTAGCATCTCATTTTCTTGCTGTGCAAGCTGAAGAACCACTTGAGACAAGCCATCTTGGAGAGTAACAAAGTGCACCAATAACCAACATGGGATGAAAAGAATATTGATAGCCCATGACAAGAGGCTTCCTGAGAAATGTTTCTTAGTCAAATAACAGCAATCATTAAATATATGAGGGTCAGACAATTTAATCTGCTCTTTTTATATGGATTAGTTTAGCAAAGTAACAGAGGAGACAATTAATGCCTCCATAGCTTTTCATGCCATGACACTAGCCCATCATTTTTAAAACAAATACTTGAAAGATGATTTCCTACACTACCGAATATGGCCACACTCATTTTAGTAACTATTAACAGCACTGATAAGGACTGACTTTATTATGAGGCACAATTACACATTCCAGAAAATCATTACAGTAAAAGCACAGACTATCTTTTAAACAAACAGATAGCTAAATATTTTACATAAAGATTTCAACTCCTATACTTTCCACACTGAAACCATAATCCTGGAGAGGCTCCACTTCTCTGTGCCATTACAGATTTTATCATACAATCAGATTTGTGTCTAGGAAGAGAATACTGGTATCAGTAAAACACATATAATACTTGAATGAAACGTGGATACTGTTCAAGCATGAAGAAAAGACACAAAAATTCAGGACAGGAGGCAAAGAAAAATAACCATTACTCTATAGAAAACTCCTGTAGACTGAAAAACTAAGTGTAATCTGGTTGGGGAAAAAACATATCTCATTCTATAATTTAGTAAAGAACTACACACAACCAAAAGAAAGCCAGTTTAAATGTTCTATTTAGAAAGTCAGAGCACTGGTTCATAAAGAATAATTAAATTAAACCTTAGAAGAACTTCTAACAGGTAAAGTATCATTTCAATTTAGCCAAGATGTCAGTGTTAGGCTCCAGCTCCCGAAGGAAAGTGTTACAAGCCATTTTAAGGCCAGCCATAAAGCTCTTGCAAGAAGCAGTCAACTGTCCAAGACCACCAGACACCCATCAGCAGCCACACAATCTGATCAAGGCTGCATTTCCAAGCTGCACTGACACACAGACTCTTGCCGGGTTACTGGGTTTTCCAGGATCTCCTCAGGTAGCTGTTCATACAGGACACAGCACTCACACACACAGATCTCTCAGTACTTTGCTTTTCTCAGGTGTTTCCCTCTTGGCCCTTTCTGACAGTTGTTTGACAGATGATACAAATTGCCTGACACAGATTTTAAAGTCAGATATTTAAGAAAACGAATTACAGCTGATGTCTCTGGCATAATGCTGTGTGACACAGATAGTTAGGGAGAGTGACACAGTTGGAAAATAATGTAAGTTGAAAGCGCTTGTAACAGCTCAGGATTCAAGGTGACTTTGTGCTATAAATCACTACTTTTATAATTGTTTTGAGATACACTTTCTGGATGAGATACAAAGCCCAGGAGATTCAACAGGTCTGTTTCCATCTGAATTCTCTGTCGTTTTTATCAAGCCTAGTGAAACTGCAATTCTCAGTTGAAGAATGCTCATCAAAGCTTATGCAGAATCAGATTTCACAATTAGTCTTTCAAATTTCGCTCCTTTAGCATTGATTGCTGAGTGTGTATTTTCACCTCTTTTTTCTTTAAAGATGAAAAAAATATTATTTGAGCTAGAGACGAAAAGACAACACACATATTTCCCCTTCTTTGCATACTCATATAAAGAACTCAGCATGCTGAGCTAAATAAAATTCGTGATACTTTTTTCTCTAGTTTGTTCAATAGTGCAGTAGGACAAGAGAGGAAAGCAAGTGCATGCCCTTGATGTTATTCAGGTTGGCAGCAAACTGACCTGGTGCTATTATTCTGGAAGCTTTCTTGTGCTGGCTATACATTGCCCCAAAGACATTGGTCACCTACAGCAAAGATGAAAGCACAGGTCCTCTAACTTCAGTTTTGTTGGTGAAAAATAGCAGAAACAACAAAATACCACCTCCACCTCCAAAGCCTAGCAGCACCACCAGCCCACATTCAAAACAACCCCCAAAAACAAATCAGTATGAAGACTGAGTGTAATGTAAAGAAAAATGAGGCCAAAGGAGCACCAACAAATAATTAGGTAGCAATAGTGAACTTCACTTTTCTTTTTCTTTTCCTTTTTTTTTTCTTTGATAGGCAGTTTAAACTTTATCATTCAAAATTTTCAATAGCAGTTAGAAGAGAGACATAGAACATAGCACCAGACTTGTTCTATGATACTTTGGTAATACATTGGTGCACAGACACTGCTAACACCCAGGGCATATCTTTTATTCACTTCAGATTAATTCTAAAAGGTGAATCTTGGAAAAGTACACAAATCAGCCCTAAAACTGATACATTCATTTGTGTTTCATGTATAGAAGGGGGCTGGGGTACAAAACACAGATCCTGATGGTCATCTAAAATTTTTTAACTTCTGAATAAGAAGAATTGGAATTTTTTTTTTCCAATCCTACAATGTCATTAGGTTAAAATAAGCATAGAGTGCTATCACATACAGAAAGGAGTAACAAAATCTGGCCCTGGGGTGCTGTGCAACAACTCAGTAAATCTGGCCCTACTTAAGTTTCAGTGGCCACCAACAGTGTGAAGTATTGCTCAGTGCAAGAAAAAAAAGGCAAATCCAGTCCAGAGTAACCCACCCATTTTAATTAAAAAACAAGAATGGAATTAAAGGTTGCTTTAGGCAGTAATGGTAAAGTTGAATTAACATCAATATGGGAATCTTCCATCTATCATCCCGGAACAATCGAATTTGAGCATATTTATTCTTTCTAAACATTTCTAAATTCAACAGTCTTAAATAAACACGAAGAACAGAAAGTTTCATGTTGGGTGAATAAAATGGCTTGGTTCAGCTCAGTTGCACAACAAGCTATTCATTGACTTGGGGCAGGGAGACTTCACCCAGGAGCTCCGGCTGCCTCAAACACCATCCAGTGGTTCATGGAGTTATTACAGGACAGCCCCCGCTCCTTCTGCACTGCTCTCCCTTTGCACGAGAAGTAGTTACAAGTATTTCAGAGAACTGGACACACAGGAAGGCAACTCTACCTCAGCCAAGAGGGAAAGCAGCTAAAATAGAAACCTAAGGATATTGGGATGTAAAAACAGGTAAGAGAAAAAACAAACCCCAGAAATTACAGCTGCCATTTTATGGCAGACTTGCAATAAATGACCTTCAACAACCTGAGCTAATGAATCAGTCTCTACAATGGGACAGTAAAAGTGGCTTCTGTGGCACAGCCATGATCACTGCACTGATTGGAGCATGACATTTATATTTTAAAATTACATACCATGCAATTCACCTGCTCTTTGCATGTGTCCCCCACTATGTCCAACAGAGAGCAATGATCAGCACCACTCCATCTGCCTTTGCAAAAGCCCAGCTCTTCTCCATGAATCCCAACCAGGCTCACACATCCTACACACGCTGAAAGACAAGATTAAGCAGCCCTAACTAAAAGGAAGGCAGGCAACACAGCTATTCTGTTAAGAAACAGACAAGTTGTTGATTTCTTTCTAGACAATCACTTTTTTGCATCATTTAGAGAAAAGATTCCTAGGAGTTACAATGTCATTGACTGTCCTATTGTAATGTAGTCACACAAGAGACACTGTTCTTTCCCTGCCTTCTCTGCCATTGCAAAGAGCCTTGTTTTGCTATCAGACTTCCATAAGGCATTTTACAAATATATTACTTGACTATATTGCTGTATTTTACAGAAAACTGAAGAGAAGAACAAACTGGTTTGTAAGACAGCACCCTGAAACCTCTGTTTTTCTTGATTTCAGCTTAATTTCCAAAACAATAATGTAATTGTCTTTCACATGTTTAACATTGCTTCTACCCATTCACTTCAAAAGATCGAAATACTTCACTTAGAAGGGCCCTCTGTAAATCAGGTGTAAACACCTGCTGCATCCAAGGCACACAAAGCATCCTATACAGATACATATTTCAGCTCATGTTCTCAGTTATGTCTGACTTCAGTGAATATGTCCTAATTTACATCCTACTGCACACTTGGTCCTTTTCACAAGTCACTATAATTCTCTTGGCAGGAAGTTATGGACATTATTTCAACACATGGAAAACTAAGGGAGAGAATTTAAATGCATCCCTGTTTATCCATCTGGTAATCACCATTAAGATCTCAAGCGCTTGGGTGAGATATTTTTATCAATGTATGCATCACTACACCATTATTCCTAATTCATCTATTAGGCAGAGTACTAGCCTAATTAATTCATTTAATTTAATGTGCTAGAAAAAGTTTGAGAGATGCATTTCCAAACAAAAAGCTCAGGTGTTTTCTAATTGTATTTCTATTTTACCATCTTGGTCCTGGAATATTCTGACAGTTATAAAATAAATAATTTAAATAATTATTAAAAGAAAGGGCAGCATATTATTCTAGATCCTTAAATAATCAAAATTGTTGTTAAAGAAGCGAAACCAGAAATAACCTAAGAAACAAACAAGCTCTATAAAAAAAATTCTTACCTATAAGGCTCTTACCTGCCAGGATCTCACACATTCATCCCAGCTGCCACCACTCAGGAAGCATGCCAGTGACCCTAATGGGAATGCTTATCTTAACAAAATGACCTTGTACCCAGTGGAGGCTCAGAAACAGCCAACACAGCTCATGAGATCCAAGGAACCTGTCAGAATAACCTCCCACTTATGCAAGGAACAAAACAGGTTATGTCAACACAATTGTCTTGAAGGTAATGCACCATAATTCACATGCTGGAAAGTCTTCATGGCATAAATCAGATTTTTAAAGGTAGTTATTCTTTTGTTTGCACGTATGCACTCACAGAGAAAAAAGGGTGTGAGTCCAAGTGCTAAGAAGTGTTGTGCAGTGAATAGTTGTGCTGCTAACAGGGACCTGAGAGGTTCCTCTGGGCAGGGCTGTGAGGAGAGACATGCAGGGGAGAGGATGCTCACCCCACAGCCTGGGGGCTGGCACACTGCAGGGCAGTGTTTGGGTGTCTGCAGGGTACCAGAGGCATCCCCACATCCCACCTGCCCCAGCCACGCTGGGCTCTGCCCAGACACAAGGACATGGCAAAGGAGGGGTGCCAGAGCTGCCCAAAAGGTAACACCAGGAAATATATTCTGTTTCAAAGCCAGGTGACAGCTTAGCCTTTGCAAGAGGAGAGAGAAAAAGAAACACAAGTAATTCAATAAATAGAGTTATGTGCTTCACTTTTACATCAGCAGTGCTTGACAGCAGATAACTTCTTCATTCCTAAGCCTCAGAATGGGTAAGAGTAGTAGATAAGAACGTTAGGTTATTCACATCTCAAATTGCAACAAAGTAATCAGTTACACCATCAACAACAATAAACTAGTCAGCTGCATTGAAGTTAAATATTCCATTGGAGCAAATACATACATCTAACAGCTGGTAAGTCATACTGCTAGCAGCTTCAGGAAGAAATCATTGCATTGTTTGTTTACATTTTAGCTGATTTCTAAGCCTTCAGCAATGTGATTTTTTAAACGGGAAGATAAGAGATTATACAAAGGTTAGTTGGTTTCAAATTACCATTATCCTACATGATTATGATGCTACAGTGTAGTTTCCTCTGCTGCTATAAGTTATCGATAAGCATTTAGGCACTATTCCACTTTATTCATCCTAATTCACCATGGTTCCAAAATCTACCGGGTGTGCTTTCAGGTTAGGAGTATGAAAATCCTACTCAGTATGGTTGAAAACACGAGTGTAAATGACTGATTCTCCATTGGTACAAATACTTTATGTAATTCAATAGGATTGTTTCATGTGCTTCACAGATTAGTAACATTTTCTACATGCACACAACAGTATAAATGATTTGGTGTTTAGTTTTGTAGCTTAAAAAATCCCTTTCTACACTAAAAAAGTCTTGCAACAACTCATTTAAAAAGCTGAAATAAACATAAGATACTAAGAAATACTCATGGCTAATGACTTACGTACTTCATTGAAGGCACTGGCTTTTGATAGTTCAGGAGCAGATCATATGAAACATATTCAAATAGTGCAACAGAACCTGCATGAAATGAGCAAACATTTGTCAAGGCTCTCAACAGCCCAAGTGAGTACAGCTCATTGGTGATACACTATAAACACTCCCATGTTCCAGGTTTCACACAAACATTTATGTACCAGTGAGCTACACTGCAAAACAGCTCAGCAAGAGTAAGGAATCCACCCTCAGGAGTTCTGTATTTCACTGAGCTCCAGAAAGGAGTCTGATTACTTTCATAATTGTGTCAAGGAATTGGGTGTTGCAGCCACAGAGATATGAGTCTTCTCTCGCTTACACCCAGTTTAAACCAGTACAAATAAGAAGGGAGTCAGGGCCTGGATTCTTTCTTATTTCTGTGGCCAAGTCACTGCTGAATTTAGGCAAACTGCTTAACTAATCTGTACTAGCAAAGTCCCTTACTTGGCTGAGGAGCTAAAATTAATCTATCTACTTTAAGGGAACTAGTGTTGTGCAATATTTACTTTTATGGAATATTTTGAGAGTCCTAAATAAATGGTGCTATTGAAATAAAAAGCAGCATCACCCCCTTTTGTCTTGAACAGCAAGCCAAGGTGTAGAGAACTCTCTTTCCATTAGGAGAAATTGATGATAAAGTCAGCCCCTTCTCTGGCACCAACAAAATGCTGTTTCCCTGAACATGAGAGGAATTAGACAGCTGGAGATGGTTTCTTTTCTCTTAATTCTAAGCTTTCTTTTCTCAGCATTCAACTTAAAAAGCATTGACACTTTTCTCAAGTAAAGCCTACTAGTGTTCATGTGGTTCTGACTGATGATTTTTTACTTCTTTTCCTTTCTTCCCAGAAGCTGTTTTTCCTGCATCATTCCATCAAACACTTGTGCTAAAGTACCACTCCACAAAGCCTCTCTGCCTGCCCAGCCAGGGAGGGCTCACGTGTGTCTTTGTTTCGGGCAGTGTCCTCGGAGAAGGCTCCCGGTGTTTCAGGTACTGCCTCAATAAAGATCCTTAATGACTTCTCGCTTTCTGAAACATTTAGGGGCATTGCCAAAGCCCCAGTTTCAACCTACTGCAGCATTATCAGCAACACAATCAGTTACTAATAATACCTACACAAAGGCAAACATTTTTTGGATATTCTTAACTCAGTCTTTAATTCCCTTTTTCCCCTCCTTTGTAGACACTTCATTGGTTCTGAATCCTACGCTGAATTCCCAGAAGTTCTCATCCTGAGTATGGCAAAGGCAGCTGAAAATATTCTTCTGTACATGTTCAACTAGTGCAGTATTTTGGGCATGGTTATAGGTTAATCTACTTTTTGACACAGTAGATTTGACAACAGTATCTCCTACTACAATTATAATAGTGTAAATGTGCTTTGACCAGGATGGCTTTACCCTCCACAGGGATGCCTTTCTACTGGCAAAATACTTCATTGCTTACCTGCCTATGTACAGTCAAGGAAATGAAAATATGATATGCTGGTATAAGCAGCAGTTCAAGTATTTCTAATGACACATTCTGTTTTATTTTTCCTGAATCAAAGTATCTACTTTCTTTTTTTTCCTTTCCACCCAGGACATTCAGTAAATGTTTTTAAAAAGTAGACTTCTGCTTTTGCAGCTCATATGAAACATATTTAAACAGTACCTGCAAGAGATTAGCAAACATTTGTCAAAGTTCTCAACACTCACAAGGAGTATAGCTTATTAGTGCTACCTTTAAAACAGTTGTTTTATTTCACAATGAAACCTTTTACAAATCCTAACTCAGGAGAAAGAAAAAAATATCAAAGTAACTTGTTTTGTCTTCAGGGGGAATTTTGCCTCTCTGCAAGAACAATCAGCACTATTAGATTCCTAATAAGACTATGATATTATGTGGTATTGCTGTTGGACAGGTTTTCTAGTGACTTGTACATGAGATTTTTATTAAGTAAGAAAATAGGCAAACATGAAAACATCCTCAGGTTTTAGATCTCAAAGACACAAGAAATACTTCCTTTAAGCAGGTGTGCCTTCCTGGGCAGCTGTTTTAGATTAGTAAATTACAAGCTCAGGATTTTATTCTTAAATATGGCTAAAGAATAAACTCTTTAGTCTGGCAAGTTGGAGTCAAGCTGCCACAATGAGCACCTGTTGAGAAAGCCCATTATTTGAAGCTGGAGGTTCTGGGTGAAAAGATCACTGTGAATTAATTTTGATTGCTTCACAAAACTCCCCATAACAAATGGTCTCTGACAAAGGTATCAGGGGACTTCCATTTGAAGGGGAGAAAAAAAGATTTTGTTTCTAGGAAGGTAACATAATCTCAGCAGTGACATTAAAATACACCAGTGGCTGCACTTGCTTGAATCTCTCTTCTGAAACAGATTGTATTTGCTTAGGTTACCAGGTATTAGGTTTTGGGAAGAGAGAGGGAAACAAATGATATCAAAATCTTATCTAAAAAGTTAGCTAAAAAGAATATGACCAGAGATCCATGAATCCTGAATTGTTAAGGCATTTATTTGCTTACAAGTTTAATCACAGACACATTTCTGTGTGCTCTGGATTGCTATATGCATTGCCAAAAAAGAGGAGGAGGAGAAAAGAATAAACCAAAACAAAAGCTTTGCAGTTGACTAAATAAATCAGCAGCTTTCTTGTATGTGTTGACTCCAATAGTAAGTTATAGTAAGGATAATAAGAATATCTGACAAATGCTTCTCTTGTTTGATACAGAGGCTATTGAATGAAACACTCTCAATCTCCCTGATAAGAAGTTTCCATCCAAAACACTACCTGTCTGTCACCCCCTGATTAAATCTAAGGCCAAGCTTACCATCTGTTTGTGCAAATGAAAAGTGTAATATTCTACCATCTCTGCATGACCACTTCGCTTAAGGGTTTCCTGCAAAAGGATTTTCAGTTCTTCCAGGGATTATTTTTAGAAGAAAAAGAATCACCAGAAACCACTGTGCTTTTAGCTAATAATCATGATCCAGTTGACTTTATGCTTCATTTGTCAACTCTTAGCCATTAATTTTACATGAATTACAACTTCTGATTCCTTCAAAATTGACTGTAAAAATGGTATGCATATGAAGATAATAAAATGCTCATAATGACTTCCTTTTTAATGTGTGTTCTGTTTTTAAGGTAACCTGAATTATATCATCAAGATATTAATTGCACCTACACAAAAATTTGGGTGTGGCAGGATTCATATGGGTACCAGAGGCTTGTGCCCATTGCTATTAAAATCACTGCAGCCATAATAAAGTCAGAATGTGGCCACACATTCTGAGAAATAAAAGTAAAAGAAGAATTCTAAGTAAATCAGATCCTGCACTGAGTTAATGTATGGTATAAGTAAGAATCAGCCTGATTTTTGACCACCAGCCATACAATCTTCCCAGCTTTTGCAGAATCTCTGTTCTACAACACAGGGCATATGACAACCACCTGAAGAAACAAATACTGATGCTCTTCTATTTCTTTCTAAAACCCAGACTGATATATTGTCATAATCCCAGAACAAAAATATTAGAAGTCTTCCAGCAGTGGTGCACTGCTGTTGTAAATAAAACTGATAACCTGACCTGTTTGGAGTTGAACATCAACTCTGCATTGAAAAAATGTCTGTCAGCTCCATTTACCTGCACATGCCTTTGACAACAGCACAGTCCTGCAGCCCAAATATCAGCTCCTGCCCTCACAGAACCTTCCCAAAGGTAGATGCACGGGGGAGGAGCTGGCTGCACAGACACTGACTAATAAAAACTACTTCTATTTGAACAAGTTGAGGGCTACTTCCACCCAATTTTCTTTTCTACCCAACCTCACCTATCCTATATAACTCTAAAAATTATCTCATATATATATATATCTTCAACCAAGAGATTTATTCTCTTGTCAATTCCATTCTTAATCTAACATAAGACATGAAGCAATGGTCAAAGTGAAAAAAAAAATCCCATAGATAATGTTTTATCTTAAAAAGACAGGAAAAGATGAAATCTTTCTAATAAAGCCCCCATGATTCTATCATATCACACTTAAAACACAATGCACATGAGAAAAGTATGAGCAGTGGGAAATCTGTAATATATCACTTGCATTTTTTCTTCATGTCTCCAAAATAAACTACAACTTTCCCATGTTGAATAGTTCTTCCTTAAGTTAATAAAATCTGTCACTTTCCATAATGGTTGATTGGAAGAAAGTCCACAGGTGCAGTATTCTGTTGTTCACAGCTTGGGAAGTCAAGGCTTATAATAAAAAGCCCTCTGTGTTATGGTCCTCCTTCCCCATCAATTCACATCAAGTATTATTAGAATCATCTGCCACCTCAGTGGTGCTTCCTCTGTGCTCAAACTGCAGAAGCAACAATGACATTTTACTGCTCTGCAGGTGCTGCTGTGTGTGGTCACAGACAGAAGTGTGGCCTGCTATTGTTCTCCAGCAGCACTTTGATCTCAAACACAAAAAGCACAAAAAGCCACAGAGCTGCCTGCCCTATTCATTCTTATGCTGGGCTGATACCAAGTGCAGAGAGAAAGAAGAGGTGACAAGAGCTGGGCAATCCATAATATTTATTTCAACAAATGCTTCAAATCTTTTTAAACATCATAAAAACACGGCTCATTAAACTACAACAGCCTTGAAATTGTGTTATAAAACCACAAAACAAAAATCAATACTTCTGCTGAAAAGGAGGTAATGAAATATATCGAGTTGGTTGAAAAGTGGTTTGTATGAATCATAATATTATTATGTGCACAACGCTTCTGCTCCCAATACTTAAAGTTAACAAACTAGGGAGTGTTTTCTATCCCATCACTTAAACAGGTGCCACAAGGTGGTATTTATCAGTTATTTTCCAGACTTGATCCTTCTGCCATAAATAATGCTGGGATACAGGAGGCTTAGTAAAAGGAGATCAATCCAATGCATATTTGCTACCTGAGCTTCAGCTGTTGTATTATTTCACAGTCTGATCAATACAGTGCTCCACAATAGGAAGGGGAAAAGCCACAACATCACCCTGATGAGTCACTGTAGGTTTACTGTTGAACCAGGAGGAGGTAACATTTCTGATTTTATAAAAACTAAATTTGGTTTGCAGCATTTGACCACTATTACATAGTTGAACTCTTTATTTCAAGTATTTTGCAGTGACTTGTCCAGATTTTCAGCAGTTATATGAACTCTTCTGGAAACAAAATCCTATGAAATATTACTTAGAACTCTTTTTTTTTTTTACTGAGGTTATCGGTCTGCAAGTGAATTCAGGGAAATCTGGTACTTAAAAGTATTTTGACACTGACAAACAATAATGGCATTAATATTTTTGTCAAGGAAAATCCACTATAAATACCTAGAAACAATAACAAACAGAAGGAAGAGATTGAATAGTAACTAAATGAACTAGCCAAAGGCTCAGCAGCTATTAGTAGCCACTGTACTCTCACCCTCCTCAGAAATAAACCCCCAAATCTGCCAAACTCTGTTTGTAATGTAATCAGAAGACAGTAAAAGCTTGCCATCCTGAAATTAGCTCATTTAAAAGGGCAGTGCTAGATCAACAGTCTTTCAAGATGAAACAAAGAATACTATATATCAAACCAATTGATGGAGGGTGGAGGGAACTAAAAGCAGTTTTTAAGACTTGTGAAGAGTGCTTTAACTATTGCAAAAGAGAAAATGCATAATATTCAGCAGTCCAACCTGGGCTCTGGGAAGAGAGGAATACAGAGCATAACCTGAGACTTCTGTACATCTGGTTTGCTGAAGAGAAGTGAGGTCTGATTTAGGACAAACTCATCCAAAACACTTCCACAGTTGCCACTGCCATAGCCAAAACCTTTTCTGCACATCACTTCTCATACATGAACATTGCAGGGCAGACAGAGCCATTTTAATGCACCTCAGTAATTTCAAAGTCTCCTGTGCTGGAGATTATGATGCATCATGATCCCATCACTTTAGACAATGGGAGCACTTTCCATGTCCACTCACCATGAGAAAACAAAAGCTTAGTTTTATACCCCAGCAGAAAGATCTCACTTCCTACAGCATGTGAGCTTCTAATCCCAGCTGGGGAATGGTTCTGCAGAAGCTGAGGAAATGCCATCCTGTAAATGAACATCTCACTTCCCTTTGGCATGAAGAATGAACCAGTTCTCTAATTCCAGCAGGGAGCCTTTCCAAATTATGTTTTGATTTTACTACTTAACAGGAGGAGGAGAAAAGGTGCTGCAGCTGGTAGCTACTGATATTTAATCTTACACTTATTTTTACTTTATTGTTTTCTTTAAATAGTCTTGTCTTTCACCAGCTTTGCTGCTGTTAGAACCTTTTCCAGTAATTGTCAACATTACACAGAGCCTTAACCCCTGAGAGAGAAAGAAAGAAATTTGGGGGTGGAAGACGAGAGACAACTACTAATCCTGCAGAGAGACACATCACATCATCACAGGACTCCCTGCTACTTCAGAGTCTTCTACAGTAACCGCCTGTGTAACAATATCATCTGCTTAAGGTCAAATCTCCCCAAAATGTTATTTGGAAATGCAGCAGCCTGGATTTGACCCTCTACAACTCCCAGCCACATCCCGTGTCAGCTATGGGTACCTGACAACATCCTGGCTCCATCAGCACGTTGCCCCTGCCACTGGTATACATAAAAGCTATTCACACAATAGACTCATTTATTTCTTTTGATACCATTGAAAAAACAAAAACAAAAAAAAATTAGTTTTTGTGGGCAGACTGCTGCCTGAAGGGCAGGAGGCATTAGGATGATCTCAGTGTGTTTGTCTAGGATGTCAGCTGGTAACTGTCCACTATCATGTGATTTGGGCCACGATTTTAAGTGACTTTGTGTCAACACATTTTAACAGCTTGATTGTTAGACAGGGTAGCACATTCTAAAAATCATGATTCTTTGGGATGGTTTAAATGGACCATTATATAAATTGGAATAGCAAAATAAACCATTGAACAAGCTTCAAATTTAGGCCAAATTACAAAAGAGGTGAGGGGCTGGGGAGTAGGAAATTGCAGGCCATATTCTTTTTGTTGTTAACGTTATCAGTATCTAATTTTCAACTAAAACCTATGTCCTTCAAGTTGAGTAATAGTGTATAAGAAAATATGAGACTTGCACCAAAACCAGCTACAGGACTCCATCTTGCACAGTTTGTTTCAGTGCACTCTCCACTACACCACACTGGCCATGAGCCCTTTCACAGCATGCTGCCTCACACACTACCCTCAAACAAACCAGGTCACTAAGGCAACAGGTCTGGCCCTAAACTGTCACATTGTCTATTGCCCAGCATTTTTCTTTTGATTAAATATGGCCTTTACAGTTCCACATACTTTTACTTACTATTTTTTTCATATAGGAGAAATATATAGAGAGAACTGATTACCTGAATCTGTTGTCTATGATAAATATCACAGAACTGGAAATCAGCTCTGGGTACTCGTTTGTAAGGCAGCAATGGGATCAGTATTTCTTTGTACTGTTCCCAAGAAAGGGACATCTTGTCTACACGGAAAATTTTAAAAGATCATGGCTACATCCAATAGTTCAGCAAAGGTCTTGAGAAGGTCTTGAGACCTTCTGAAAAATCTGATTATTTGATTATACAAATATAGTGAAAATGTAAGTGTGTATAATACAGGATTAACTTTTGAACTCCATCTAATAAGTGGCAAATAATGTACTAAGGTACCAGCAGAGCACTTCCAGATGTTCCAGTAGATGCTGAAATGCAAAATACCTGTGTGTTGCCTGTTTTAGAACCATTTATGTTCCCAGAGAGTAGCTATGTATGATATACACACATTGTAAAAGACCAGTGAGAAGTTTCCTATCTAAATACCCAAAATAAGTGAAATTAAAGGTAAGAAACTGTTGGTAGTGTCATTTTACAGAACACATCTGGAGATTGGAGCAACTGGCTGAGGTCACACGTGTCCCAAAACAGAGAATTTTAACCACAAGCAAAACATCTAGATAAGCCCCCAAGGTTCCAAATCACTCATAATTAAAATGTAATAAATTCCATTCAACAGTGCTAACAATATGTGTGCATCAAGCTAGTGCATCCTTAGAGAGTGAAAACAACAAAACCACAGGTTCAAACAGCACTGGTGTGGGAATTAAATTCCAGTATTGTTGTTAACTTTTCATTTTCACTAATGGCTTTTAAGAAAGCCAGACATTTTTCCTCAGTCCATTTTACCTTTTCCCTCCATTTGACAAATATTGATTTTCATTTCCTCTAAGTTTAAGTGCATTGAATGCTACTGTGACTGGTTTGTTTGCTTTTTTGTTTGTGCCCCAGCTTTATTGAGGATGCCAGCATGAATGCATACAGCTTTCAAAAGAAGGAATTGGTTTAATAACTTCTTAAGATCCAGGAAAGAACACAGGGGCCCAGTCTACTTTTTGTATAGGTCATGCAGGAAAAGTGACTCTAGGTGCCCGTCTGATGTCAGTAAGGAGACTGCTGAAGTAATAGCCTCAGTGTTTTAAGTTGCTACTGCTGTGCTCTGTCACAACAGGACAAATTATGGAGTGTTCTCCCTCCACTTCAGTGCAAATTTAGACATACTTCAGTGGCATTTTAAGCTGAGCCTATTTTGTGGGCAGTTGTCCCTTTAGGGGGCTTGGTTTGGAAGGTAACACCTCATGAAATTCTGGCTCAAACAAGCTATAGCTTTATGAATTCTTTTCTCCCTGACTCACTGATACATGAGCTCAATCTCCTTTTGTAAAATGGTCTCCTTAAGCTTTGCAAACCTGCCCAGTATATTTTGGACTCTTTCCTATCTTAAACAAGGAACCAAATAAGAACTCTTTTAGTCTTTGTGGTGATATGAATGAAGAGTGCTAATGAAATCTATTCCACCTGTTCAAATATGGAAGCAAGAGAAATCTCAGTGGGCAGGAATAAACAAACTGAAAGGGAATGAAATAAACACCTTAAACAGCCACATCCAGCACTACAAAGATTGTCTGTGCAGCACTCAGGTACTCTTCAGTGCTAGAAGCCAAAGTAAGTTCAGCTGACTTAAGCAGAGGGTTAATTTGGTTTATGTATATCAGCACCAGAGCTCTGTGCTGGTGTAAAGGGTCCCCCACGGCTGAACTAACTGGTGATTTCACCACCACAGACAGCCCTGGTCTCAGCAGCAGCTCTGACACAAGGTGCTGAGAGGACTCAGTACTCAGCCTAAACAAGTTAATAGACACAAACATCTGAAATCTGTTGTCTCTCTCTACATAATTTACTTTCTATGGATCCTCTAACCACCAGAAAGACAGGGTTCACATGAATGCACATTTAGTAATGAACATGATTATCCACTTAGTTATTATACATATGAAATAAATGTTAGCTTCACTATGTATTAACTGACATTTTAAAATTCTGATGAAAGTAAAGCAATTCAGAATTATTCACTGCTAGAAAAAGCTGATTTTCAAAACAGGCAGAGCTTTGAAAAAATTCTTGACATCATTCATCCGATTAGTCTCACTGCCTTCACTTTGGAATGATTTTTAATAAAAAAGATGAGGAAAAAGAAAGCAGTGATGAGTGGGGTTAAATCCATTATAGTATACCAGACCACTCAATTTTTTGCTTTCCATATTCAATTCCAAATAGTTCTTATGCTGCACCACCTGATGCCAGGTGCTTCAGGGCTTCTGCTACACCCACCTGACACTGTGATGCTGCATTTTTAAGACCTTTAAATAATGAAAATAGACCTTTACACTTCAGCACTGTGCTGGTCAAGAGAGCTGTCTGTACAGATGATGTGAATGTCTGCTAACATGGAGAGACTTCTTACTTTTGAATAAAATGACACCAGAAGTTTCAGGTCTGATCTTTCCAGAGAGAACCTTCCTTATTAGCAGAGGTGACCAGGTATAACATGGGCATGGACATGTTTTTGGTGCCCATCTAACATAATTTTAAAGTTCCTTCCAGATGTGACAGTAACTTCTAAT
Organism: Toxostoma redivivum; assembly: GCA_013397375.1. Lineage (NCBI taxonomy): Eukaryota > Metazoa > Chordata > Aves > Passeriformes > Mimidae > Toxostoma > Toxostoma redivivum. Next base: position 210,996 of record VXBI01012075.1, read on the forward strand.
TAACTAATTAACTGCTATAAAAAGAGAGATGGCATCACTTTTTTACTTTGCAGCTGTCCAGTGGGTGTTCTCACAGGTGTACTGCATGCTCTGAGTCTCACAAGATGTTGGCCTTGCTCCCCACACAGAGCACAGAGAACTGCACAGAATGACTGCAACCCTCACAGGCATATTCCTCACCAGCTCCTGCTAGACAGACTTGAGCACTACAGAGAATTCCTCTTTCCTGTTGTCGTTTTTTCACTCTTCTGCTCCCCTTCCCATATCATTGAAAAATTTTGCCTGTTAAGAAGTTTAGCTTGTGGATTCAAACATACATGTCTAAATTCAAACTAAATTCAAAGAAAATAAAATGGAAACTGAAGAGACTTGTGGTAGGACAAAACAAAAACATGATTTTAACCAGAAATATAATTTTAATCTTACCATTTCTACACATTATTACCTGTAAAATATTTCAATCACTGGGTGTGGCTCAGGGCTCTCCTGGTATCCCATGTCCCTGGAACAAGATCTTCCTAGGAAGGAATCAGCATGCACTCACCATCTTCCAGGCATCTCCTAGGCCACTGTCAAAGTGACACAGGCACTTGCTCAGGGTAACCATTCCAGTATTAACTGTAACCTGGATGTAAAACCTAGAAATATCAAATCAGAAAATCATAAACACAGCTGTCAGTAACTCTGTTCTCAGCTGAAGTGCCATATTTTCCAATTATTTCTGTTCTTTTCTGTTAAGATTCATATTTCCAAGCCTCTACTCCTCAGTGTTTTGTCCAGAGATGTATATTTAAACAGCCTGTGTTGTAGGTGAAATCTTTAAGTCATTACGTTTCAGCTTGGCAGTTAACAGATATATTGCTTCCAGCTTGTATAAATAACTGTACCTACTTACTTGCAAAACATTATTTTAAATTCTGTCAACTCGTATGCATGAGAGAAGGAAACCAAATTTTAAAAAGTTATTTTTATTGGGGGGAAAAAAACCAAACAAACCCCAACCAACGAGGAACAAACCTGGGAGGACTACTGAGCACTGAGAGGGAAGCAAACCTGCAGAGCTATGGAACACTGGCAAGGAGGCAGCAAAAAAGACCTGTCCTGCTACAAAGTCACACCTTCTGTTGCCAAGTAGAACTGGCCTCCTGCAAAGGCACAACCAGGAAAATTGTGACTTCAGGACTTTCAAAAGCGCGAAGCACGCCCCAAAGAAATGGTCAAGACAAGCGGCAATCCTTGCATTTTGATGGTCAGCAAATATTCTTCACAAAGCAGGAACAAACCGAGGCATTTGCTGCGTGCTGAAACTGGGAGGGCTTGCAACCTGTCCCAAAGTCTCAAACCGAAGCCCAGCCTAGGAAGAAACACTGAAATTCGACAGACTTTTTCCCTGAGAAAAGGGTTTAGGATCTGGTTGTCGTCAGCACACGAAATAAACCGGGCAATTTGCTTCTTCCTCTCCCTTCTCATTCACCTTCTCATGGTCCCTGACCATTTCGGAAACCTCATTCCTGCCTTCCCCATTCCCGATTCCCTCTCCACCGGGATCGCGGGTCCTTTGGACGTGCCCTTCTCTCCTCTGTCCCGCTCCATGTGTGCCTGGAGGTGAGGCGAGCACGGCCGGACTGCTCCGCCGCCGGCACCGCGTCCTCGCTCCGGCTGGAGGGGCAGCCCCAGATCCCCGGGCCGGCTGCCGGCAGCGCTGCCCGGCTGGAGGGGCAGCTCCGCCGGGTCCCGGCCAGCGCGGTCCTGCCGCTCCGCCGCGGGCTCTTCCCAAGCCGGGAAGTTTCGCACGCCATTAGCCCAATTTTTAAATAAATCACGTCTGTTTCTGGGTGAAGAAAATTACCCGGCATGATTAAATGATTGCGTTGAACGATCGCTGGCGCTTAAGAAAAAGAGAATACTAACCCACCCTACTGTGCCTTATTTTAATGGATGATAAAATTGTGATGGGTGAGACGAGAGGGGGAGGAAAAAGGGTGAGGGGGAAAGAAAACTTTGTTGCTAATGAGAAAAATGAGGCGGCGAAAACAAAACCGTAAAGAAAAAAAAAATCTATTCTTGAATAAGGATTAATTCAGTGTCTGTGAATAGGAAACGCTGCGCTGGGTAATTGCAGCGAGGTAGCGCGGCTCCCAGCTGTGAGGCGACGCGGGCACCTTTGTGCGTTTGCCAGGACAGCTCTGGGGAGAGGTAACTTCCCCCGGTCCCCACGGTCTGGTGTCGAGTAACGGGAACTTTAAAATTCCGCGTTTCCAGAGCAAATTATTCCCTCCCTCCTGCTCCCCTCCTCCCCGCTTCCCCTGGCAGTAGGCCGCCGGGCGCTCCGCCTGATGGGGCGGGGAGCTCCGAGCCGCCTCTGGCCTCGCACCCTGCGGGCTCAGGGACGATATTCCCGGCCTCTGCAGCGGCCCGGCCCCAGCCCCAGCCCCACTCGGGGCTGGCAGGAGAAAGGGAACGGAAGGTTCCTGCACAGTGCGGGGACAACGACGCGGCACCTTCCGTGCAGCGAGCGGCACAGCCCTGGCACCCATGGCTCAGCCCAGCACAGCCCTGGCATCCCACGGCTCAGTTCGGGCATTCATCCCTCAGCCCGGTACAGCCCTGGCACCCATAGCTCAGCCTGGGCACCCATGGCTCAGCTCGGGCATTCATCCCTCAGCCCGGCACAGCCCGACCGTCCATCCCTCAGCCCGGGAATCCATCCCCCTCAGGCCGGCACAGCCCGGGCATCCATAGCTCAGCTTGGGCATCCATGGCTCAGCTCGGGCATTCATCCCTCAGCCCGGCACAGCCCGACCGTCCATCCCTCAGCCCGGGAATCCATCCCCCTCAGGCCGGCACAAAGGAATGGATGCCCAGGCCGCTCCTCCGGCCAGCACCCACCTCCTCCGACGGCAGCGAGGGCAGCGCGGAGAGGAGCAGTAGCAGCACGGCGGGGCAGCGCCCCGGCTCACCGGGACCCTCCCCACAAAAGGCTCAGGGGCAGCAAATGGTGTCCAGGGAGCCTCGCCGGCCGCAGCCGCAGGGAAACGCTCGGGAAGGGCTGGGGGATAGAAGCGTCGGTCACCCCGGCGGGGTGCGGCCGGGCTGGGGCAGCGCATCCCCTCGGGCAGCGGACCCTCCTCGGTGCCGGCGGCGCCCCAGCCGAGCCCGGGGTGCGCTTGGCGCAGTGTCCGCTCACGGAGCGGGCCGGGTGAAGGCCCCAGGGTACGAGAAGGAAAATCGCTGCTCTTTTTTTTTTTTTTTTCTCTCATGCTTGTTTTTTTTTTTTTTTTTTTTTTTTTTTTCTTTTTTTTTTTTTTTTTTTCACCCCCGAATGATGCCAAGTGCGTACTTTATCCTGCGGCTGGAGCGTCCCGGTGCCCGGGAAGTTTCGCGAGTGCGGGGCCCGCCTGCCCCGGGCGCGGCTTCCCTCGGAACTGAACGACTCCACTTCCCCGTGGGAAGGGGCTCCGAGGGCTGAAGTTAAAGGCGCTAATGAAACTCAAGCCGCGGAGAGGAAACCCTCCCGAGGCGCTGGGGGCTGCTAACCTTCCCTGGCAACTTTTCTGTTGCACAAATCTCGACTCAGTTTAAAAGGAGAGTTAGTTAGTATTTCATTGATAAAATCATCAAAATCCTTTTAATTTACCTTTTTCTGAGACCAAAAGGTGACTTAAAATTCTTAAATATTCACATTAACAAGCCAGCTGGCTCTAGCGTACAACTTACATGTTAACAAAAATGCATATCATGTACCAAGTGAATCATCACATTCGAACAGGAAAAGTTCTAAAGACATGAAGTCCAAGAGGTATCCAGACTACGAACGATTATTAATCACAGGAAGGGGAAAAGTCCTCAAGAAAAGTATTTCTCACCCCAGCTCTTCAGTTGTAAATCTTCTCTAATGCCCAATTTGCAACTCAGGCTATGGGAAAAGCTAAGTGATCGATTCTTATTTTAAAAGGTGGGCAACTCCCCCCACAGTGATCCTGAAAAATTATCCTGTAACACAAAGCACCTGAATTTTGGAATTATTAAGAAAAACAAAAAATATATATAGTCACATGGACACAAAATTGGCTATGCCTGTTGGTGGTTTTGAAGGCATAATTTGAAGGCAGCCAATTGCTTTATTTTTCCTAAATATTAATGTAAGGAGATGAAACTCTACTGGGTGAAAATATTGGACTGAATTATGTGTGACAAACTCCTGTTGAGGTTAATGATCATGGCAGGTGTTAAAGGGAAGCCAAATCATGTGCAAGGCCAAAGCAATTAAGTTTTGTTTGGTATGTTTCTTTACAATCAAGTTATAAACCCCACATAGTATATGGAGGCTTGCAAGTGGACATCTTAACACAGGTATAGCAGCGTAAGCATGCCACAAACATACAATCTCACAAAATAAAATTAATATCAAATATAAAGCATTTGAACCAAATCAAGCCTTAAATGTAATAAATTATTTCCTTCAAAGGAAACTTACCTAGGCTCAATAAGGTCTTTGCTAGCAGCATTTTTTTATAAACAAATTAAAAATGCCAAAATATCTACAATTTCATGAGAAGGAGGAGTTGGATAGTTAAGGAGAAATTTCTCACTATTAGGGGGTATGAAAAATATACTAGCAATTAATATGCAATACATATATGTATACCCATACTTACAGATATAAACACGCACATACAACCTGGACAGTTAATGTTAACCAAGGGAAAGGCTAAATAATACAAAGTGATTACTTAATACAGGTACACTTTAAAAACACAAAGACAGCGAATTTTTTATCTGTTGCAAAAATGTATTTGATTACTCGAGTAAAATTACAGTATCTCTGCTGTTAGTAAGTATTAAATGTTAAAGAAACTGGACCTCTTTTCCTTTCAACTTTCTGAGAAAGTGCATGTAACAGTCCAAGGTTCCCCCTGTCCCCCCCAATGCCTAATACAAAATAAACAAACACTATACTTGTTCCCTTGGTCAAGGAGTAGGGCTTGGTCTTGTAAGGAACATATGTACATTTTAATGAAAGTGATGTCTTATTGTATATACAGGAGCATCTACAGTTGTCCACGGAAGTTGTTCAAGATGCCATACTTAGCAGCATTGTGAAAGTCCAGCACATTTTCTATAATGAATATACCTACAAGGCAAAATGTTACGTCTCAGTTTCAACTACCAAAACAACACTTCAGTATCTTCTCTAATAATCCGCGTGCTTATTACTGTACAGAAATGTATTAACATTTAAGACGACTCAAGTAAAAAGCACAATACAAATAACAGTTCAAAACAGAAAATGTTAAACCTACAAAAATTAAAGCAGTTTTAATTTTATAATAAAAATCAAAAACTGAGCTGTGTAAAGGACCCACACTGTTCAGTCTATATCCTCTCAGTCCTTTTCTTATTTCTGTCTGGAAAAATTAGACAATGTGTTTGCTGATAAAGTTTCCAGCAGGATCAAAGTGTACATTTATATACAGATTTTTATTAGAGATCTAATGCATCATTGAGGCATTGCATCAATACCAGAGTTCGTGTTAAACTGGATTTAGAAAATAAGTTAATGCCAGAATAAGGTCACCTAGCAGAACAGACTTGCAACTGCCATAAATGTTACAGCAAGTTTACAGCACTCTAGTCGATTAGTATTTAGTTCAAAATACGGGAGACCAAAGTTAATGCTTGCATTTGTTTGCAAAGCAAGGTTATATCACTAATAAATAAGCTCTCTTAGAACTCTAGAAGTAGAACATGGTACAAAACAAAGTCTTTGCAATTGTTGTAGCCTGCAGCTTGAAAAAAAGCAACCCTAGGTTGCACTATTTGCAGGAATGTTATTTACGGAGTTTTTTTCTAATTTGTTACAATTTCTTTGTTGTCTTCCACGAAACGCGTAAAACGGAAGTTAGTCCCATTTTCATTGCTTGCCATTTTCTCCAGACCAGCTAGAGGTGCATTGGGTTCTGAATTCTGGAGCTTCTCCAGGCTTCCTGTCAAGCCACTGATGGGAGAGCTGCCACCATTGCCCAGGCCCCCCGGCGCTGGAGGGATGCCCCCATTCTGGATGACGGAGATCTCGTTGGTCTTCATGGCCAAGCCATTGGAGAGTGCAGCTGCGTACTGGTTCCAGAAGCTGGACGGGTCTCCATTCCCTGACCGTACAGCCAAATCCTTCTGAAACATTTCTGGGAACTTTACAGGATTGCCTCCTAGAAATGTCATGGGGCCATCTACAGAAAGTCGTCTGCCTCGTCTTGCAGGAGTACTGTTCCACATGTGAGTCCCCATGTGAACCTGGCAAGAAAGAAAGGAAGAAACAAACAAACAAAAAATAGAGGTTGACAGGAATTTCAAACTTATTTTGATCACAGAGAAGGCAGGAGTCCATAACGTGTCCAGTCTTGTTACATAATGAATGGCATTAAAGATAGAGGATACAGGGCTCCATTTCAGACCTGCAATAATATATACTGCTTCTGGGTTAGCCCATCACCATCACCCAGTGTAACCTGTTCTCCTGCTGAACAATGCATTGCTTCTTACTCTTTTTTATTACATGTATTTAGTTTATAATGACTTTGCATTATTCTGTCAATTGCAGATAGCTGCTCTCAGGGATAGAATTGCTATGTCCAGTTTCATTGCAATGGTAAGTATTGTATTTGACACCCTTTACTCTATAAATGTCCTTTTCAGACAGGCAGAAAGTATCCTTTACTGATTGCTCATCGGAGAGCCTCGTGTATAGACAGAATGGCCTGAAAGAATTATTCATCTCACATTACTGGCAGCAACCTCTAGAGAAATACTCTGTCAACAGAAAAATGTACACAGTAAAGTGCTCAACTGGTGTTCTAAAACTTAAGTATATTTGCTTTTTCAAACACATATCAGTAGGAAATGTTAGTTATATAATCAATTAAAGTAATGCCCATTATTTCCAGAATTATGTTAATAGTTTTTTTAAACACTCATCTTACATGATAGTTATGAAAAACATCACATTCAAGAGCCTTTCACTTCTTCAAGAGGTGTGTGAGTTACAAAATGCATTTCTCTGTTAATTAATACTCCTTACCATCATTTGGCTGTTCTGTTTCACACTCTGCATAGACAGGCTTGCTGGTAGATGAATTTTAATTAAGTCAAAACAGCACATGCCTCAGACCTGCTGCCAACATGAGCACTCAAAAAGAGACCATCTAGGTCTACCAGAGCTGACTAAACACAGTCACACCACAAACACTGTTGTAACATTAACAGGTGTCAAAAATCAAAAACCCCCAGCAAGGAGAAAATGAAACTGAAGAACAGTAACAGGAAAAAGTACCTTCAGATTGCCTTTTGTTGTGAATGCTCGTCCACATATGGTGCAGGCAAAAGGTTTCTCACCAGTGTGCGTTCTTTCATGGATCTGCAGAGCACTGGAAGAAGAAAATGTTTTCCCACACGTGTTGCAGTAGTGCTGTTTTGGAGTTCTTCTGGGGAGAGCAGGGAGCAGCACAGGGGACGTGGCAGAGGACAGTGGCCCCGAAGCAACTAGACCAGAGGATGCTTCTTTGCTGTCCTGAGGAGAGCCGTGCACCAAGCCGTTAACCTCGGTCTTTATGAGCGATGACAGTGTATTAGTGGGCATCACTGAAGAGTTCTGATTGGGGCCAATACTGGAGTTGGGCTCAAAAAGCTGTGATGGTAGATCTCGCATTTGATGTGTCAACATATGCTGCTTCAAATTACCCTTTGTGGAAAAGCCACGATTGCAAACTGTGCAAATAAATGGTCTCTCTTTGGTATGACTTCTGTAATGAATGTCCAAGGCACTCTGACAAGCAAATGTTTTGCCACAAATGTCACATGCAGTGTTTTTAAATTTACCTCTATCTCTGAAAGGAAAGAGCATACTCAGGGACTCTTCTTTAATCATTTTATCGGTGTTACTAGACGTCAAGTCCAAAGCACCACTGTTAGCAGGGGTTGGAGACAAACCGTTGGCAAACTCACTTGGTAAAGCTCTTAATGGTTTCTCTTCAATACTTGGTGACTTGTGGTAATCATTAGTGCTGTTGGATGGAGACAAGGCCTGCATAGAAGAGGTAGACTCTGAGACAGCAGGGCTTCCAGCACTTTGGCTTTCCATATCACCACCAACAGACGACGAATCGTTAGTTAAAACATCTCCTTCCACTGACCCATTTTCTACTGACTTTAGGCTTGCCTGAAGTTGTTCAGCAAGGCCAGCATTGATCATCTTCATCTGATTTTCCAAAGCAGCAATACTTGACATTTCCAGGGGCAGAGGGGAAGAAGACAAGCTGTCTTGTGATGCATCCACAGATTTAGGTGTATCTGGCACGCTGCTGTCAGGACAGTCTTCCATATTCTCATCTGAGAAGTTGTCTATATCATCAAAATTCTTATCATCAAAAGATCCTGTATCTGATTCCATGGACTCGGGATAGTTTTCTGTCACTGGGGTGTTGGGGATCTGCCCTCCCATGTGCATTCGGATATGCTGCTGTAGCACAACAGCATTTGTGAATTTTTTCTGGCAGATCGGGCAAGAATGTTGCACTCTCAGTGGTGGCATGGCACGATGGACACTGTAGTGAGTCTTTAAGTTGCCCTTAGTAGTGAAAGCACGACCACAGATTTTACATTTGAATGGCCTCTCTCCAGTATGGGTGCGATAATGCATTTTCAGTGCACTCTGGCAACTGAGAACTCGATGGCAAATGATGCACTCGTTAGGATCAGTTGCCTTTTTGTCAATGTTTTCTACAAGTTGCTGCAATTTTGATGTTTCAGATGCTGGCGTTGAATCCAATAGTCCTCCAAATGGAAACTTTGCCTTAAACTGCTCTGACATAAGAGGCATCAGTGGATTTGTAAATGTGGCGACACCGCTGGAGCCTGAGTCTGCTGCCGGGGAGCTCACGGAGCTGCTCATGTTAGTGATGGTGCTTGTGTTTTGAGGGTTTTCTTCCGTTTTGCTGTTTGAGGTAGGCAACACACCAGCCTCTACCTCTTCAGAAAGTCCATTGGAAATTTTTGATGTAGGATCAGCTGTCCCCGAGTCACTCTTGACCGAGCAGGGAGGGCTAGCAGAAGGATGGCTAATGGGAATCGGCTGAGGCTCCTCAGTTTTGATGAATGGGGTCAAGCTTGGAATTGTTGGTGGGAGTGGCAGGCCAACAGAAGTTGTTAGGGTGGAGAGGACTGGCTTGCTGTCCAGCCAGCTCGTGACAGGTTTCTCTGGTGGTATAGACATCCCATAAGGAATACCCGTGCTTGTAGGGATATTGTCCAAGTGCTCTGGCACTGGGTATGGATTCATTTGAATATGAGGGTATTTTTCTTTGTGACGCTGAAAGTGGACTTTTAAGTTTCCCTTTGTGGAGAACCTGTTTCCACATATGTTGCATTTAAATGGCCTCTCGCCAGTGTGAGAACGCAAATGAATCTGCAAGGCACTGTCACTCCCAAACACTTTAGCACAGAACCTGCATTTATGCTTAAAGAATGCCTCATCTGAATTACTTTTTGCTTCAAACGCAGTTACATTTGGTGGCTTGCTTTTTCTTTGCTGTGCCAAGGCAGTTAAGGAGTTTAAATCCTCTGCAGGTGTTCCAATATTGGACAAGGGACTGGAGAAAACAGAGTTACTAGGGGTGGGCTGAGGTAGAAGTGGATTAGATGCAGGACTTAATAAACTGCTTATTGCAAAAGCTGGTGAAGATGATGCTGATACTGGTGGGTTGGTGAGCTGTGAGCCACCAATAGTTGAAGCCACTTTTTCTGAGGACGGTGCTGTAACTGCTGCTGCCAATATGTTAATATTTGGAGAAGAGCCACTATTGGATGGAATTAGAGTGTTGCCAGGGTTGCTCTGAGGTAGCTGTATAGGGGGTAGCTGTTTCACACCACTGATGCTGGCAGATTGACTAGCAAGGCTTTGTGCTAATCCAGCTGCTGCAGCCAGCTGCTGGGATAAATGGGAACTTAATGTGGACAAGGGGTTGGCAGATGTTCGTAAAGTACCTTGAGAAGCGCTAGAAGATGTTGGCATGTCTGTATTTTGGGTAGCCAACAATAATATTTGGTGACGAATTTGTTCAATCAGTTGCAACTGATGGATCTGCTGCTGCTGCAATGCCAACAGTTGCTCCATCAGGGCAGGGACAGCGAGTTTAGTGCTCGATGCCCCATTACATCTTGCCTCCTGTGAGAACTGTGCTACTGCCACTTTAGTACTCTGCAGGTTTTCAATTATTACATTACTATTTATCACTGAAAAGTTGCCAAGTGTTGTCAGATCCCCTATGTGAGGTAGAGAGGTTGTTACAGCTGAGGTACCCATTGTGGAGCTGTTACTGCTTGTAATACTATTGTTGACACTCTTGGAACTGCTACTGCTATTGTTAATGCTGGAAGCCTCCACATCCATGGATTCTTCCCTGTCAAGTTTGTTATGCTCTGAAAGGTCACTGCAGTCTACTTGATCTGTGTTATTAACTGTGTCATTCATCTGTTCATCAGGATTATCAGAA
>VXBI01012075.1:226539-228778 GCA_013397375.1 Toxostoma redivivum
AATTACATCTGCATAAGTGATATTTCACAAGGCCCTCTACACCCTGGGCTCACCTTTGGAAAAAATCCCAAGTGTCTGTATCCTGAACCAACGGACTGCAGCTACCTCACAAAAAGGCCTAATTATGTAATGAACTACAAGCAGCCTAACTGAGCAGTTGTGTCTCCTAAGCATCCTGTCCTCCAGATCCCACTGAGGAAAGCAATCATAATTTCTTTTATTTCATGGGCCCAGTAACAATTATGTGGAAGATCATAATCCTGCAGCAGAAACTCACCAAAATCCATTGACATGAAAAGGCACTGGTTCTGACGAGCCTTTAAAAGAAAAGGCAGTATATATTTTCTCTTTGTCAAAGTCTAGATGGTTTATTGCTCCAGTATAACTTTTGCCTCGGAATATTGCACCCCAAAAATGTTCTTTTACAACTGGGAATGTAATTCCAATAAACCGTGAAAAATAAAAATCTAAAATGTCATGAAAGTGGCTGCAGTTATTAACAAAAGGAAATAATCCCACGATCTCTTACCCACTTCCTACCAGTAATTAGTTACTTGTTGAATATAATTTACGCTGCAAGTAATTTCTGCTATTAATCTGAGAGCTGCTCTGGTTACTCCAATACGAACTTTATCAAACATGCACATACACAGGATTTTACAAGGGTAAACTTACTTATTCATTGATTGTACCAGAAATATATTTTAAGTGGAAAGTCTAACTGGTGGGAGTGAACTCATGAGCTTTGAACTGAAAAAAAAAAAAATGAGAGAGAGAGAGTGTGATAAAAAAAAAGGCCAAACCAAAACAGGCTGTTGCAGTCTGAGAAACTTTTTTCCCTATTGATCTTTAGATATGAAACCATAGCAGAAAGTTTTAACAAACCGGAATTCAAATCAGATGCAAGAAATTTTCACGGAGTCACTATTGATTCGCTCAAAATACTGCCCAGCAGTACCTTATTGCAAGTGTCTGCAGAGCCAGCGATGCTCCCCTCGCCTGCACCCTGCAAGCTGGACATGGATTAGCAAACCTGAATTCACAGTGTGAAAGGAGAAGAAAGAAGCGCTTGGAATTTCCAAGTTTTGTTTTGCAATTTCACAGGCACATAAGGCAAACTCGTCCCCGCCGTAGCTCTCCCACCCTGTCTTGCTCAAGTGAGAGCTGCTGCCAGGGCCGGGGATCCCGGACAGGCGGGGGTAGCTCTATGCTAATGTTACTGCAGCGTTCTGAACCCTGAAGCACCATTACAAAGCACACCTCTGGGCAACTGGCTCAAAACTTATCGTCCGACCATGTAAACCAGCCACAACCCAACACCAGGACTAGAGAAGGGAAAGGGGAGGCTCCTACAGATTTTATAGTAGAGCACATTGCTTTTCATAGGAAACTAGTCGATATTTTTAAAACAGAATAAACTTCGTCATTCTCTTTAACTCTAGATAGCCACCCAAACTAAACAAAAGCTTCGCTTCCATGCCATCATTTCAGGCAAGATCCAACTTACTTCAAGGACATCCTTTAGCAACAGGCAGGAAAGCTGCTCAGTTAACATTCCTTTCTCACACTCCCACTGTACTTCATTTGAAAACGATGTGCAAAATCAGATCAAAAGACTAAAAACAGAAGAAAACGGCTACTTAAAAAAAGATACTTTGAAGTGTTTTTGACCTGTTCCACTTACTAAAAACAAATTTTAAAAGATAGCAAATGTCAAAAGATGAAATCATACGAAGTGAAGATGCAAAAAAATTCCCTCTCTCTCCTTTTCTTTTCTTTGCTCACTTTAAGAAGTTCCAAATTCTTTCACAGGAGGCCGATGGAAGACAACTAAAAACCTAACGCTTCTCCAACTCCTACTCCAAACTTCGAGCGGAAGTGGGAATTATATCGTAAGAAAAATAAATACGTTTACTGAGATGAGAAAGGGCATTATGCTGAGGAAACGGCAAAACTCGAGTGCGTTCAAAGCTCACAAAACTCAGCTAAAAACCCCAAATCGACTCCCAGGACCCAAATGACTTTTTAGCAATTTTTCGCAGAGCTCCGCGGAGCTAGCGCTGATCTGTATGCTGGTGTGCGAGAAGGGCATCTGGGGGATTTCGGAAGCCGGATGAATGCTCCCAGCGAAGCACAACATCCCGCAAACTTTCCGCGCCGTTTCCACGCGCGGAGCCCGGGCCCGTGTCCCTGGCAGTACCCGGCGCGGCCGCAGGCGCGGGCACGGCGGGGCCGGGGG
>VXBI01012075.1:233461-247345 GCA_013397375.1 Toxostoma redivivum
ATTTTCTGATTATAATTCTCCAGGGCGAAGAAAGAGAAAAAAAGGGGAAAAAAATAAAAAAATAAAAGAGGAGAAGGCAGCAGAATTGAATCCTATGCCATTATTACTGACAACTAATAATTGATCATTGCTCACAAACACAAGCTTTTACCCGCATAATTGAATCGTAAGCAATACCGGTTTAGTCAAAGGAAAAAGGAAAAAAATAGAGGTAAATAACCTCTCCTTTTCTCTCCCCTAAATCCCAGAGAATTGTAGTGATGGGGACTCCTCCGCCCCGAGATAAAAATGACTAATGCCATAACCAGCCAAGGTGGGATTATTTAATTCAATTCTTTCTTTACACATTTGCTGCCTTTTGTTTGACCTGATGGCTGGCAAATTTTTACACCTAGCTGTCCCTTTTGAGTTTATTGATGAAGGTGCTTCTGAAATGATTATCAGGAGATTTACAGCCATCACTACCCACCTACGGGAAAAGTAGTAAAATCAATCCCTCAATCAATCAGACCCCTCTGTGCATATCTTTTTAATCTGCTCTTTTAGCTGTTTTATTACAACACGAGCATTAAATATGTTTGTTTCAAATTTAACACGAATGCCTCCGAAGGACTCTGTCAATTTAGACATAAATCATGAAGTAAACAAGCTGGATGGAAAATTTTCTCACTCGGGCAAGAATGTTAAAACCCTAGGAGTAAAAAAATCTCCTGCATCAGTGTATGGGCAACTCCTTTGTAGGTACAGCCCACAAAGCAGGAAAACAACAAACAGAAAGATAAATATGCAACACTGCAAAATATTTCCAGGCACTTCTACAAAACTAGAGAGTGCTAGTAATTACAAATACTTTCACACTCTAAAGTCCATCATTATTTCCTCTGATATCTTTTATATATATATATTTCAGAATGTCTTCTTTCCTGTGTTAAGCAAAAAAAACCAAACCAAAACAATTTTTTTCAATTAAATACCATATACTTTAGAAAGTTTCTTGATTCCAACATTATTATTGATCCCAAGGTATCACTCTATCCTTTATATGCCTTTTTTGGGGACTGAAAAATAAATTAGAGGGTATTTCAGGTAGCTGCTTAGGTCACTGATTTGTTACACAGTGGTCATCAGGTATAGACAGAATTAATCTATAAGTTCTATAGAGAATCAAGATTTTTATTTGATGCCACAGGGGAAGTTTTCTCTGCAAGCCACATGCCTTTGCATCCCAGTTTAATTTTTTTTTAATATCCTAGTGTATCGCAGCCGTATAAAGCCACCATGTGGCTCCACCAGAAAACCAAAAGTTTAGAAATGAAGTGACAGAGATTTCTCCAGCCTTAGATTAAAAAATAAATAAATAAAATCTATTCTGAGCTAAAAACATCCTTCAAAGACATATTGTAATGTCTCTCAGCACAGAAAATACTCTGGGTAGGACACAGAAAAAAGGATACTGAAATATGAATTATGTACCTGTCAAAAGAAGAGTAATGAATAATTACATCTGATATCAGATGATAAGATATAATGTGCAATATAAGCCAACAATTCCTCCAAACATCTTGTTTTAAGAAAAGTGTCTTTATACAGTAGGAAAACTTCACAGTTTCTACCACTGTTCATCCACGTACCTATTAATGGGAATCTTAGTGTCAATTAAAAAAAATATTATAGTTGTAATTTCTTTGTCAAAGCAGTATTTAAAATAGTATTAAAATATGGAAATGGGAGTAATTTAAAAGCAAATGAAGGAGCAGGACCAAGGGATGTATTTTCCAGGATATCTTGGGAAAAAGGTGTTCTTAAAAAAAGTGTTCCCTTAGGATCTTCTTGCCTTTAAATTAAAATTGCACAACAATACTGTATTCTGTCAAAATATAAGCAGAAGGACAAAATTTCACACTAATATTTTCGCTGAAATAGAACCTACAGACAATTACTGCAGAGTAGTCATCTAACGAAGACCTGTTGTCATGAAAAGATTTACACTGCAAATCAGAGTTACAAAGTACACGTTTATTTACATTTTAATGTTTCATATTAAACTGGAGAATATGTAGTGATTAAAGAGTAAACATGCTTCAGACCTCAGGGGGAATGTTGCCTGTAGAGTCCCAAATTTCTTGCCTAATGAAATGAACCTGACAACCCTTCTCCTTTTCATGGCATATTTTTGATTTGAATACAGTGGAAGTATTTGTAAGTACATACATTTTGTTTGCATAATATTGAGGTGCCCTGATTAATGCATGGTGTTTACAACGTGAAAATTGTCATGCTCTCTGCATCAACACAAGGAGCTGGCCTGGCAGCAGCTAGTTTCAATAAAGTAAATGCCTCATGAATAATGTTCTGCTTTCCATGCATGAGCTAAGCAGAATCCTTCCCATCCACCTTTTGCCCCCAGTTCGAGCCAGCCTGCTAAGAGAACTGGTCTGCAATGGTGCTGTGCAGAACACAGCTCTCTGAGTGCAAATATGTTTGCTTACAGACTTGCACATGTACTGGGTCCTGGGGGGAGCCCATTTCCTCATGGAGCAATCTGATCCCCAGCCACATTTTTGCAGTTTTCTTTTCTTCCCATTAATGATCACATAATGTTCAGATGGCAACAACAGCCATTACCTACCTCAAAAGGTAACTCCAGGAGTTTCTGATTTCTTAGAAAAATTCCTCAGAAGAAAAGAAAGAGTTGAGCACTGAGTTGCCAGGCAGCTCTACTGAACTATCAGCAGATACTACATCAGTGACCCAGAAAGAGCCTTGAAAAGTACTGCTTCATAAACCCAAGATCACACCGTTATCACCTAGAAAATGAGACTCGAAGTTTCCTTTCCTTATGTAAGAAAAGCTCAAGTAACAGGATTCAAGGAGCAATCCTCACAAAGAGACTTAAAAGACCCTTCCTCAGAAATCCAGAAACCAGATTTGGGGTTAGAAAAATTGTTTCCATCCTTCATATGCTTTATATAGTAAGCCTGGACTTTCATCCTGCTGTACAAGCCATGTTTTAAATCTCACCCTGAGTTACGTATTCTGTGTTTCAGTCCTTCTCCACAGACCTCCAAAGTCCCTCTCAAATGTGGTGTCTGGGGCTGCAGAACATGTCTATTTACATGCTTAAGCAGCTTTCTGCAGACTAGCTGTCTCTCCCCAGGACTGCACACAACCATTAAGATCATCTGAGCTTGCTCCTAGCCACTGATACCCTAGAACTACTCCCTGAATGAGAATTTAAAGCTTGAGTAGGTTTTAGATAATACTAAAGACGTGGTGCAAAAATCATACGTGTAAAGACAAATGTAGCCCCAGTCTGTAATGGTTCAGCAATTCAACTGTGTGTCATGTACTGCAACAGGCAAAACAAAAGAGGGAGAATTGTACTTGAATATAAGACAACATGGCACATTTAGGAATTACACCATATACCAGTGCTTATCCTACTTCCATTTGTAAAGAAAGATACATCATTTACTCACTTCTGAGACCACGAAAAGACACTTTTCCTTAGAAGCTTGCAATGTAAGTGCCCAATCCTAAACATCATCCGTGTCACTCATCCTTGTGCGGGAAGCAGAGCACTGACAGCACAGCATGCACAGCGTTTCAGTCTAGAACCGCGCGGGAGCGGATTTGGAGCAGGGGCTGCCTGTGGTGGTCAGACCTGTTCTGCCCACGGCTCCTCCTGCCCCGGGGACAGCTCTGTCCCTCCTTCTGAGCCGGGCAGTGGGCACGGGGCTCTCCCGGGCTGTGCTGCTCTGGCATGGGCACAAAGGTTTGCACGACATCCTCGGCAGCTAGGGCTGGAAACCTCCTGCATGGGGCAACAATGCGTGATACAGGAACTTCGTAAGCTGTTCCAGCTGCTTGCAAATAAAATATGTGTCTAAGCCCCCAGTCTATACAAACTGGTTTCTGAGAGGAGCTGTATTTGTGTGAGTGTGCCAGATCAGGGCCATTACTAACTGCAGAGGAGCATAAACAACTGCTAGAGAGAGAAAAGATTTAGAGAAGGCACCAATGACAATGATTAGCACGTAAATCCCATACCTCTTAGTGAGAACTCTCTTGTTAACATGTTTAGTTGCACACCTTTGCACTCCCGTTTGTTTTAAGGCTTGAAATCACTTGTTCTGTCTCTCAAGTTTACTGAGACTGGCTTCTTCTGCAGTTGAAGCAGTTTCCATTTTCATGCTGCACAAAAGCACAAGCAATGCCATAATGCATAAGAATAACAGTTTAATGGAAGCATAGAGCCAAATGCATTGTAAATGTACTGAATTAAGTGGAATTAAAGAAAGGATAAATAAGGTCCATTCCCTCCTCCAGTTTCAGTACTGTCCTCTCCAACACTGTACATATAATCTCACAACACAATAACATTGCTGTACTCACTCTGTGCAAGCAGGATCTTTCACTTACACTTTGTTTCACTCCTAGAACTTACAAATAGCAAAATTCACTTTCAGGCAGTGCTGCTCTCAAAGGGCTGCCAGACCTGCTGCTCCTTGGCCCCATGCTGACAGATTGCTCTAAAGTGGGGCAAGACCTGCCCATGTCCAGCCATGGTCACACTGAGCAGAAGCAATAATTAAGCCCAGTGCAAAGGTAAAAAGCGAGATGGATGTGAGCCTAAGGGGGAGAGACAGGTACATCTGCATCCTGGGCCAGCACTGCCACCACCAGCCCCCAGAGCAGCAGCTGCCCAGGGCTGCAGAATGTTCACTAACACTTCCCTGTGCTGGTCTGTGCCTTGTGAGGGGCCTACCTTTAATGCTTTGCCTGGAGCGACACAATCCAGCAAGGGGTGCTGGTTGCTGCTTTCAGGGGAGCCTGCAGGAGCTGCCTGCTGCTGACTGGGAAAGCACTCACTGCTCCTCCAAGCAAAACAACTGTGACATTTTAGGAGTACAGCCCCTTAAACCACCTGTTCAAATCTACTAATCACAGGTAATCTTGGCTTTTCAAGAGGATTACTCAAAGACAATAAAAGTACTAAAAAACCAAAGACAAAAACTGTTACCGGTAATTTGCATCCATTTTTCGGTGATGTCATGCTATGATTTTTGCAATAATTGTAACCAATAACACACTACATAAAGTTCTCAATGGACTGACTGTTCAGAAATTAACTGTAGAATATGCTTTTCATTTCTTATTATTCTGCTTTCTTATTGTCATTCTCATAAAATCAAGCAAACTGATAAGTGGAATGTCTAGAAACAGCCATAATTTAATCTGGACAAGTTACACAAAATATATCTGTCCTGGAGGTGTTTCTGCTTTTAAGGAGTTATATACCACCACAGAGAATGCAGCATTCTGCACTTGAAGCATTGGCCCATATTGACGAAATTATATTAATTTCAGTGTACAAAGCTGACATTGTCGGATACTGCTTAGAAATGTGCATGTTGTAAAACTGGAAAAAAAAAGCTACAAAATTTGAACTTAATTGAAAATACTTTCATTTTATAGCAAGCCATATTGTAGATGTTCACATTATAGTCAATAAATATTAGCCATAAACCCTAATTTAACCCCAGATTTTGTTAGGTTCAAGATTTTTGGAAAATCCAGGTGTCATCCCAAACTTTGTAACCTTTTAACTGCCAATCTCAGCCCCCATTTAGGTAGGCAAGTCCTCAGTGGTGTGGCCACACAGTCTAGGGCCAAATCTGCCTCGGATTTGGTCTCAGTGTGCCTTGCTCTGTTTTGCCTGCTGATCCCTGCGGTTTCCAGGAGGTTTGTGTGTAAAGCTTGTAAAATCTTAGAAGAATACAAAGGATATTTTGTAAAGTTTCCCTAGAAGCATCTTTTTCAATCCCTGGATAGGGATTTAATCTTTCCAAATAAAACTAGTTGCACTTTTCAATGCATAGAGCACAAATTCATCAGGTGGCTCAGCTGCAGTATGTTCTAGGTTCCTGGAAAATGAAAGGTTGGCTCAGATGATCTTTTGGGGTCTCTCCCAGCATTCTATGATTCCATGACAGGGCAACATGATTTTACATGGAACTAGATTATTCACAGCCTTGATGCTTTATTATATCTCTCAAAATCAAATAACCAATGTAGTTTGGGCTTTATTGCTGAAAGAATGAAATTGCTTGATTGGCACATGATAGTGAACTAATGGCATTAGAAGCTCTGGCTTTTTTATTTCTCTTTCACTCAGAAAAGAGCAAAAAAATCTGGATTTGTTCTGAACAAAATTGCAATACTGGAGGCTAAAACTTTTCTTCTCAATTTAAAAACTTTCCTTCTCAATTTAAATTCATTTTAAATTGTTATGCTTTACAAACTTCCAAATGGGATTCTAATTGTTGACAGACATTTTACATTACATGTGTCTATCACTTTGATTTAATATGCATTTTCAATGAAATTTAAAAAAGGCCTCTAAGGTGGCAATTTAACAGCAAGACATGCTATGAATTTTAGATACAAAAATATCTAGTTTGCAAGGGTTTTTTGTACATGTGGAAATGGCCCTCCAGAAGAAAAAAAAAAACAGAGAACGTCTGTATGGCTGAGTTATCAGAAGCTAAATATCTCCAAGAACATTACCTACTGTTTTAATCAATCACAGTCATCAGAGGCAAACCAGGTTTTGCATTTATGCAGCTTTTCAGTAGTGCACTTCAAAAAGTATTAACCATAAAAGAAATAGAATGTATTTGGAAATCCTGTGTCTGGTTTATTACATCTCATGACCTGATTTAATTTTCTTCTATAGAAAACCCACATTGAAATGTCTGTAAGTAATAGGTACTTGTTGTCAACTTTGATGAGACATTTGAAAGGAATGCCAAATGTATTGTGAAAGGTAAGAGCACAGTAGCTTTTCTGTGTCCCTAAAAGAGTGGAAACCAGACTTAGGAGAGCACACAACTACACAACAGACCTGTTCTGTATCGTGCCTACTTTTGAAATAATCTGAATTGTACTTAATGTTTAGCCCCTAAGTTATAGACATTGACAGCACAGTGGGAACTATTCTCTGTCTTTAATCTAAAATTTTTAAACCAAAATATTCACTACTTTTAAATTCTTGCATTTTCTTCATAACATTAATAACAACATCTTGGGCTTGGCTTATTTTATATAAATAGCTTTAGATATCTTGTTTAAGAGGTCCTGCAGGGTGTCCCAAGACCTACACTTGATGGCAAGAATAAACATTCATTAAACTTCAAAGGCTGCCAAAACGTCCAGTTATTTTGATTTAGGGGAATCATTTAAATTAATCCCTCAGCTTGTGTAGAAAATATGTAATGTAATCCATTTCTCTGTCTCCAGCTTCAAGCCACACTGGAAAAAAGTACTGCTTTACTAATGTTTTCTGTTTTGAAAAACTGGGGAAAAATTAAGACTTCAAATATTTTTGAAGAATTCTGGCTTAGTGACATTAAGAAACAAACATTATAATACACGACTGTGTACTTACATCTCTGTGTAACTGCTGTTAAACCTACACACACAATGGAGTTCTTCAGTGGGAGCAGTAAAACCAGATTTTATGTTTGTGTGTGTATATATATCTGTAACGGTTTTTTTTATCAAAAGAATCAATTTTTTTGGAATGGCTTTCTGCCTTACCACCCCAGCTCAACTGGGTGCTGCTGTGCTGCAGAGAACTCACAGTCACCTTTGTAACAAATCTTTTTTTCCTGAGGCTCTCCTAAAATTTAGGAGAAATCTTAGTGTGATGAAGAGTTTGGTTTAAAATTATTTTTTACTTTAAAATGAGTAACTCTTCATCTGAAAGAAGAATGTAGAGCATACTGAATCAGACACACTGAGGAAAAAATAAAAGGAGGGAGAAGCTCAGCTATTGTAAATCACTGTAATGCCACTGAGGCCAATTTAGACTCGCTGAGGTTGTGGCCTAATATCTGTGGTGAAATGTTGCAGCTATAGCTGTATCCCTGAGCTGTATAAATATTTGTTGAAAGCTGACTGTCAGGGTGCAAGGGGTGGATTGCTCATCAGCAAATAGTGAGGGCCCTTGTCTTTTCATCTTTCTTTAAGGAAACCTTCCCCTTTTGAGGGCTGGGAATTTTGACTGAGTACATGTATGATCCTTCTTACTTTGTGCATGGATTATTCCGTGCAGTGGAACAGGAATTCCCATCTGGACTTTTGAACTTGCCTGAGTGTCCAGCCCTGATTCATGCCATGCACTGTACATGAATGACCAGCAATGTTTACAAAATGAATTAGCTTGACTCCAACTCTCCAGCCAGAAAGTAATCAAAGTGAAGAGCCAAGCTATTTCTGAAATTCCAGATTCCCTAGCTAGAAACTGCATGCTCTGTGTCTCTAGTCTGGGTATTAATGTAAAATGTGCATGTTCTATACTGGAGGACAATTAATAACAGCGGTGATTCTAAGCAGCCAACAGACATTAACTATTCCATCCCCAAAACTGCTCCCGTGTGGTGGGCAAGTCTGACTGTAGCACATGGTACACAGAAAAAAAAAAAAAAGAAAATATCTATATCTGTAAGTGATTATTCTATGAGTTGTAGTATGTTCCTTTTGGTTCTTTCTTCTCCCAAATTGAATTCCAGTTAACATTTTATTTCACTTCTTTTGAATGAATACATGTATTCATTGACATATTCAGGAATCTTCTTATACAAATATTTTTAGTAGGGCTACTCGTAACTGGTATCACCAAAATCTTGGAAGCTTTGATTTATTTTCTCATCAACCATCCTAATTTAAGCATTTAGGAACAACAGAATTATCTTCAGAATAATCTTATCCTATGAAATATATGAATTTAATATAAAACATTGGTATAAAAGAAGACAATGTTACATGATACATTTTGCTTGGGATGGTCTGAAACTCAAAATGTATCACGAAAATTGCCCTCTGAAAACAAGCCTCCTGATCTGAAAAGCCCACATCATATAAAGCTGGAGGTGTCTCAGGAGCTGAATTGTTTGCTCCTGTAAATGGTTAGAGCTCCACAGATGTGGGATATGAAATAAGGCTCTGTTGATTTTACAGCAGAGCATCTGAATCACTTCCCCTGCCCTAGTCAGTTTAAAGTAAAATTAAAAGAAAAATAAACCCCAATTAGCATATGAGCTCTTCATTGTTAAATTGGCATAACTCCACTGGATATCTGACTTAGGCAGAGTTTTCAGGACTTACCACCAAGGAGATCTTGGCCATGGTATTTTAATGGGTGATTTCATGCAGATGGGTGAGAACCTGATTCCTCATTCCTATTCAGGCTAAAAACCAGGAATGCACTACAGATCACTTGAGAAATGGATTGTTTGCAGGGAGGGAGGCTAAAGAGGCTCAGTTATTCCAAAATTAGCAACTGCTAGTGTATAGCTCAGGCCAAACAACAAGTGAATGATGCTGCCCAAGACCTCCCCATCTATATCATACCTGCATCTAGCCCTTGGTGACTTTTATTTCCAGAATAAACTAGCAAATCCAGGACGGATAAATGAAAAATATCTGAATAAAATAGCTTGGCAGGACATCTTTAACATTACCTAAAAATCACAGGTTAATAAATAGTTAAATTTAGCTGTAGCTTCTCTTAAGTAGTTTGAACATTAGTCAATATTTTCGTCTTTTGTTGTCTCAGGGTTTCTACAGGAGCAGAGAGAATTTAATCAATGATTTTTCTACACTTTATAGCATTATGCCTTTGTACTATTATCCATCTGTTCCCTTATCTAACATGTTATCAACTGTATGAAAATAACTAGCAGTCCCTTCAGCCCACAGCAAGTATCAATAGGCAGAATGACAGTGGCTAGTTTGCACACTTGAAATGGTTTATTTGTTGCAATCCTGTGCACAAGATGTTTATCAGTAAGCACCAGACAGCCATGCAGAAGAAGGAGCCTTAATTCTGTCTGAGACAGCCTCTTATTGCTATTGATAGTTAGCATCAGTGTCCAGTCTGAGAAATGGAAGTGCTGCAGGCAACTTCAGTCAAGACACCCTATTGATCTACTGCTTCCTCTGCGTCCCTGAAGCTAGAGAAGAAAAATAAAAAGGGGAGGAAAAGCTTGCTGTATAAGGGGCAATGCAGCAGTCTATGTCTTGCCATCATTCAAAGGGGTGTGTATGTGCATGGATATTCCTGATATTCAGTACCTTAGACAACTGTAAATCACATGCGCTGCCATGATAAATATAAATGTCAATGTGTTGGAAATGTCCTTTATATAAGAGGTGTCACTAGAACTACATTTTTAGCATGAAACATTTTTTCTGCTTTTTATTTTTCATTGACTTATTGTGCTTCTGTTATATCCTGTCTAGCACAATCAATCTAAAGCATAATATCTGAGAGTCCTATTCATAAATAATACATATTTGGGTCATTTTCATTTGTATCCTACAATGAAGATTTACAAGCCAGAAACAAAACAAGAAACAATGTGTGGAATGCTCTTATTCAGTGGATAAGAATATATTACTGTGATCAATTAATCTGCTTTTCTCTGCATTAGGTGGACATCTTTATGGTGCATCCATAAGGGTTTATAACTTGGCAGAGACAGAATCAGCTCTAAGGCTCTAACATAAAACGCCTGTACTCAGAAAAGAGAAACTTTTCCAAAGTTTTTTTGCTTGGTTGAGGCTTCCCCCCCTCCCCCATTGTTGTTGCTGTTATTGTTTTCCAATGGGAAATCTGTTAATTTTGGCAAACTCAAGCACAGCAACAACTTATCCATCAACATAATATGTTACTCTGCCCTATATTCTACCTCTCATGTTAAATGAAACAAAAAATTGGCTACAATAATTCTGGGGATTTTCACAGTGCAATTCATCCATTCAAAGATGGTCCCATTTTACTACAAACCACACAATTAATTCTACAGGAAGGAAAACTGATACACAGATAGGTCCCAGCTCAGTTTTTAGGGCCAAAAATTACTAGGAAAAATAGTGAGAAAAAAAATATCTGTGCATAGAAATTGCAAGAATACAAGAGAGGTGAAAGGAAGACTCCAATTGGTACTAGTTTGCAGTATAAGAGCCTGCAACCCCTGGTGCAGTCACCAACAGGGCTGGCACTCTGGTCTTGGGCCATGTCAGAGGAGCAGGAATGGCCCAGGTGATTATCAACTTTGCCTGCATAGAAAAGAGCAAAAATGATGAGTTAAAATCAGCCAGAGTTACTTTAGGAAACAAAGTCAGAACATACAAGAACTTTGCAAGCAATATAAACTGTTGGGGGAAAGTGGGGGTGGATGGTGGGAATGGGGACAAGGCTGGTCACTGTCACAGTCTCCCTGTTTGCCCCAGAGATGCAGCCCAGGCTCTGCTCAGACTCTGGGTCTCAGGGTGGGTTATTGCATTAGTTTTTCAAATCTGGAAATTTGCTACAAGTGTATCTCAGATAAAAATTGAAATGAGTTTTGCAACTATGGCAAAAAAGCAATTTTACATTTCATAGACCTTTTAAAACCCTTTTCAATAGAAAATAAAAATAACAGTAAGGGGGAAAAAAGGCTACATTTCCATTCCCTTTTTTATAGTTTGACGTTGCAGATGTTTCTGGGTCAGAGGTGAACATGTCTTTAGGTGTCAAAAGATGCAATAACCTGAGTCAAAAATGGCCCAGTCCCCAGAACCATGATTGTGTGCCAGAATATCCCCGCCTCAGAAGCTTGCTGGCAGCAATGTGCTCCAGGTGTCTTACACTATGCAGACCTGGTAGTCATTTTAATATTTTCCATGCTCATGTAAATGGACTTGATGTGTGTTCATCAAATGTGGGAAAATCCCACAGAATTGTGTGCCATCTGTTTATAGGTAAAAGGTCTGCTTTGCTAACAATCCAATGCAAAATCAGAACACAGAATGAAAGCAAGCATGCTTTTGTTTTGTTCTGGTTTGGTTTTATAAATCTGAGGCTTAATGTCATATTAAAAACCTAACAAAGTTCAAAGGTTCATTCTGTTTGGATAGCAGTACTGTCCTCCTCAGATGTGTGGATATTACTTGAGCTACACAGAACCCTTAAATCTGCACCACGTGGCTACAACTTGCAACCTAATGAAACCCCGAGCACACCCAGGAGTCAGCAGGACCTGGGGAGGGTGCAAGGGCCACAGCCTGGGCAGCTGGGTGTCTGCACTGGTGCCCTGGACCAGAAGCCTCTGTGAACACTATCTGACAGCATTTCTACGTGTGTGGTTGGCCTCAAGAGAGAAACTCAAGCTGAAGCAAAAATGGAAAGGCTCATTGTGAAAAAGCAACACCTTATTTTATTTAACACCCAATACTGCATTTGGTTTTTTGTTAGAATTAAAGACAGGTTTAATTCAATTAATATGGTAGGTGCCAATCAAAGTGTCCATCTTTATTATTTTGGTCTGTTTTAAAGAAGTTTGTTGGACAAAAGGCAGTTATGTCTGAGCTATGACATTAAAGGAAGGCTGTGGTCACAGATATTTTCAACATCAGTTGATAGACATTGACCAGTCATCAGAAGAGGAATTTGAGACCTTTCTTTAGTCTCAAATTTTACCCTTTTACACTCCACATGGAACACGTGCTTACACTTTTCTACAGAGAACTGATAACCAGACCTGGGAAATTTATACCTGAATATAAGTCAGATGTCAGAAGATGATGTCAAAGTGTTTCAAAAGAGTATTTTCATTACATTTACCATGGAGTCAGTCTTGGGTGAAAAAAGAGTTAATGCAGCTGGCAGAGGAGAAAAACATCAGAGGAAAACAAATGGATAAAACTGATCAAATCCAGATATATTCAATCTAAAATCTCAAATGGGATTCAAGGTATGCTGGAAGGATGCTACACCATCAAATGCTGTTATACCATCCACTACAACCTGAGAAGAAGACAAAACAAAATCTCTGTAGAGAGATGCTCTGGGCACTCACTCAGCAAGGTAGGTCAGCGTATCTCCACTGAGATAGGGTCTACTGCATTCCACTGGCTTAACCCTGCCCCTAACGGCCCAAAATAGATATTTTAACCTTGCCACCAATATTGTACTGAGGTGTAGAAGTTGAGAAAGAGAGTTTGAAAGTGCCTGTGGCCAGTTAATTGGGAAAACAACCAGATCCCTGCAGTATAATCTGGCCCATTTGCCAAAAGAGACAAGTTTTATATGACCAATCAGAAAAGTGCAACTCCTCCAGTAATATGGCTGAGACATTTACTTTGAAAACTGTGGAATCTTATTTTCAAGGTCAAGCTGAGGTTTCCTGGGTTCAGACTAAAATACTTTGTAGGGCCAAAGAAATATTTACTGGGTTCTAGGGAGCAGGGAGTATATGTGTAATTTGAACATATTTCAAGTCATCCTGGGAGGTCTTTTTGTTTTTACATATTTGTGTTCTCCTCAGACAACCTTTTTTCTTTTTTTTTCCCCCCCAAGAAATTGAAATTGAAGAAAATGATGACATTTTTTGCCACTACATTTCAGTTGGGCCATTTCCTGCATTGAAACAGAGAACCTGCATTATTTGCACCCTTTCCAGAATGTATTTCTTTCCAGTGAATCATATGAAAACATATAGACAAATTATGTCCCAGGACTGCCATTCCTTGTGTTAAACTAGAAGGATTTTTCTGTATAAAGCAATGATTTTCTTTATGTGACCTTTGACAGTGGGAGTGTTGGAGGGCCAGTGGTAGGAGTGGCTTCACAGGCAGTTGTAAATTAAGCAGCACATTTTACAAATGAGCTCCATAATGAGTAAGTGATTGGAAGATGAGCTACTGCATGCTGGAGATCAACATCCAAACACAAAAACTATTACCTGGCCCATGAATGGCAGTAAAAGGTTAAAAGAAATATTCAATATTATCAATCATATTAAAAAAAAAAAAAAAAAAAAAAAAAAAAAAAAA
>VXBI01012075.1:247452-265678 GCA_013397375.1 Toxostoma redivivum
AAAGAGAGAACTTCTTACAGCTGCCAAAGGAGCTTGGGAGAATTAATGTGCTGGTGTCAAAAAGACTGAGAACGAGAGAAATAGGACTACAGTGATTGCCAGAATCTTACTTGCCTGGAGAGATAACATTGGACATTCAGTTTAACTAGGCAGGTGCCAAGAATCCTCTTGTGGATGTTATGGAGTGGCTTTCAAATATCAGAATGTACACTGACCCCCATGGTCTGGTACTTCTTATGGTTTCAGAATTGCTCATTAAGCCAGGGAAACCTCCAGTGAGGTGTGATGACCTGAAAACAGATGGGAGCTAAAGAATCAATGTTTTAAGTAAAACAGCAATTATA
The DNA here is from genome assembly GCA_013397375.1 of Toxostoma redivivum. Classification (NCBI taxonomy): domain Eukaryota; kingdom Metazoa; phylum Chordata; class Aves; order Passeriformes; family Mimidae; genus Toxostoma; species Toxostoma redivivum. Next base: position 247,797 of record VXBI01012075.1, read on the forward strand.
AAAAGATCTACAGCTCTTTCCATGTAATCAGGTAAATTAGCAGGAGTGGCATAAAGCACCTAAATTGGAGAAAGAGTGGAGAAAGGGGGAGTGGGGGGAAAGAAGGTCCCTTGGGAGATATCTGATAGGATGCTTAGTCTGTGTAGAGGGCAAAAGGTTAAGTGAAAATGAGATGAAGGAATGATCAGATATAGTCAGATCAGAGACAGTTAAATAAAGGAAAGTGCTAACCTAAGATAAATGTGAAGAAACGCCCTTGTGCTGAGTGTGTTGGTGTGGCTGTTCTTCAGCAGCTCAGGAACAGGAGGGGAGGAATTGCCGGTTCCCAACCCACACCAGTCCTAGCTGAAGCACTTCCAGCAAAGAAACAGAAGGAATAGGCAAAAGATTCCTGTCTGCCCCTTTAATAGTGTGAAAGGATATTAAAGGGCTTCTAATTGCATCTACACTTTTTGCGGGTCCTTTTTTACTGCTGGTGTGATATAAATTATCCTTAGTGATGGGAAAGTCAGGCTGTGCCATCTGTGTTTTTGGTCAGTGAGAAAGATGTTGTACAAAGGATACTGAAACAAAAATACTGAGAATTACTTGAAAGCTCCAAACTTTGTTGGTTGACTAATGCTTTCCTGGGTCAAACAGCTTTCACTAGAAGGGGTTTCCAAAATAACAAAACAAAATCTGCTTGGAAGAGGTACATAATATAGCAAACAAATGCTTGGAATACATTCTATATGAAATATGAAACTTCATCAACTATTTTGGTAAATCATTCTTAGAATACTCATCAAAAAGGACCTGAGATAATATATTGCACCAGGAAGCTCCAGAAATACCTGTAGTGACCAAGTCTGGAAATGACCACAAGTATTTTGTTCAAAAGCCTTTGGTGGTTTACAGCCTTAGATTTCTAAACGTCAGGAGGAAAATTCAAATTCTTAGATACATAATTTAGAACTCAGTCCTTTTTTTGTTTGTTTCCTCAGGAGCTTAATTAGCATATACAAATAGATCTGGGAATTAGGAAGTTGGAGCTTGAACTCGGCTAGGTGCTAATGCCTGGGGATACCTAAACAGGATTCCTGAAAACAAATTTTTGTACTTACACAATTTGGTGCTATAACCTTTTGAGGTGAGAGAAATTGCGTGCCCTCCACAGAGTTTGTTTAATCCCAGCAGTCCCTAAATCCAGATGGACTGGTGCTGAGGAATGCTGCTGGTCCAGGCAGCCCGGCTCGCAAACTGGAGATGGAGATGCAGATTGAGCTGCGGGTGGGAGCCCGAGACTAGGGGCCGTGAAGTGCCAGCCCTTGGGATAACAAAAGCGTGGAAATGGGGGATGCCAGCAGGTGAATGGACACTGAGAGACACAGCAGGAGCCGGGAATCGCCCATCTCTTGGTTAACAAAGGAGAGGGTGAAGCCAGCGAGGTGATGGGCACGGAGAGAGCGGCGGGAGCCGAAGAAAGGGGCTTGCCTTCGGAGGGAATGGGAGAGGATAAAAACTATAAATTCGGAGTTCCTCGGCTGGTGTCCTTCTGGAGGCCTCAGCTCTGGCTGCTCCTCTGTCACTGCACCGGGAATAAGTGGTTCTATGGGACGGGACATCCGAGCCTCCGCTACGGGAAAGCTGGTGTGAGTGCGGAATGCGGGAGTGGGGCCCGGCGGGTCCCTGAGCAGCTGCGGGACAGAGCGCGGTGGCAGCAGTGTCACCTGTGTCCTGGCACTGCGGCTGCGGGACAGAGCGCGGTGCCAGCAGTGTCACCTGTGTCCCTGGCACTGCTGCTGCGGGACAGAGCGCGGTGCCAGCAGTGTCACCGCTGTCCTGGCACTGCTGCTGAGGGACAGAGCGCGGTGCCAGCAGAGTCACCGCTGTCCTGGCACTGCTGCTGAGGGACAGAGCGCGGTGCCAGCAGTGTCACCTGTATCCCTGGCACTGCGGCTGCGGGACAGAGCGCGGTGCCAGCAGTGTCACCGCTGTCCCTGGCAGTGCCACTGCCAGGGACTCTCCAAGTGCTCACACTGGCAAGTTTCCTTAGCATGTCTTATCTTTCAGGCTAACACAGAACCCACACATATTTGTCAACTCTAGGCGACAAAGAAAGAAGTCTGAGTCTGTAAATGAGGAGTTTCAAATGAAAGAGGTGGTTGAGGCATTGTGACCCTATTCAGTCAAGGTCAAGTTTCCTCTGAATTATACCTGTTTCCTTGTCTAACATTTTAGATACCTCCCAAGTGTCTATCGACAGAGTTTATAAGAGGCATTGTACAGTGAAGAAGAACGCAAGTTGCTCACAGCTCCCCCTTTCCCCACGTGTTACAAAACAGAGCTCCAGAGGAAGAGACAAAAGAGTGTTGGCTCCCAGTTATGTGCCTATGGGAAAGGAGTGGTGAAAAGAGGCCACCCCAGAAACAGGGAGGGGAGGGAAGAGCACAAATCAGCTTTATGAGCCAGCAAATGATGGATGGCTAAATGCCAATTTAGAGCAATACATAGAATGGGGTTTGCATTGTTGCGATTATTAAAGGTTATTTTACTTTTAATTTTTTGTGGTAGGTGTTCCTTACTTCTTCCTTAGAGAAACCCTTGACTTTCACTTGCTACATACTTAGATGTGCTTGTCATTCCCACAAGGTGATTTCAGTTCTCGGATGCCAGGAAACCTCTCTGCTGATCAAAACACAGCTGCACAGGCTCACTGGATCTATTCATGGGTGCCACACTGGTGGTACATCTGTCTATACCTGTGAAAATAGATGTAATTAATATAACAGATATAATACATGCATGTAAATCCAGATGCTAAAAATGACTTATAGTAAGGGAAGGTTTTCATTTGGCAGACCGTATCAAAGTATCTGAATCATTTAATCATTATACAATCTACACTTGGACTACAGCACCCTCTTAGTCCATTTTTTTTACAACTGAGCTTGTTTTTTAGTGAAAGATCCTAAGGAACACAATTTTAAAACATACTTTAATTAGCTTTTTCCAGGCTGTCACCTCTCTGTGGCATTTAAAAACTCTTTCCATCACTTCCTACAAGTTGATTTGGCATAGGATGTCAGATCATAAGACTACACAAATTGCTATTCATTGGACACTGATCTTACAATTGGAACAATGAAGGAGCATTTCTCTATCCATTTGATATAAAATTCCTTCTGTCTAAGCAAGGAAACAGAATATTTTCTTATAGATAACCTTTTTGTTAATTACAGAAATGAATATCAACTCCTATAGTAACAAATAACAGGCAGTTTCTTCAGAATGCTTTATTAATAGACTTTGTATTACAATTTTACCTTCTTCATTTTGACATTTTTTTCTCCTTTAATGAGTTAAAATGGTTAGCCAAGTGCTCTTGGCTTTAAGTATGTTCTTAACATCAGCATATTAACTGCCACATTCAGGCTAATAGGCTCAGCTTATCTCTTTGAGATCTTTGTGGAAAAATAACCAAACACCCCAATTTTAAAAAATTGATGTAAATGGAAACTTCGACTTTAGTGGCACTGGAAGACAATAACACTGCTTCATCTTCATCTGAACATTCAGTATTATGGTTTTACTGCCAAATATCCCAAATATCTATGATAAGTGCCTCTTCTTGTAATAAAAGATACTGAACAAAAAGCAGTTTAACTGAGATTTTGAAGTCTTGATTTGCAACAGTCCATTCTGAACCCTTCATTTTGTTTCCTTTTGTATTGTGCAGGCAAACAATAGTTGTAGCTTTCATCATGAGCTCAAGCAGTACATTTTAGCAGTCTGATCTTAAGCACATGCAGATGGGTGCAACATCATTTTTTAAAGGATATTATAAGTCCATCTGTAAGCAAATTAATTTAAGAACAAAAGAGCATTTTTTATAATCGTGGGTAATTCTGAGCAAAGTTTCAATGGTTCCTCCCAGAAATCTAGATTAAGCAATTGCAGGTTTTGATTATTTTTTAATTCTGACTCTTAAATCACATCACTATGAGTCCCATTATCAATGCAAGACAAAAACAACTGCAATAGATTTTCTAATAAATAAATACTCTAATTTTGTCTGCTAGCAGAAGGGTCCATACACAGGTTATCTGTGGATTTACTCTTTGCTCACTGGTGACTGAAGGGTCATTTCTACCTTTCTCAGTGAAACAGGGCCAAAGCTCTCAGCTCACCTGAGTGTGCCTTGCTGGCTCAAAGGTACCTGTGTCAGAGAAACTGAATGCACACCTGAAGACTGGGCCCACCAAACTGTTTCTTTATTCAAGATGTCTTTTAGTGGTTATGGTATTTCTGACTTTTTTTCTGGTGAAAGCAGGAGATAGCATTAGCTTGCTTCCCTGCTTGCCTGTATGAGGAAGTAACAGAAAAAATTATAAATTAATTTTAAGAGCAAGTGAAATAATTCCATCTGCCTGCCTGATTTGACATTTTCAACTAAATTTCTCAGTTTCTCTCATGAATGACCCAGCTCTTCCCAGGGATATCCACTGCTTAAATGTGGCCATATGCTACAATACTAACAATTACAAATAATTACTCTAATGGGGTGAATTAGTAATGTCAATTAGTTGATGTGATGATGTTTCCATGACAATCTCCAGCTTTATGGAGTTGTTAATTTTGAAGTCTAACAGCTTTCTGATATCCTTTGTCAGGCAACAGTGTGACTTGACCACCTCCATTCATAAATCTGTCCTGACAGATGCATAATGTCATGGACTGTGCTCCTACTTAAATCAAAATTTCAACCAACACCTAATGCAGAACTAAGTTTAGGCTTAACTGTAAAGACATAGTCATAATAAAGCAGATTTCCTGATGAATACTTATTAAATAATTTCATTGCCTATTTCCTGAGGAAACCTTAAAATAGAAATGTTGGTGTGCACATGTATTTTGTTACACATTGTCAAATCAAACTCTGGTTCAGGACAGCACTTCAGCCTGTTGTTAACCTCATTAACCTCAGACATCAAATACAATGGACTTGCAGATATACCTAAAATTATACTTAACAATCATTCAGAATAGAATTTTTTTTTAATTGAGGGTTAAACTGATGGCATGTTCCTAATCCACAGAGGACAGAGCTTCTTGCTAAAGTAAGATGTACATGATATTGTGTGCATGAGACTAAAATATTTGGTGTCATAATGCTACTCTTGGAATTAAATACCTGTAAATCTAATTCTTAATGCTCTCAGACCAGACACTTCATTTTTTAAATTTTGCATTTGATTTTCTTTCTTTCTGCAACATGACTGTAGAGAGAAAGGAATTCAAGAATCATGCAGCAGACCAGTAGTACAGTTTTCAAGTCTGCTGACAAAAAATCCACAGGCCCACTGAAACAACAGGCACCAACAAGTTTGTGATGATTCACATAAGTGTGTACCATATTCTGTTAGGAGGCATGGATGATTTTCATCCACTGTGGTATAAAGACACATCAATATTAAATCTGGGCTTACCCCACAATTTGTTGCCACACTTTTCACTCTGCAGTTGACCTGTGATAACTCTTTGCTCACAGAGAGAGGAAGTCAGAAGCAGTAATGATCCAGAAGCCGTCCAGACATCCTGCAGGGACAATGTTTCCACAGTCAAAGATTTGCAGAGGAGAGAGATCAGTGCTTTGTTAAATTAGGTACTTAACACAGGAAAATGTCTGAGGAAGTCACAAACCAAAAGCTAGTTTTCGTAAAACTCCCAACCAGACACAACCACTAAGTGACCAGAGTTCTGTACTGGACGTTAACTTAGCAAGTTTTTTCTCCATGCACATTTACTGCTTCTTGAGCCTATGAACATTTTCTGGATGAGCAGCCTCCCCAGGCATTGGTCTCTTGGCCAGACTTGAAAGCCTGGCTGTATCAAGGTGCTCTCTGCTGTAAGTTGTCCCTGCTGCCTCTGCAAAGGCACTTCAGTGCAGCTGCTCAAGCTCACAACTGTCCCACTTGCTCAGTGAGATTCTTCACTCACATTTGAGCAACAGTGATATCACTGCCAGACTATGTCAGTCAGTGACATCTTGGAAACAGAGAAGGAAAGGAGACTGGCTGGAAATGCCAAAATTAAATAAAACCAATATGAATATTCTTATCACCTTCTGAAAAAAGGCTACAGGAATTTGGAAACAAAGAGTGTTGTGCAGCTCCAGTGATTTGGTAGCTCAGTGCGTTATGTCAGTATAAATGTCTTAGAGTATTAAAAAAAGGCATCAGACTGGTAACTTCTAGTTTAAGTATTGATAGTTAGATCAGAGAATTTAGTCCTGTAGGTATTTTGGTGAGTCAAAATTTTACCCAGTTAACACATACCGTATAAAATACTGGGCTTTTAATTGGTGGGATTTTTCTGTTTTGTTCTCAGACTCAAATTTTCAAATATTTGACAAGTTCCTAGACCTGCTTGTAAAAATCCCCAAGTCAAGAGCCAGTCGGATAAAAATCTGTTCATTGTAAAAAGGGAAGGGGTAAGGGTAGGGAAGGAAAGGTTTGTTGATAAGTTTGCTGCACTATTAAAATACTTAACCACAGCCTGGAGCTCAAATCAGTATTCATATGAAGTTCCTATTTATTAGAGTATGTGAAAAGTATTTACTAAAATCTCGTCTTGTTTTTGAAAGAGATGCACCCTTGTAATTATGATGTAAGACTAGTTCCATTTCTTGGGAATATGGAAAAGTGAGTGATAAACACTGTTGGGAACTGTGCTCTGGCCCAATTTAAAGAACACACTTCTGTTCAAAATAAGCACTACTATAACAGCAGAGAATGGATGAGGGAGAAATCAGAGGCATTTATCACGCTGATTCTAGGCCCACGTTGACTTGTCTAAATCTATATAAAGAAAAAGGCCTGCAAGTGGCTCTGAAAGTGATGGGAACCCATGCTTCAAACACATGTCTTGAAAGAATGTCAGAAATCTCGTTCCCCTTTTGGCTGAGGTTACAGATGCTTTCTCTGGACTGCGGGCTCACCAGTTTCACTTGTCTGGAGCACTCAAAAATACATTTTCCCCTGGAAGACAGTCTGCACATGCTTACAATAAACATTAACCAAATCAAATGACTTTCACTTCGGGATAAATACTTTCAAGTAAGTCTGTTAGTGACACTCATAGTAAATTGCTAATAATTAGTTTGTCCAATATACTTGGGTTGTACTAACACAATCACTCCTAACATATTTATATGCAGGATAAATCCTGCCTCCCTCCATATGCCTGTGGAAGGCCCAAGGTAAAATGGATATATTGTGCTGCAGGAGCACATGAGAGCCCCTTTGGGTCAGGTGTGTGACCCTGCTGGTTTTGTGTGTCTCTGAACTCTGCTGGCTGGGCAGGAGCCAGGAGAAGCTGCCTGCTCACCGTGGACATCTGCCCTGGGGCTGGGGCTGGAGCAGGGCAGTCTGCAGCTTTCTGGCCACAAAATATGTGAGTTACAAAACATGGAAACTCTCAGCTCTGCAAAGCCAATGAAACCACATTTTCCTATAACTGTGGCTTCCCCTTTTTGCAGGCCACCCGCTTGTAATGGCTTGTTGTAAATTACACAGTGGTATCTCTGGAGATGGGAAATTCTTTTTTTATGCTTGTGAACGTAACCCAACATGAAGTGGTCCTCTAACGGGACATTTCAGGGTCTTACTGGAAGGACAGTAGTCATATCAATACTTCTCAGCACCCTTCTGCTAAGCCAAAATACAGAAGTATGAATTAGAATTATGTCTATATCCTAATAAAAATAAACACAGAACTGTTACCTTCAGCAATTTGGTTACTGGAAAATCCCTAGATACAGCTGAGCAAAGCTCCCAGTGATTTGCTCCACCAAGTCCCAAATAGTACTGAAATGCAATCCAATTATTATTATTATTAGAAATTATCTGCTCTATTTTTGTGTAATTTTCTTAACAGCTCTGAATACCTAAAGAAGTACTGCAGCAGACCACAAGACTCAGCTCTGGCTGAGAAATCTGCATGCATTGCATAAAATGTATGATTCTACAACTCATTAAGTCTAATTTATGGCATATGTAATTAAGCACCTTTGAATTGAACCTAGGTCTCTAGAGATAATAACACTTAGAACTTATATAGGGCTTTTCATCTTCAAAGTGCTTTACAAACATTAACTAATTAACAACATAATAAGACATGAAAGGCGAAAGTACTTACCCATAGTGCTGCATAGCCTCTGTATAATTCAGATTTTGATGTTTTTCAGTGCAAGGCCCAGTCTGGGTGCACAGAGGATTCACCAGTGGTTCCCTTCACAATCAGAAAATGACTTTGTGCACATAATATCTCTGAATTCCCAGAGTCCATCCCTTCTCTGCTATCTGTTGCTGAGTCAGAAGAAACAGCTCCCAAATGTGAAGGAAGGCATGGAAAATGACAGTTCACAGCAGTTTGACGGTGTATGAGTTTTCAGGACTTTGGAGGCAGAGTAATGGCACATAATATAGAAAGGGGCTCCTGGACAATTCACTGCACAAGATTTCTGGTATCACCTAAGTCCACAGTCTTCCTAAGGGAAATCTAATAGTTACACAAAATTTCTAAAGATTGGCTAAAAGACTGGGGAGAAGGCCTTACTTCAGCTCAAATACTTTTTCCTGTAAACCCTACAATATTCTTTTCTTTATTTCTGTTCTGAAAAGTCTGAACTATCTAGCCAGAGTGTTAGTTTTTATGGGGTGGGGGTTATCACTTGGTCTAATTTACACAGGGTCTCTTGAGTTAGGGTATCTTGAGACAGCCTTATTATAGAAATGAATGTTTTCTTGGTGATAACAATGTTGCAGATGTTATATCAGGTTACTTGAATCCTCCATGAACATTCCTAATGCAGAAAGATGATGGATGATATAAAAGGGGAGCAATTAATGCTGATAGTTTTAGTTACCCATCCTCCAGACATCAGCCTGTGTCAGCGATCATTTTCCCGAGCTCAGAATGCTGCCCATTGTCTGTGCACATGCTGTGCTTGAGCATCACCTGCTCACCAGCAAGGATAATGGCTGTGGTGGCAGCATCTCTTATCCCTGCCCAGACAATGCCTGCCTCTGTCCCCATGGGGATTCTACAGTGCCCCAAAAACTGAAAGCTTGGGGACCAGTGGAAAAGCATGGCAAGCTTATAAGGCAGAACAATGCACATGTACCTGCCTAACTCTGCACACCAAAAATATCTCAGACACAAACACAGATGACTCAGCAGCAGCAGTGCAGGTGGAACCCCATCAGAAATTAAAGAAAATGAGACATGCTATGGACCACAAAATAACATGCCTGTGGAACCAGCAGGCTTTTGTGCCCCCCCACAGACAGAGTCCAGAATAAATCCTGAAAGGTAACAATCTCACAGCAGCAATGCCTACGAGAGATCCTACAATAAACATAGGGTCTAATCAAATGCATTACGATTTTTAAATGCAAATGTAGAATAGAACTGTCAAAATGTTTTATCCCTAAATTGTGAATGCTAACCTTCCCATACTTATTATATAGCAGTACATTTTAATTTGCCTGGAGCAGAGTTGAATAAAGCAAGCATCACAAACACAATCAAATGGATATTTGAAAGAACTGCTCTTCACAATAGCTGTGCGTCTGAGCAGAGCGTCAAATGTTGATCAATTGATTACCAAAATCAAAGAATATATTTCCCAAATGAGCTTCTGCAAAGCACTCAATAGGACCAGAGAAAAGCAGCATAAAGTTCTGCAGAACATCAGTTTTCTCTAAAATATTTACAAGTGCAACTTTCTGCTGCTTTCGTGGTTTATAACTTAGATCTGCACAGATCTAGAAAGAGGAATAAAAAGCTTCAGATAAACCAATGGTTTGATTCAGTTTCAGTGTGGCAAATTCAGTGTAATAAAGGCGGAAAACAATCTTGAAATTATCCAAAGCTATACTTTAAATCTTATAACAATCTTGAAATTATCCAAAGCTATACTTTAAATCTTATAGCAAACCAGTCTCGCTGGTACTATTGCTCAAATGATTTTTTGATCTTTACTAAACAAAATAATGGCAAAAATATAAAATTAAGTGTAAGTACTAGTGTTCTGTCCATTTCCCATCTCCAGTGAGCTGGTTTCTGCTGTGCCATACTGCTGTGTTTGCATTTTTTGCCTTTCTTCTGTCAGTCATCTTTGCAGAACAACTGTCCACCAAATGCACATGGTTTTTGCTCACTGACTTTAACCTGAAAAATGGAATGAAAAAACAAAAACTAACTTTCAACCTGAAACAAACCTATTATTTTCTTGAGCTTTCTTATATATTATCCTCCTTCTAAAGGTAGGTTTTCTTGTACCACCTCTTGCAGTAGCTTAATCTGTTATACTGTACTATCCTTGCCACGATAAAACCAGAGCTGGGGTGAAAATTCTTCAATAGGCTCCCTCTGTAGAGCAAAATTCAGAGTTGTTCATGAGCAACTAAGTTCTCAGCACCGTTGTGTTTACTCCCCTATCTCTTGAAGAGGCGTTTGTCCTGAAGAACTTAATGAGCTTTTGACCCTGTCATGTGGCTGCTGTCTGAGTTGGAAGTTTATAAGGGAAAAGCCTGAAGGATCAAACCCATTTTTTTAACTTAAATGAAAATTTTGCTCAGCAACAACTTAAAATATCAATTGAAAAGCCTCAACCGTCAGAGTTTCTGACATTTGATATTGAGGTTCTGACTCTCCTAGGATGCAGACTTTATAGCACTTAGTCTTTCCCATGAGCTGCTGCTTTACCAAGGAGAAAAACCCCACCCACCCACATCTCATTACACTCTCAGTAATTCCTAGAGTAACAGAGATTACACTGATCTGCAGGATTTTTCTCTTTTCTAAACAAATACCTTTCTGGAGCAAGCCTCCATGCTGAAATCCTCTTGGGTAAACAGAGAGCACTCCAGGACTTACTGCATCTTAAGCAAGTGAACAAATATTTAGCCTTATGATGCTTAGGTGGTTGAGTCTCTATCTGTACCTTTCTTTCATCTTCCACCTGGAAAAGAAGCATGACTGAAGGAACCTGACAGGAAAAGGAAAAAAAAATGAGGAGAAGAGAGAAATGGTAGCTGGCTAATGTTAATAGAGAAACCAGAAATGTGGGAGATCAACAAGTTATAGGGAAGGAATATTTTGTCTCTCCTTATACTTTTGCAGATCATTTCAATAGAGCCTTGTTTCACTTTAACAAACAGGATTTAGTTCCTATTGCTGTGTGCAGTGAGGTAAGGAGGACTTTCAAGGATCACAAAGACAACACAGAAACTTCCCATCATTGTGAATGTCCTCAGAGTGCTGAGAGAGAGGCCCCAATTTTTGTCTTTTACTGATATTTGCTATTTTCCCAGACTCTTTACCAGGAACACTCACTCTTACAGCAGCAGGGAGAATAACATTTTATTCTACTCTGTCCTTGTTTGCCAGTTAATGAACAATTTTGTGAGGTAGAAACCAGATTTTTTTTTCTTCCAGTGCTGTTATTCCCATAATGCACATGGACTTTTTGATCCTCCACCTCTGTATCATGTCATCCTTCAGTATCTCAGTCAGCTCCTAAGCTCAGGAGGAAACAGCAGCATTCTGCCTCTGGATTTTATTCTCATGTAGGTCTGCTAATCACATGAATACCCTTAGCCTTACAACAGGTGATTTAATGGTGTCAATCCCATCTTAATTCTAAAGAACTGAGGCACACAGCAACTGCTTGGACAGGAGTTTGGGCAACAAACTCAGATTTCTTGTTAAACTCTTCCAATGTTCATTCATTTTCTGATACTTTGTTTTTTTCTTTTTGCTCTAAAGTATTTGCAGAACAGGTACAAAAGGTATCAGAGCAAAAAAAACCAAACCAAAACAAAACAAATGCAAACAAACAAAAAAACAACAACCCCCCCACCAAAACCAAGTCAATGAAAGCAATTAAATGAAAGCATTTGAATAGCTAATGGTTTTTCTTCTTCTATATGACTCCTTCTATACAAAAGGGCAGGATGAAGTTCTTCCTGTGCTAGCAGATACCTGCAACTCTGCAGAGTTACTGAAGTGCTAATATTGATCAGACAAGATGGAACATGTTACTGAGGCAATTGGTCAGGCTAAAGCCGTGATGGCAGCACATGGCACGTTATGGATGGCTGAAGCACTGAGGATATCCATCTTTCTGTCTATCTACCTGTTTTCCAAGATGTCTATCATCATTGAACGTCGCTACCAAGGAACAAGGGCAGCACTTAATCATCAATAGATAAATACTGTTTATGCCATTAATTGGGCACTGGGTCAGTTTTTCCTTGTTTGTACCTTTGCTGCTCTTTTTTTTTCAGTCCCACAGTTGTGAGACAGTAGCATTTTCTCACAGCTCGTGTCAGTAGCAACAGCACAGCTCTGTGCGCTGCCAGGGTTTTTTCAATGGAGCTCCTTTCCAGAAAAACAAAATAGCCAACAGATGAGAGTTACAAAATTTCAAACCCAGTGCCTTTTCATGATATCTGGTTCACGGTTTGGAACAGCAGCAGCGTGAGCAGTCTCTGCACCTGCCCCACGCAGCCACAAGGGTCTGAATAGCAGAGGGAGTTTCCCAAGTTGTACCTGCTGTAAACCCACAGCTTCCGTGCCTGCATTCTCTCTATAGTTAGTATTCAGCAAAGACACTGCCACAGTGCAGGGCTGTGTGCTTGCTGGCATTTTTCTTGTTCAAAGCTTTTGAGAACACTTTACTAAGGCATATAATACTGCCTTGAAATTGGCTTCTAAACCACATTTTGAGAAGATGAAACACAGGCTCTTGGCTGGGTGTTTTTGGCCTGTGCCATGGCTTGCTTGAGGAAGAAAAGCATCCCATCTCCCCCTTCCAAATCTCTCAGCTCAAGTCTCATCAGTCTGGCTCATCATGAGATTCCTCTCTAATGTAACAGTTTCTCTCTCTGTCTTTATTTTTTTTTCCTTAATTTTTACATTACTAATTACAAGCTCTGGTACATAGATTTCCCCCTTTAAGATTTAGGCTCTTACATGGTTTTAAACTCTAAGGAGAATTCATTTATCATTACAGAGTCTTACATTAAAGACAATCTTCCTGGGGTAACGGTGGGAGTAATCATTGTGCCCTCTTGTTTTTATCTGAAGTATTCCAAAAGGAGAGTTAGTTAGTCTAAATTAGGCAATGGAGTTTTTGCCTTGACATTTGGGAGGTCAAACTTTGCCTGTGACTGTCAACCTCTCAGAAGAGGAGATGGCATTTGGAGTAATCCAAAACTCCTGCAGAGTTACATTACTGTGGCAGCCAGACGAGTAAATCCAGGCTGAAGATCTATTGGTTCAATTACTGCTTGGGGTCAGGACATGCCATAAATTATTAGATATGCAAATGGAAATCACTGACTGTTGATGAAAGAAAGATGGATGGGTTTCTTAAATACTCATAATTAGGGCAAAGACTAACTATATAAACTGATGTATCATTATTCTGCTTGTAAAAGACTTCTGTTACCTATGTGCAGGTAGAAATAATTACTTTTGTTTATGTGCATGTCATATTTTAAAAATAAACCTAGGAAATCATTTGGTGGTGTGTTTTGGAAGCAGTTTTGATTTTTGGAAGCAGTTTCAGAACAGTTCAGAAGATGATGATTCTCATTCTGCTGTCACTTACCATGGGATAAATCTGTAGCACTGCCCTGCATTCTGTGAACACACACTGACAATGTATTTGAGAGTAGTGTTTCCTTTGCCTGTGGAGGTGGAGTGTGGAAGGAATGCCACAGACCAGCTCAGGTTTGTCTATCTGCTGGAGAGTGAATGAGCTGGCACACGATAACTTGACCTTATCACAACATGAAATCTGTGGTGTTTCAAGAGATTTTTGTGGATAGGAAAATAAAATGCAATTAAGATATTACTCTACCACACCTGTTCTTGCTGTAGCTTAAATACATTATTTATAGTTTTATTTCTCAGTGTGATTAAAGTTGGAAGAACTTACTCCTACTTTAGTCATGTAGGAAGTCTGTTACATCTATAAAAATTTGTTGAATTTCTCTTGTGGATTCTCTCTTTTGGGACAGAAGTTTTTACTACATGTAAGACAAAATGACTATGAAAGTGAGAATAACGTGAGCTGTTCAACGCCACCTGCTGCTGCAAGGGGAAATATATTCCCAGAGGCACCTTGGCTGAGCAGGAACAGATGCAGAACCACTGGAAAGCTTGTTCTGCTCGACAGTAACTTTGCAGAAATGCATCACAAGACATGAGGGAATGCACTTTCCCAAAAGTGACGCTGACTTTCCCAAGCAGTCTGTGGAAGCCCAGGGAGTTTCTAGAGGATATACAGCATCACTCCCTGGCTGGTAACTTCTAAATAATTTTCATTTCTGTCACTATGGATAGAATGTTTTCCAAAACTACTACAGGCTTTCTGGAAGCTCGTATTCACTGCTTAAATATAAATCTCTTGGCCTCAGCTCTTGCTGTCATTATTATTATTTTAATAAGAGTTCACATGGTGGGGTGTGAAAAAACTAGACAGTAAATTAAAAGTTACTCAAATATTCTTCAAGTAGAGATCAGAAATTAGCTCCTAATATGCAGTTTACATTACAGAAAAAAAATAGGAAATACATTTTAGCTACTTATAATATAGCGGTTATATATATACCTTGTGTGTATATATATATAGCAGTTATTTATATACCAATGTATATATACCCATTTGAAACAGAAATATTCTTTGTTTATGCACATATAGACCCACCAGAAGCAATGGAAGGTAAGAACCTGCAGCTCACCTTTTTTACCTTTGAGAGTGTGAAAGCCAGTGATGTTTTGTGGGTAAGAGTGATGTTTTGAGTGGTGGTTGAACTGGGATGATCTCATTCCAGTGTGGCACCAATGTAATTTGGGAACAACCCCTTGAAGCCAACAAAACTGTACAGGGAGAATCATAAAAGATGAGAGCAAACAATCAGTTTTAAAATATTTTCCAATAAAATCCTTGCAATCATTTTAAGTTTGTAAGAAGGCTACAAGAAACAACTCAATATGTATAATTCATAATTTCTGTGTAGAAACATGAGTAATAAGGAAAAAAGTATAACTTTTAAAGTGTACAAAAGATGTTTCATTTAAAAAGTTATTGTTTAAAATGCTGGGTTTTAATACTAATTTTAATCTTATTCTGCTCTGAATCAGTCATGGAAGTATCAAATTTCAACCAATGTTCTATTAACCATACAAGGTTCTAAAAAATGGATGAAATTTAAGAAAAATACCTGAAATAAAGAAGAAAAATAAGAAAAGCACAAGTAATAACAAATATAATACCTTAGTTTATATATTTTTTTAAAATCCTATATATGTAAGACATAATTTGTAAAAAAGGAATAAAGGAAAAATCCACTTTGGGGAAATGAAGAACTGGATAAATTACAATAAATTTTTGTGGAATTTCTAAACAAGTGCAAATTCTCCTTATTGCTGTTCAGGTCTTTGGTGTTCTAACGAGCCTGGTCATTGGCACAGATTTGGGTTAGTTTCTGTAGGATGACAGGTTTTAGGGAAGAATAATGCTAATTTTACAGAAACATTGCTTTAAAATTACAAGATATAAAGATCCTGTAGATATTTAGCAGCATATTTGTATTTTTTAGTGTTCTTTATTTCTATACCCTCATTTCCTTGTTGTGACACTAATTTAATAAACTTTAACTAGGTTTGCTATATATAACTGCAATTGTGCAACAATATACAAGCATATTTTTCAGTAGCTACAATAATCTGTGGAAGAAAAAGTTCTCTACTAAACCTTCTGGACTTGCATAAAAATGTGGTTTATTGATTAGCTGGTAAATATTTTTAAATTCTATCATGGTTTTATTTCTATGAAATAGCACAATGGGCCCAACCAACTTTAGTCTCATTCATGTACATAGATTTTTTTTAGATGATACTCAGAAAGGGAATTCTTTACAGCTAACTCAAAGTACATTTTATTTTCTGGCCCCCTCCCCTCAGTTTGCTTATAGCCAATGACAAGTTAATTATAATATATTGCATGGGCTGTGTCTTCTTTTATTGCTTTCTTCTTTACTGCCTTACCAGCAAGACTGTAGTTAAAATAATTTGTACAGCTTTAAAGAATGGAAGCAAATTCATATTTCTAGAACTTCAGCCAGAAGTAACGATATTTTCAGTAGTTGAATTTTCATTAAAATTTACAAAATACCTCAGCCTTCACTGATTTATTGTTGCATTAGGTAAAACTACCCAGAGTGTATAAAATACTGTGTTACTCCACTTGTTGTCTGATCTAACATGTTATCAGTGATTGCAAGTACATTTTATAACCCCAGCTGCTGAATCGAAAAAAAGGTGATACAAGCATCAATCTCCAGGATAAAATCAGAGCTCTTTCTACCACGGTTTGACCTTACTGATGCCTTTGGATAGTCTTACTTGTCTAAGTCCTTGCAACAATTACCAGGGGACGGTTGGAAAATGCAGCTTTAATGGTGCAGATTGAAATTGTTAACAGCGTCAAAGACTCACACACGGACCCCAGAGATTTCCAAGCACAGGAAAAATTTGAGGAAACTCTTGATGCCACTGGAGGAAAAAAATGGAACGGGGCTGTAGACACAAGGCACAGATTTTATTTGTACTCTTTATTGTCTGCAGCCCTGCACTCCACAGTGTCATTTACAAATGCAAAAAGCTATAAATAAAAAACTTACACCTCAAGATACAGTTAACTCCAGCTGTAGCTGCCAAATCTTATTTATAGCATGAGGAGACACAGTTCATTACAGGTCACAAAAATGTTAATTTCTGTCATAATATAAGTAATAGTCTAAGAATAAAAAACATCTTTTTGGACTGAAATGGTTTCTTCTAATAGAAGTTTGTTAATTTGAAATACCATCTCTGTTTGTAGACTACAGAACAGGCAAAAAAAGGATAAATGTGCCTTATGTCATCTATGTCATGGTTCTAAATATAATAATATTCAAATTAAAATACCAAATTCCATCATTTTTTCCAAAGGTAGTGTACTGTAGGTAAATAGAAGAAGTTCATAGTAAAAGAATTAACAATGAACAGAAAAGACTATTTTGAGCAGTTTGACTGTTTGAGTTGTAGCTGCTTATTGTTAACATTAAATACATTTTGAATCAGTATTTTCAAAATGTTAAATCCTCATGACCTGAAAGTGAATAAAAAGGTCCATTTTATGAAAAAACTTAAGTGCTTTCCCCAAGCAAAGAATCACCAATCATTTCGATCATTCTGAAGTACATGGGATAAATATTAAGACAAACATTATGTGAAGGATGGAGTTAATTATACTGCATATAATCAGGCATTGGTCACTCCACAAGTTGTAATTTATTTTCCCCTTATTTGCATTTAACTTCAAAGGTATTTTAGGAAATGTAAAATAACATGATTTGAGCAGTTATGAAGATGATGCACATTTAACTTCAAAACTGTTTCAAACTCTTAAAAATAAATTACATACAATTTCAGGAAATAACACACTATTCTCATGCAACCTTAATTGTTGCCTCAAAAGTAGTAAACTCATTTTTGTAGGGGAAATATCACAATTTAGGGCAACAGTAT
The DNA here is from genome assembly GCA_013397375.1 of Toxostoma redivivum. NCBI lineage: Eukaryota > Metazoa > Chordata > Aves > Passeriformes > Mimidae > Toxostoma > Toxostoma redivivum. Next base: position 265,428 of record VXBI01012075.1, read on the forward strand.
TCATCTGGCAGGTCTTATACAAGAAAACAGTTGGGTAATTTGCATCAATATGCTAATCTAAATTCATAGCAGAGTCTATTTGGTCGAAATGGTCATATGACTGTAACTTCATATGGCAAATGAGCAGTCTGGTTTCAATATCTAACCCCTACTGTAGAGCAGACAGTCTCTTCAGTAAAATGGGGAGGGCTGCAGCCTTCTACAGCTTGTATTTATCATCACAACTTGTTCCTTCATCTTTTTTTTTTTTT
>VXBI01012075.1:265724-338454 GCA_013397375.1 Toxostoma redivivum
TTTTTTGTTAATTATGCAGCGGAGCTTCTTTTGAGTTTGAGTCCTAAGGACAGGTTTACAATCCTGGTGTATATGAACATATCTAAAATTCCAGCATCTAGGTCAGTACTAAGCTTTCTAAATACTTAACAAACATCTTTTTGTATCCCGTCATGTCAGATTTAATTGTCCATGGTGAAAGGAAATGCTAATCAGAATTCAAGAGAAGTACTCTAAGACATGTAACTTTCCAACCTGGGAAAAGAATGATCCTGGGAAAAGCATATAAAGAAAAAAGCAAATTTTCACCTTATTTAAAACATCAAAACAAATTAAATTATTTAAAATTTTCGTTGTTAACTACTGTATGGCTTTTATACAACAGATCTATAAGACGAGGTGCACTGAGGCACACTGAGGGAAAAGAAAAGGGAACAAATACCTGGTTCCTTCCAGAATCCAGCCCAGGAGGATGGTATTTGGGAAGTATTAAATCATACACCACTTTTCCAAAGTTATTTTAGTAGCTTTGAAAAAGATCTCTTTTATATTCTCTGTTCCATGGTTTCCCCAAATATTCCTAATATCTGTTCACTCTCTGTAGCTGCCCACCACACCTGGTCAGCAACTCTTGTGGGGCTGAGAGAAACACAGACTTGCTATGCACTGGCTTTTGCTGCTTCTTCCCAGCAGCAGCATGCCCAGAGTAACTCCAGCTGTGGCAGTTTGCCACTGAAAAATAACAAAGATCCACACAAACAGCTGAGAAGGTGCCTGCAGCTACCAACACCAGTTTGGGGTAACTTACACTGGGACAAACCACATCAGTCACAGCCCTTAGCCCTTCCTAAGCTGGTGTCTTCTGGGAACCATCCTTGGCTGCCTGCAAGCTGCAATTAGTCCAAGTCCAAGTGGAGTGCAAGCACCTCTCTAAGACACCCAGAAAAGCCTGGGCCCACTGGAGCCAACAGAAGCTTTCCAGTTATTTTCAAAGATGCTCTGACATCCTCAGAGAAAGCAGTTCTTTGCATGTTTCTCAGGTCCACATTTGATCTGCTAAACAGATCCTTTGCAACTGAGATCTCTCTTAATTTGTTTTTGTGTGGCCCTATCTAAATGATGATAATGCAACTCCAGCTGCACATTATTAGCTAGAATTATGTCATATGAAAAGTGTTAAAGTTTCTTTTCATAGCTAATGTAAGCTTTCATCTGAAAATAGAGACCTTTAAGAACATTTTCTTCACAAAATGCACTGGGATCTTTCAAAAGTTGTATAAAGGTGCAAATATAATCTACAAAAATGACTGCAGATTTTGTTTAGAGCAGTCTTGCAAGCAGGAGGCTCGTGGCACTGCAGCAGTGCTGGTTTGCACAGCTGGGTAGGGACAAACAGGAAGGCAAGGTCCTCGCCTGGCAGAGCTGACAACTTCAATCAGGGTGACAGCGTAACACAAAGTGACAGCAGAGACGTTCAGAGGGTGGGAAGGGCAACAGCAAATGAAGATCAGGGGAAAAGTGATTTGCCAGAGCATTGCTTTGAAGGGACCCACATAAGCATACTATAGAAATACCTTAAGGTTGGTTTGTTTGCTTTTTTAATTTCAGGAGTGTCAAAATCAGGTGTGATTGCCCAGGTATCAGCAAGCTGATGTAAAGAACAAGAATTTTGGTTTGGAATGGAAAACGACAGAGCAGGAGAACAGGAAGAACATCTGGTAGGAAAAGCATAAGGAGGAAGTACCTAGAACAGCAGCATTTTCTCCAGGTTTGGTTACATCTGTAAAATATCAAAGGATCCTAAATAAAAGTGCTGTTGGGCAAGTGCTTGGGAGTGACAGGGATGGGCAGGAATGGCAGCAGTACAAGTGCATACCTATCTTAATGAAGTCTCACACCATGCTTGCAACATCCCTTTAGAGAAATCACAGCACACCATTCTTAGAAAGCCAGTTTGGCACAGCCTCACCTTGTGTAGGAAACCACTCCTACGATCTCCTGCAGGTACAGGAGTGAAATTATCTGCTGCAGTAAATTCACAAGTTTAGCATTCCTTGCTACTGTGACCAAAGGTTAATGTTTTGCTGCTTGACTGAATCAAAATCACTAGTTGCCTATTACATATTTTTGTGGTCTTGCTCACACATTTGACTTCAGCAGACTTTGAGTAGTCTAATTCCCTGAGTGGTAAATGAAAGCCACGTATGTAAGAGATTAAGTTTTGTTACTGCAGAACAAAGTAATTCCACAAATGGTTTTCTCTTGCAGCTGATTGGGTCACTGAGGGTAGCTCCAGGCAGCACAGGCAGCTCCTGGCTGCAAACATGCTGGGTGACCATCAGCCTGGTGGAAACACGGAGAAGGAGGGACTGCAGCAGTCTGGAACAAATACCTGATGTCAGGGCTACGGCTTCTTTTGGCTGTGTGCAGCAGATATCACAACATGTGGTGCTGTGCAGTCACCATCCCTGACACAGATGAACACACAATAAGAACATTAAAGACTTTTAGGGGGAAGAGAAAGGGGTTTGGAATACCATCTCATTTCAATCCACTTCTGAAAACTACAGAGAATGAACACTATTTTTGAAAAAATTTCTAATCCAGATGCTCAATAACATCTCACAAAACTTTGCTTTATTTTAAATACTCCAGAAGAATTGAATAGAGGCCTCTTCTCAAAAATGAGAGTAAAACCCTGAAATTCCTTAAATTGATAGTCTAGTGTATGGCCATGCTCCTACTCAGAGTAACTAATTGGATAATTTAGCCGTGGCACTGACCTGAACAATGTTACTCTATTGGAAGTTCACCTTTCTGTCAAGTTGGCAATGAGTGAATTTGAATGATTTGAAATTGTCCTTGCCAAGTTGTGCCTGAGCAGGGTCATGGAAAGCAGCTGTGTGGGGCACAGGAAGTGGAAGTGTTAACCAGAGATGTTCCATTTGAGAGCACAGGTCTCCGAGCTTCTCACTGAACTATAATTTACTATGCAAATGCCAAAATAAAAAGAGATAAGGTTCTTTACAGAAAATATGATGACACTGCATTAGTTCTAGGAGACAAAAAATGGGAGTTGCTGAGGATGAGGAGGTGCACTGCAAGTGCCAGAAAGCAAGCCTGAAAGGTAGAGGGAGCAGGCTATTTCTCTTTGTTATCGAGTGAAATGACTCCACAAATATGACAATAAATCACTGCAGGAATCAATCTGAGTGGAGGCAACTGCTCCATGCTGATAATGCATCAATCAATATTTAATGTTTACACTTTAATTAATCTGCACGTAGGAAGCATTCTTTCAGTGACAAAAAAGTGATGAGAAATAAAACACCTTTTATATCAAACAGCGACGAATGGCTGCCTATCTGTGAGGCTTTGATTGGGCCCTCAATTGATCATTGCAGCCTCTTTCGATTGCACCAGTGTGCAATGTCACATTTGGGTATAAAGCAAACACCATCTCTTTGGGGGAAGGAGGGGGAGCTTCTGAATCTGCTTTGGAGTGATTACAACTTAATCAGAAAAAAGAAAGACTGATAGAAAGGTGAGTTCTTCGGAAAGACTGGGTGGAAGCAATTAAACAAAAAAAGATTTTCAACATCTGCATCAATGACACCTATCTGAACAGATTTTTACTGTGTATTACAATTATTGATAGCAGCTCAGTCTTTGCACAGAAAAACAATTCAGATGTTGACTGGTAAAACTGCCTTCCCTTATCAGAGCTACCAGTGGAGACTGAGAATTGGTCATTTTGTCACTGTTCTGGATGTCAGGGAAGTGCCAGGTGCTGTGTGGACACAGGAGAAGTCACAATTCCTGCCTCAGAGTGTTTTTCCTCACTACTCTGTTTAACTCTTGTAAACTCCAGTTCCTTCTTTTTAAAGGGCCTGATTCATTGTTCATTGATGTCAACTGAATGACTTCTATTGACTTCGGCAGGCATTGCATTAGTCCATAGATGAATGGTATTGAAAGGCACAGTGATGAAAGACAAATGAAAAGACAGTGATACTAGACCAGTGATGTTCAATTATTCCGTAAAAAAAAAAAAAAAAAAAAAGGGAATACTACAACAGTACATTCTCCATACATAACTAAAGCTTTCCTATGCTTATGTCTAAAACAATTGTTTGAAATGTACAGACTTTTCACAATATAAATGCAATAGTAGCTATTAAAAACACAGAGAAGTTAGCATTCTGGAACTTAGCTCAATTAAATACATTAGAGATCTGAATCCAGGTACAAAATTGCCATAACCTTACAGAGGGTATAACCCAGGGAAATTTTATACTATTTTGTGGGTTGAATTGGAGTTATTTTGTAAAGACTGTCATGAAGTTAGGGTTGGGCAAGGGACTTATGCAAATGTCAAATAATTTTAAGTAGACCTGCCACTGATTAAACACAACTACAATTTTGGTTTGTTTTCACTGAAGAACTTTTGTTGTTTTACTAGTAAACAAACAGGAGGATTGTATTTAGGATCCAGTCAAAGCACATTGCCAAAATGCCTGCCCAGATTTGGGACTTCCCAGTTTAGGGTGCTCTGACTGCTGGCTTAGCCAATACTTGAACAAAAACAGAAATGATATTATGGTATAAAGCAATGTACTAGAAGGAATTTGAAAATATTAATCCTCAGTCCTGTAAGTTTTTATTTCACTACTGCTGGACAATCTTTTCCTGTGGTTCACAGAATTTTTCTGTCTGTTCCAAAAGTCTAGAGCACTCAGAAACACACCCTGGCATTTTGGAATATCAGGAGCAGCAAAGTATTTCAAACATGAATGACATCAGAAGACTTCCTTTTATCGGCAAAAAAGTTTTGAAATATAGTAGCATACAACCTTGGGAGGAAGTGCTCACTGAGGAAATGAAAGAAGATGAATATGACATTTAGAGTGCAATAGTAGAACTGAATCAAACTTTTTATTTCTGATGTTTCCTTCCATTCTCACATTTTTTTCACACAGAACTTTGTGGATAAACAAAACCCCAAAGATTTCATGATATTTATAATAATGGAGACAATGCCTTCTCACCAAAATCCATAAACAGATTTTCAGCAGATTTACTACATGCACACATATCTACACACAGAGTTATGTCTGCAGTTTAGCTTTTCCATGAAAACTTCTTCCCCCTTCTGTGCAAATAAGTTGAACAAGCTAAAAAAATTAAAGGGCAAAGTCAAAAGAGAGGAATGCTCTATTGTAATGCATGGTCAACTACAAATATTTATAGAAAAGATGAAAACACTATGTGTGCACATCAGGGTTGCCCTAGGACAGCTTTAACATGCATAGTTAATGTTTATGGAACATAACCAACTTACTGAATGTGAAATCTTCATTTTCCTCATTTGCACTCAAAGTAAGGGTAAACTCACAAAAAAAAAAAACAAAAACCAAAACAAAATATAAAGAAAAAAACCCTTGTTTGATAAAATCCTGAGGTAACAACGCAAAAGCACTTAATGCCACTCAAAGGCAGAAAAACTGAACAGACAAAGTGGCATTTTCTGATTTTCTGATGATACATCTTGCTGCACACAACTGGAATAGCAGCCCAACCCAGGAAATCCAGTCCCAGCCCCCATGGACTCCAGTTTCTGTGGAGCTCCAGAGCTGCAGGGGCAGGGCAGGGACACAGGTCACATCCTGTGGCTTTGAAACCCCATCCCTGAACCTTCTGGGTTCACCAGTCCTTGAGGTTCTTTGCCACACTGCTGGAACCTTTCCTCTTGCCAAGGAGATGCTTCCCAGCCCTGGACCCTCCCATCAGGGCTACACTACAGTGAATTCCCATGTATGATCACTGTGTCAGTGGTAAGCCCAAGCACCAGGGCACTCTGCAGCATCACTTCTGCCTACAGCTGCTGGCATTAGTCCAGGTACTTCCACCTTAGTTATATAAACAAGGAGCACCCAGTGAGATCTAAGAGTACCAGTCCCTATTTAGCACCAGGGCTTAGGCTAGTTTTCCATCTCAGCTTGTCACAGCTGTCTGCTGCATAAAAAGAGTCTGAAATGTACTAAAAAACTCTGGAAGACTAATAATTCATTAAGCTGACAAATGAAAAGTAAGGTCTATCGATCAAGAGTAGAACTTCTTGGTTATAAAGGAAGCATATATTATTCTGACAGTATTTTCACAAGATAAGCTGAAGTTACAAAGAAGACAACCAATTTGATTCAAATAACTGTCTCTCCTCAGAAACATTCGTGATTGCAGCCATCAGACACAAGTTGGTGGCGTAGCATTACTACTCCCATTTTGAAAAATTTGGATAACTGTGTAATATCCAGAAAACAGGACTGTATCACTATCACAGGCTTTGTGACTGCTGATCCTATGGAGAATGGTAAGCAAAGGTGTGACTCCTGCACCACTGAGTGCCAGCACTACTGAACCAGTGTGGAAGGGTGTGCAACCACACACACACACACACACACACAAGATTATCTCTCTTCCATCACTAGCACTGAAAAGCTCAGGGCTTATTGCACAGCTAATGAGAGCAAACACATCTGCAGCTGGCCTTTCACCACCTGTAGAAGGTGAAAGTCAGCCAAAAGCCTACAGGACCCTCCAGTTGTGATGAATGGATGGAAACCAAAGTGTGGCTCAGATTCAAGCCCTAGACTAGTTACAGCACTGCACTACTGTGCCAACAGACCCACTTAAGAGTGGAGAGCCCAGAGTGAGACGCAGTCTCTAGTACTCTGTGATGGTAAAATATATTAGGGAAGGCATCAATTTACCTTGGTTAGTTATGTTTTCAGTTATGCTGTATTTTTGTGCCCAGGGGCCTAATTTATGATTGTAATAATAAAATGTATTATGAAGTATAAGCCAAGCACATGCAAGTTCTAATTCTATTTCCTCTCAAAGGAAAGAGCTAAGCTGTTAAGCTCCAGGTTCTTTCAACATTTCCTATTTGCGACAAACACAAAAATCTGAAATCGGAGATGTACCACTGCAAGGGTTTTACAAAGTTCAGGTAAAGCAAGTTAAATGTCTGCCTTTTTTTTTTTTTTTTTTTTTAATGCTCAAATGATATTTCTAGTTCCTCAATGTCAGACAGGACCCAACACCTCATTCTGCAGGTAAACTGAAGTTACAGTTACCAACCTAGTTCAGACACTCTCCCCACAAAAGAAAATTATCATCTCAAAGCTTCCAGGGTAGCACTTCTACCCACATTCTTACAGAGAGAACTTCTGGGTCACCTGAGGGACCTCCCCAGTTCCTAAGGATGAGGACAGCCTGAATTCTCTTAGGAGAATAGCTCTTACTATGGTTTGGTTGTAGAACTCAATGAACAGCCCAGCTGTTAATGTTATATTAATTTTGCCCTTGACTGTACATGTAGGAGAATGTTCCATTATCTCCTTCCCTCTTCATTGGAGCACCCTGTGCTGATCCCAACACTCCAGGTCCCTCTTACTGGGACACATTTAAAACAGCTGGAAAACAATTTATGTCTGTGATAACAATGTAATGTTAACAGAAAACTATGCTTAATTATTCAGATTTTCAGTTATTTAAATATATGATGTTGAAGAGCAAGACTAGCATTAATCCACTGTTTTTACAGTATATAGTATTTATGCTATAAACAGAAGTTTTAATAATTAAAAAATAAAAAGAAAATTACTGCAGTCATTTTTACTCTAGTTACCACTGATAAATGTTGATATTGACAGCAATTAATATTGCTCAACTTATTTAAGCTGAATAAATAATGAGGAAGAGTTAATAAGAATACAACTACCAAACATAATAATGGTCCTTAATCTTATGAAATTGTTCTTTACTCACATGAGCTGTCAGTCTCACTAATGTCAGTGGCCCAAATTTTGCAGTCCTTAATCACATACTGTTACCTTCAGTAGCTGTTGTTCTCAATTTAGGATCAAAGCCCATAGTTTGCTGCGGCCATGCTTTCAAGGGAGGATTGGGCCCAGACTTTTAATAAGGGGTTTGGTGGCTTACAAAGAGGTGATTAAGATCTTCCTTTGAAAAAACAGAAAAGGTAGAGTTCTTCTTTTGGATTATAACAGCACAGATAGCCATAGCCTGCGGATTTCAGAGTATTAACTACTAATCCACAAGTGAACTGAAAGGTTTTTGTTTGTTTGTTTTGCTATTACAGTATTTAAACTTGTCAACCCCCAGTTCTCAGTAAGTCATACTTAAGTTTCTTAGCAAAATATTTTATCACATCTCTGTGAGTGAGCCTAGGAGTTTGAGAGATCTACTGCTTATAGGCAAAACTCAGAGTAGATTTTTTGTTTGTTTGTTTGTTTGATTTGGGTTCATTTAATGAATATATTGCATTTATTTCTGAGAACTCAAATCATGAAGATATGGAAACAAAGCCACAATAAAAAAGTTTCTATTTTACTTAAGTGACATTCAAGGATTGTTGTTTGTCAGAAACAAACAGAAAGTACTTAGTATAATTATTATGGCACCTCAGTAAAAATCAGACTCTAGCCGTAGGTGATTGCAGCTATAAAGTTTCCAGAATAGGAACAATGAGCCCTATGAAACTAATGAAAAAAATCGCCAACTTCCTCACTCCAAAGTCTGATTTTTACAAGGACTCCATTTCTTCCTGGTTGCCAAAAATGAACAGTTTATTTGAATCTAGCTAAGGTCTCTAGGAAAACAATTTTAATGTAAAATTGAATAATGTTGCACCAATGACAGGATAATTAAGTGGTTTCAAAACTGAGCAATATTCAGGTAGTGTGCCCCACTAATGAAAATGCAGAAATCATATTCTAAGGATAGCATAACTAAAGATGATAAATATCCAGATATACCTTTTTCTATAACACTGTACTGTAATCAAATCTGTTAGAAACCTAATGACTACTTTGACACAAACAGGTATTTAATATGCTGAAAATGTATCAGATTTCCCCCCTCAAGCATTAGTGAAATCCCCAAGAAAATTAAAATCCAGGTCATAGCTAAATTCCTTTGAAACTGGGATTTAAATTAAAAAAAAAGAAAGAAAAAAAAAGTTTAGTCACTCTAAGAATTCTTTGTGCTGTTACATTTTTATAAGGTTAAAGCTAAAAATAAGATCAAAATCTTTTGGGAGGTTACATTAAAAAATAGACCAGGTGTGTTCAGAAACCCATCACACACATGCCTGTTAAACAGATGCCAACCAATAAATTAATTAAAGCTACTCTCCTCTTGAAATAGAAAAGAGGAAGGAGCTGTTAGGGACATTTATGGGGTGACGTTGGCATGACTGACAAGTTTTTCATGCTTAGCCCCTATTGTACAAACTTCTGATATTTCTCAAGCATTTTCTGAAAGGAAAATGAAATGTCTGTGTGTGAGTAAGACAATTTAGTAACCTGTTTCTGGTCAGTCAGATTGATGCTAGAGATATGGCATGGCTGTTTATCAGCTGGGAGAAGTGAATTAAGGAAACGAGGTTTCAACAGGGACCTGATGAAAATCCTTGCTAATAACCCCTGCCATCACACTCAGGAAATCAGAGTTTGCATGTGAAATATCTCACTATCCTTTGTATGCTGTACTTCATTGTGATAATTAGCACCTCAGCTGAACAAGTGAAAAACTTTCTTGTCCTGATCTTAAATCCTACTATACTTATAGAATCTGGGAAAATAAATAGAAAGGCCTTTGAGGAACAGTAAATGGTTCTGCAAGGGCTACGTAATTCCTCGAAACATAAACTTTTCTCAGACTTTAAGGACAAATGACATTAATTTCTACATTTATACAAATTTAATTTTTTCTGAAAACTACACAATCACTGCAAAAGGAATTAGTGGATGTAAGGGGTTATTAAACATTGCATTCACCCACTGCTCTTACACAGAAAAGGCAGCTCTGAAAAAACCAAAGCTGATTAATATGAAAGGCAGCTAAACTAAAAACTAAAACTTGAACTGAATGGTGTGTGCTAATCTTTCTCAAATACACTTATGAAAGCTAAATTTGCTGGTATTTGCCATTGCTATGCAGGCTAAGTGTTCATGTGAATGATATCTCCACAGTTCTGAGAAAACCAGCAAAAAATAGAGAGTTTTGTTCTCACTGGTAATTTTCTCAATCTCCTGTTCATCCACAGCTGCCTGAATAGTGAACACATCACAATCCAGTGTGACTTGTGATAAACTTTGTTAAAAAGCTGTCATTCATTACTGGTAATTTCTTTAATCCTCAAGTCTCTTGTAAGGAAAATATAGAAATTTTGTGTAATATATTTGTTCTACTGGATCTACAAAAAAATAACTCAACATGTTAGCCACACTAATAAAATGCTCACCAGATCAAACTCTTAGTGGCCAGCCTTAGACTCGCCATTGTTTATTGATGTTTGTTTGCCAGCCTATCTGGAGACATAGGGAAAATCTTAATAGCTCTGCCCACTCATTAGCAAAGTACCATGGAGTCCTAATCCCATAAAGATATTAAACTATTTTTCCCTACAATAGCAACAAATGGAGGCAATTCTCATTACTTATTAAGATGTGGTACATTCTTTGCATATTGAGTTTCTTCTCATACTTTGAACTCTTATCCCCTATCCCTGTGTTTCTGAGGCTGAGATCAAAGTAGGTCTGCCTTACAGAGCTGCAGATGAGTGGCTGCCTTTCAGAGAATATTAATGCCCTCCTGAAGGGCCCAGCTGGGAGGAGGTGGATTGTCCTGATGGGAGAGCCCTGCCAGCCCAGCCACAGCAGGCACCCCTGGGGACACAGCACAGCCCCACCGAGGGGAGCTGCTCACCCCAGCTTAACTACGGGGCCCAAACCTCAGAGCAATGCTGAGCCCAGGTCTCCTTTGGAGCTAGAGAACTGTGTAATTCTGAATTCTGGCAGACTGCTGGCACAGAGCAATTTGTTTTATAGCAGGAAAATATGTGACCAATTTTGTGTTTTGCATTGAAAAAAAAATTCTGGTCTTTCTGGTTCCCACTTCTGACTTCCAGTTTTAGTTTTTACTTCTCTCTACCTTGGCTACTCAAAGGTTGGTGTTATCAGTGAGCTCATGGGCAGCCAGCAAGACAGTGTCCCCCTCCAATCTTCCACCTCCAGCAGGGATCCGGCCATACAGGGTTTCATTCTTGCCTTCAAATTTGCTTGCAAGACTTTTAAAGGGGAATTACTTTAGAGCTTGTTAAAGGTAAGAGTAAACATGCTAAGTACTAAGACATTCAGTGGGTATCGGAAAAGAAGAAATGTTATATTCATTACAGAGGAAAATCTAGTAATAAAAAGTATTACCTGCATTTATAGCCCTTGTAACCTAATTTTTGTGACAAAGCAAAGAAGTAAAAACATTCCTTTCTGCCTTTCAGTGACCCCTATAAGAAACCCCCCATGGAGTCATTTAGGATAGTAATTTGAGTGAAAATATATGTAGCCTTTACTTTCCTTGCTCTTCTTAAATTAATAACCCTTACTGATAATTAATCTAAAACTTTCTAAAAGGTATTTGCAAAAAAATGGCCTCAAATTAGTAAGCACTTAAAAGAAATAAAAACTTAAAAGATATTATCCACAACATAAAAGAGTAACAGAACACGGAGCTGCGTTGTTCAAATGTTAAAACTGTACATAAAATACTCCTTCAATATACACTGCCAGTAAAAACCAAAGCAAAGCAGGTCATTAAAATGTCAGACTTGGGGCAGAGTGGAAAAAATGCTGTGTTTAAAAGTAAACATGTAGACCTTTTATAATTATTTCCCCTTGAAGTTAACTGTTAAAAATCCCCCAAACTAACAACAACTGAATCAAAACAAACTAAAATTAACCCCCAAACAAACAACTGTAGTTGCAGTCAACTCTAGTCTTAGTCTTGCTCCTATGCAAACCTAAGGATGCTTTTTGAGTCTTTCTGCAGCTGGATGTCAGCTTTGTTTGTGAAATATCCTTTTCCTTTATCTGTTTTTCTAAAGCAAAAGCATAGTGGTGAGTTCAAACCATTGATATCTGTGTCATAAGTATGCTACAGCTGAATAGCAATAACAGGAGCACCAGAAACCTTGGGAGCCCCATGTGCATCTGGAGAATCCTTGGGAAGATGCTGAGGGTCCATGCACAGCCCTGTGCTGACTGATGGACTTTCACATTCACTGCTGTGGTGATGGTGAGAATCATGAAGGATTTTAGCACTCTTTAAAGAGCTCAGAGTAGAAAACCTCAATCCTTTCTCCTCACATGAACTAAAACTGCCCACTGAAACTGGCAAAAGATTGTCAGGCTAAAGGAGATGCTGTGGTAGTTACTGGGCAGCTGGAGAGCACAATAGTGACACTTATTTGAATTAACTCTGTCTGCAGTCCAGTGCAGATGAACCAAGATACTAAAAGAAAAAACCAAAATCTTTCACTTTCGACATGAACTATGTTGCAGTACTGAAAATAAAATGTTGTATACTGGGGTCACTTTTTCTACTTCCAAGATTTTTTAGGCAATAACAAAGACTCATGTCATTCTGACTCTTCAGAGCTGAAGGATTCACTTTCCTTTCTACTGGAAAAACGTGCATCATGGCCTCAAAGAAAAAGATTTCTGTCTCATTAATTTTGTATATTTTCAGCAAAGTGTCTGCATATGAAGTCAGTATATAATCTGCACTGAGATGAGTTCCTAAACTGTTCCTAAACTGTGTCTAAAAGGTGGCAATGCCCTAGGAACAGCTCTGTCCAGCAGGCACAACTCCATATTAACTGGGCTAGTGTATATCTGAACAACAGCACTGATGCACACAGTTATTCCAAATTAATTTTGGTTTTGTGAAAGTAGTTGGCTCATAAAGCAGAGATATATTTAATGATCAGAAACCGAAAAAGTTGTACCCTCAGGCAGTGTCTGAGACTCCCAGTGAAGTCCATGCAGGAATACAGGTAACTTATTTTGTCCTCTAACATCTCTGTTCCCTAAAGCTAACAAACACCACTGAAAGTACAGGTTGTCACATTTACAACAGCAATTAAAACAAACATTCTTCTGGTTTCCATCTGATAAGAGCAGCACTCAAAGTAGGGAGACAATGGAGAAGCACACAATAGCACCAACAAATTCAACTTGTATTTAACTACTCCTTTTTCTTTAAATCAGCTTCTGCAATGCAAATATTTGTAAGTTGGGAAAAAAGCCTGTAATCATGTTTGACACACGTTACACTCAAAATACAAAGACCATGGGAAAATTTTAACTTTCGTACTTATGAAGTTTCTTTTTCTAGTTTCTGGCATTTATGTATTATGATCAAATATACCAGGAAGAGACAGAGCAGCGCACAAAGTTTCAGACTGATGTAATTGACTCAGCAGAAAAACAAGGACATCTTTAGGCAGCTGTGGTACCATGACTGTTTACAATAGGTCTGCCATGCCCAATACTTCCTCACTAGGTATGATCACTAATGCTTAGTCATAGGCTTACAGTGACAATGAAAACAGTAAAAGCATACTGAATATGTGTTTTTGACAGCTCTATGATTTTCCTTCCATGATTAAAATGATGAGTAATACTTAAAAAGGATTAAAATTAGATGTTGGAAAGTTGGTTTCTAGCCACACATAAAGCCTTCAAGCAAAAAGTCAAAATTTCTTAAATTTTGAATCAGCAGGGTAACTTTAGACCACTTCAATACTTCCTATAATTTCATCAAACTATTTTGATTCTGTACCAGGAGGCTAAAGCCAGGCTGAAAGCACCATGGAACCCATGGCTTGTGACCTATGGCTTTGATGAAGGCAGCACACCATGACCCTGGAGGGCTGGTACTTAGTTATAATGATAGGTTTGAACACTATTTCCTTTCCTATTGTCTACAAGTATTCAGGATGATAATCCCAGTTTAAACAGATTTTCTAGCCTCACACACCTCTGGAAGTTCTAATTTCCTTAAAGACAAGCAAAATGTTAATTTTACCTGTAATCTTTATGCAAAATAAACTACTATCAATAGTGGGGATTCCAGAGCTTGGAAAGAGGGTTCATTTAGATAAAAAAAGAATGAAATTTCTTTCTCTGAAAATATTAGCTTGCAGTATATTGTGAAGACGTCAGAAGCTTGTTCTTTACTGATTCATTATATTAATACTGTTATTGTCTTCCTGGCCATAGGCTAAACTAGTGGACAGTTCACCCTCACCAAACTGCCAAAAATTTGAAAGTACACATTAAATATTTCAAATGCTTTCTTCAAAAAGACTTATCATAGATCTTCTGAAATCATGTACCATACTCCAAGAAAATTCCTTTAAAAAGATGATTTTCATGAGCATTTGGCATTGATTGCTCAGGAGTTTAAAGAAACTGGTCTTTACACTGCATTTACAGAGCACAGGCTCAATTGTTACCCAAATGCAGGCAATCTGCATTGACCCATCATTTCTCCACACACCTCATTTCTAGATATTGAGCAGGAAAGACAAACCTCCACACACACCACCTACATACATATTAAGAGCACATCATACACATTATATTAAATAGCATAAACAGTCTTCCTTCAAGGTTCCAGTCTCCTGTAATTCAGCCTGCGTATGAGCTAGAAAAAGTCATGGCAATCAAGCTACTTTGATGTTCTTATAATTTCAGAGGTTTTTGTAGAGAGGTAATCAGCAAAGTCTCTAGGATTCTTCTCCTGAAATTACTACTTCCCAGAAGTCCTTATTCACATTCTATATTCTATATTCTATAGCTCTGAAGACTGTAGGTTTTTTGGTTTTTTTTAATTGATGGTTTGCCTTTTACTCCAACTAGCATTGCTGCTCAAGCAAAGAATCACACCCACCTTGTCAGCAGGTGCTGCTCACCCAGTGCTGGCCACTGTGCTGAGGAAGGGCAGACATTCCTATGGCAATGTGGTTAATTCAAACTACAGGTTATTTCAGTTAAAAAAAAATGAAACAAAAAGCCAAAAACCAAAACGAAAGGGGAAAAAAAAAGAAGGTGGCTGAATATCAGCTGTTGGATCAGAGACTGGGCAGGGAAAGCTGCAGCATAGGAAGGCAATGCAAGGCCAAGGCACTGTGCTCATTGCCCTTCGAGCCCAGCACAGCCTGTCTGCCCAGGGCCACCTGTAACCTGTCTGATTTCCCTCCAGTGCAGAAAGGGATAGATTAGGAATAGTTCAAATGAACTGGTCAGCCAGTAGAACTGGAGGAGTTACAAGCTTCTACCAAAGGATGGTGATAAAACATCTTCAATCACAACAGCTGCTCTTAGACGTAATGTTTGGCGTTAGGAAGAGATGCCTTGAGCCAATGCAGGCTACCTGCTGTATTTTAGAAAATGTGCACATGCTCACTTGTGCCAGAGAACATAGTGTATTGTATCTCTATATTGAGTTGTTCATCTGTAACTGGCACAGTTATACCTGCAAAATTGGGTGTTTCACACCTTTACTTTCTCTTCTGTGTTAACTCTGTCATTCTGCTACTCCATGCTGGAGACATCAGATCTTACAAAACTGCCCCGGACCCTGCAAGTTGCTCAGCACATTTAAATGCTGTGCTGAGATACAGATCTATAGATGCCTTAGAGAGCATTTTCTAAAAACCATAAGGATCTGATTTACCTTCATTTATGCTGTCATTATAGCACTGCAGTTTGAAATCAGTATTTCGAGGCAATGGTTAGAAATCTAGCAGCATTTCTGTATGAGCTGTCATCACCATCTGCACCACCAGTGACTTTTTCTTAACTGATCCAGCTGAAAAAGAAAGAAAAAAACTGTTAGATCAGTTTGAGTCCAATTCCCTGTGCCTGTGCAAATGCTTCTCTTGGAACAGGGCAGGAGAAGCAGCAGGGGCCAAAGCTGCTGCAGAAACGCAAGTGTAGCCACATTCCTCGATATTTGCGTAGAGGGCCAGACTGACTCACAGCAAAATATCTTTAGGTGCATTCGAGTCTTTTTTATGGTCATCAATTTTTTTTCACATTCCAGATAGAATCCATCCACAGACCTGGTGTTTTTCCGGTGGATTTGTTCACACAATACTTTATGTTGGCAGCTCATTTCTGTCTTAGTCATGTTTTCATTTTTTCTTTAGCAGATGTTTACAATTACTCCTTAAAATGTTTCCATTTTCTCTGATCACTGAATGTGAATGAGGTGACATTTTTAAAAATAATTGTAGCTTTTTCTTGCCAGAAACCATATTCTCAGATTCAAATAGTCTTTGTCTTTTAAACTGTGGTAAAGGTCTTATAGCTTTGTAACAGCAGCATCTGCACTACCTTGCCTATTCCTTTCTTGACAAAATCAAAGTGTTATTTGTCATTATCTGACTGTTTTTTCATTATCTTCTGTCTGGTAATCAGATGTTTATATGGCTTTTATTTAACCTTAAAGACATGAGGCCTATTCTCTTGGATTTGTGTTGGAAGGACTGCAGAATAAAAGGTACTACAGCAGCCTGAGCTTCTGAGATGCACAGGAAGGTTCCTCTGCTTTTCTTTCAATCAGGTTTTTTTCCCAATTGTTTTATTGACTAAAATTTAGATCAAAATTCTTACAAACAAATGCCTCATTTCCAACACCTGCAATTATATTGCAATGTTTGTAATGCTTCAGATGTTCTTCAGAACCCCATTTCTGGGAGACCTCCAAGCCTTTGAGAAAATTCAGCTGTTTCTTCTTTTTTCTTCTTTTGCTTTGAAAAATAAGATTTTAATTTGCAGAAAAAGTATAAAAATGTGCCATCAGTTTACCACAAAGGCTTAAACAAGAGAACCAAATAGATATTTTAAAAGATCACCTTTTTTTTTTTTTTTTAAATGCAGTCTCGTGACTTTTGGAGTGCTGACTCATGGTTTTTTGCATGCTTGACATCAGCAATACCACAACTGAGAGAAAATCTTTGTGAAAGATTCCTTTCTAATCCTCTTGAGACAAAGGGATCCTCCAGGAAAAGACACAGAGAAACAACTGTTTCTTATTCATTATGGTTTCCAGTCAAAAACAAGCTCAAAATCCAGCTTTAAAGCAAACAATCTAAAATATCTGCCAAACCATCCCTGCTTCTTTCTTTCACCATAAGGACTCAAAAAAGATATAAACACAATTTTTTCTTTGCTTTGCTAGGATTATAAAATCATACAATGTACGAAAATGAAACTTCTAGTATAATTTATTATTTTTCATAAACAGCTTTTAATATGCCAGATTTCTCCCTCTTTCTAGTCAAGCAAGAAGTCTGGCATTAGGGGCACAAAATTACTTTTTTCATTAATGATCATGTGTTACTTTGTGTGTAATTTTTTAGCTTCCACGAAAAAAATGTACCAATTTTATGATGATACTCATTCCACTTCATCAAAAAATGTTTTCCCTTACTAGGAATCAAGTATTCTGAGAGACACATGGAAATGTCACCTGAAAAAAAATTTAAAACCTTTTTCTCTTAAATGAGAATTTTGGCCCAATAGTTAATTCACTTTCACTGCAAGTTGATGCATGACCTCAAGTTTCTACCTGTGTAAAACAATTACAAATATTCCCTACTCCCAATAAAGAAGAAGGAAATTAGGGGCTATCCTTAACATTTCTGATATCAGTAGTAGAAGAATATGATAATATATTATACTAAGTGTAAAAAATTTTATTCTGGAGCTGGCTGGTTTGGCAGCCAAAACGAGACTCTTTATTGAGCAAAGTTTCCTACTCATTCCAAATAGTTTTCCTCCACTAAGACTTGAGGATAAACTGCTTGTGGGCTTGATAAAAATGGTCGGTACGTGCCTGTATCAAAGCATTTTTGGCATAAACTACTTCAGAGACAAATCAAGTCAAATTTACACAACCGTTGTCATATGGCATTTATTTGATAGCTCACTTCAGCTGACAGTTGGACTTGCTGATTCTTTTATATTAACCAGACTTTTTAATTAGTTGTGCCAAACTGAAAGCAAACAAACAAAATTAGGCTGAAAATAAAACTGTGAGCCAGCAAAGGTCCAATCACCTAGATAAATTCACACTCTGAGTTGAAATCTGAACTGTGCTGTGAATTACCTAATTACACCATCAGAATCACCATGCATGGAGGGCTGCTCAGCAGAGAATATAAAACCTACAGCACCACAGATCACTCCTTTTTTTCTACTCATTTGTTCTACATGGACCTGAACAACAATATTGGCACCAACTTCTAAATATTTCTAATATTTCTAACAACTTTACTACTACAAAAGTACTTTTATTTAATTGCCATAGTTTTTTCAGAACAATAATGAAATCATAGACAATTTAAGTGCCTGTTCACAAATTTGGATCTACCAAACACCACACTACAAAATATGTGATTTGATCTATGCTGCACCAGACCTTCAGCTGATCACAAACTCATGCTGGATCTCCAAACATCAGTAAGCACAAAACTAATTTAGGAATGACAGAAGATCACTGCACATCTGCTCCTTAAGAATAGTATCCCATATCTATAGTAACTCTTTGTAACCCATGATTTACCCAGAAACTCTTTTTATTACTCTGTTAAACTGAGTCTTTTAAAAAATATACCATATTTTCATTCTATCATAGTAGAAGTGTAGTTAATAGAAAATATTTCCATTTTTTATGCTCATTTGGGCAGGTGGAATTAAGTAAAGAGCTTCTTCTTCTTCTTCTCTTATCCAAATGTGCACACACACACAATGATGATGTTTTACTTGATCAAGATGGGGGAAAAAAGATTATCTAGAGCATTTCAACACTCCTGATGTGGTTTAAGCTTGCCTATATGAGATTTCTTTTGGGACTAGTCTTCCCCAGATAAAAGTCCTATTTTAAGTGCCCAAGCCATCAGCTTTTCCTTTCTTCCTAATAAAAAAAAAGTATTCCCCAGAACTAAAAAAACCTTTAAAATCCGCAGCTCACCTTCTTCTTTGGCTTTATAATGCATCACTCAAAAAATGTACAAAATCTCAAAGGAAGAAGAAATTATTTCTGTATATATGTCACTTGGTTAAAAAATGCAAGTTCACTATAATTTCTGGAAAGAAATCTATGCCTGAAATCAGGATAAACCTGGTATTAAAAATAAATTGTAATATGAGTTCTTGGCTGCACAGCTTGTTGCTGTAGATCCGGGGTGGTGTGAACTGAAAGGACTGTTTGTTGACTGTTTCTCTCTGACACAGTATATGAATCCTGTTCTGAGGTGGTCTGCTGGTTGCCTGCAGTGCAGGAGAAAATACAGTTTCCCTTTTGAGGTATAATTTGCTTTCCTTAGGGCACTGATGGCTGAACATGACTGGAGCTGGTAGAGGATGTCAGCCTGAAATGCTGCTGCTCTTACCCTACCTGAGTACCCAGCTGGGGTGTCTTCCTCATAGTATATCAAGCCTCATGTCTGAGGTCAATGAAGAATTTTCCCCAAATCAGACTGGTATGAACCATTAAAATTTTTTCCAAGTTTTTGTTCAGTTTCTTAAAATTTTAAAATTATCTAGAGTAATTAGAGAATTTTGACACCATAACCAAAAATTATAAATATAAGAGGAGCAACTCCATCACATGATGACTGAACACAATACTTTAGTTTGTTATTTACAGCCAGGTCTATTTGGCCAGTGCCTGTCTGGACAAAAGTTGCCACTCTTGCCAAAAGATGTCCAAAACTTAGACTAGATTTCATTGGAGAAAGCAAAGTCAAATTGATAGACTGACACAGCTGTAACTGTTTTGTCAAGTTGAAATAGAGCAAGAAAATAAATCTATCTGAATGTGTATAAATAAACAACTTGCCAACAAATTGGCATTTCACAGATTCTCTTATGTTCTCAAGAAATGAATGAAATAGTTATGATGAAATGTCAATAGAAACATTGGCAGATCAGAGGTAAGTGAGTAGGCAAGGAATGATATCCATGCTAACCAACATTAATTTTTCAGAAATCCAATTTTCCCTTTAATCTACCATTGGAGGGACTAAAAGAAAGATTTTATTAATGAATAAAATCTTACCTGGGAGGCTAAGTAAAAAAAAAAATCATGTCTCTAAAACACACATACTGATTTGAAAGTTTGGGCAAAGCAGCATCTGCATGGAAATGATGTAGATTGGTCTCCACTTTCTGCACAGATAGGTCCTTAGATTAGAAAAAAATGTCATTAAGGAGTACAAAAATTCTAAAAGCTCATCTTTCAAAAACTGATGTCAATCTCTTGCGTTATCTAATATAGATTTCTTCTTTCATTCAAATATTAATATATACACAAAATTAGGATTACAGGGTGACAGGATAACCTGTTAATTGTGACAGCAAGTGATGTCCTTTTTTCACACAGGCAGCCCTTTGGGAAACAGGAAGAAGACAAGCTACTGTTGTTTAAAGAAGTTGTAATTTATTTCATATTGCTACATTTTCTGGGGACAGCTCTCGAAAAATCCCCGTGGTTAAAAATGCCCCCTGGTCTATACCATGGGAGCTACCCTGTGTGCAGCTGGGCTGGAATGGCAACAGTCCCTGTTTCCTACTTGCTGCCTTTTGAGCATTCTGCTGGAATGACAAATCAGTGCAGCTTCTGAGCTCACCAAAGCTGGCTTTTCATTCAGGGACAAGAGGAAACTCTCATGTGTGCTTTTCCCCACAGAAGATCATGCAAGGCTTCCCATCTAACACCTGGTCTAATTTACACTCATCTCCATTTATATTTAAGGTCATTAGCAAAGGAGGTTGGAACCAGTAGAGCCGAACACACTAATGTGAGTTTGGGTTTTGTTTTGTTTCTGTTGATTTTTTGATCACTACATCACAAATGTAGTGATTAGCAATAATGTTTTAGGAACCTGCTTTGGTGAGACCTGACAGTCAGCCTACCTGTCTGGGGGTTCTTCTGGAAGAGATGACTGAATGCTTCAACAAACAAAGTTAAGAGTCTCTTAAAATTGCATAAGATTTTTTCTGTGAAGACTTGGTTTGGTCAGGGACTTCTGCTTTCCTGACATAAGGCCAATGATTAATATGAAATAAACTCCATCTATAACTGCATCTGTTTTTTCTGCCTAGCTAAGGTGGCAAGTTGCTCTATGAAGAAGAATGTCTGCAAGGCTCTAGCAGACAGCACTTCATGTAACTTTCATGACTGCATTTACTTTTAATTGATCCTGCAGTACTGTGCCCCTTATGGAGTGTTTTAAATCAATGTCAACCATAAAGGGGTACTAAACTGTACAAGATCCTTTTTGGGTTGCAGTTAAAGATAACTTATTTATGAGGACACGAATAAAACCCTAAGTGTGTGAATGTAAATATATCCAAAATTTTCAGAATTTTTTTCCTTTATTTCATAGATTGGAAAAAGTCAGGCATGGATTTTTTTCCCTTTTCCATCATGAAAAACTCAACAGGGCCCTTTGAATGTTTTCTCTCCCCTTGTGTTTTTCTCCATCCCTGTATTAACTGGATATGACATTGGAAGTTCTGTTATCCAATGAGAAAATCAAAGGAAGTAGAAGAGAGGCTCTTCCAAAATTGGCAATGTTCTGGTATCCACCCAGAACTTTCATGTTATATAAACAAGCCCTTGACAAGCTCAGACATGTATGATTCTCACCAGAAATGAGCAAATCTTCTCAGCCCTGTGTGCCAGCATGGAGTTTACTCCTGAAAGCAGTTGTTTCAGAAGAGCAATCCCTTAGTAACTTCATTTATAAATGTTTTTAATTCACTTGCACTGTATAGTAAAAAAAAAAACCAGCTGAGGGAGTGACTGCATCACTCCATCAACCAGATCCCTTTATTTTGGGATAGCCCTCTCAAACATTTTTCACAGCCTGAAATATCTCCCCAGTATCACACTAAATAAGAGGTTTGCTCTTATTACAAAGAGAGGCAGCAAATAGTCCAAAATCCTGGCCAAACCTGCCATGGCTACTGGATGCATGCAGTTACATGACATTAATTTCTCAGTAAAGAGAAGAGAGCACAGGGAGGAATTAGTGATGTTGTACTATTTGGTTTCTCAGAAGAGTCTCATACTGCCCAAGTATTGCTGACATAGAACTGATGAATGCACAGCCATGAAGTCCAGAATGAAAATGTCACTTACCTTTATATATTGCACTTTTCCTTTCAGATCCTCATAGAAACTAGGAGTCAGTATGGGAAACTGAAATCTCACCAAAATCAATACAAAAGAAATTAAAGATAGTGAATTAACTATAAACACTATTAGTGCTCATGAGTTATATTCAAGGTAAAAGATTACACTGAAACAGAAATTAAAGGGATAAACAAAGCTCATTATATTACTTAATTTCCCCTTTTATGGATTAAATTTTATACTTTTACAAGTTTGGTGGTTTCTTTCCAAAGAAAAGCATAAATTCTATAACTCACTCAGAACAAGAATCTTTATTCTGTAGCAAACTTCGAAGTTTCACACATTAAATACATGGCATATCATTCCACTGGCATGAAATAATTTTCCTCTGAGAATGTAGTAGAGAATAAAAAACTCAGAAATAACATATTCCTCAAACCTGAGTTTAGCATGAATCTTATGGAAGATGTTCAATTGCACCTGCTCAGAATCCGAAGTCAATTGTGATGCCTTTGAAATCTCCATCCTGTATTGACAGTGCAGTTCCATGTGCTTGGAGATTTTTCTACAGCTGTCCTCTGAAGGGTAAATCCCTCTGAACAGGAGGCCTGTGAAGGAAAGTTAATATCAGCACAGTACTTGTCTGGCCGTGCAAAGGATGGTGCACAGGGGCCCTGCTGTGCTTACAGCAGCAACAGAGCCAAAAAATCCTACTGTGTTTGCAAAAATAACTGGCTTATTTTTGAGCCAGAGTTGGTTCTTTTATGTCCTGTCTCAAAATACAACATATATTTTTTTATAATAGTTTGTTGTCTTTTTTTTTTTTTTCTGTAATAGCAGAAGTTTTTGTAACTATTCAGAAGAATGATACCAGGTCTGGCCCCAACCCAGCAAAGCACATGTTTAACCTTCTGCATGTCACTAGTTTCTGAAATCAATGGGACTGCTTGCAGCCTGAGAGTAAATCATGTGCTTCAGTGCTCCACCACAATAAGACCTTTACAATTGTTTTCTTCTGTACAGATAATTCTAGGAACCCTCACAGAGCCTCAATGACTTTCACAGATGATGAAGAATCTTTGCTATAGGTAGGAGGAAACCTTGCTAAACACATCTTTTTACAGCTTTATAGCCTTATGTCCCATTTCTTTGTCAACCTGGTACCAGAAATTAAACCTTGTTGGAGGCACAGATTAGCAAGGAGCAGAGGGAGTTGGATGCATTTGTAAAAGGGAGGCCTCTCCTGGCAAACAAAGAAAGGAAGTTGGACATATATAATAAAATAATTGTAGATATGTAAATTATAAGTGCAACAAATAAAGGGCTCCTTTAGCTTTGATACTGAAAAGAGTTTGGGTTGTTTTTTCCCAAAAAGCAAAAGACTTGTATTTCTGCAAGACTGTCTTCAAAGAAAGTATTTGGGCTACAGAATTTCATTAATGAAAGTTTCATTAAACACTTTTATTTGCTCTACAAACCATAAGCAACACTTTAGAGATCAAGCACTGTGGGAAGCTTGGAGCAAAGTGCAGCTTGACTGTTTGCTTGGGGGGGTGATTAACAGATTGACTGGGAATACTGCAAGTACCCCAAATTGCTGTAAACACCTTTGGAACACCAGGACATGTATCACTAAGACTGATAGTTCTACATAATAATCTCTGCTTTTTCTGGGAGAAAAATCATTGAGATTTGGATAGACTCAGTCTTAAAAGCACAAAGCTGCAAGAAACTTTTGAACAAAAAATAGAAATTAAATTGGCAATCTTTTTCCTAAGTATTTTTTGTTACTTGCCTAGCCAATACCTAACAAATTAGCCTTTCTCTTCTGAATAACAATGGTTTTGTGCAACAGAATCTAGAGATTTAGACCTACTTGTTGCTGGCTCATGAGCCCTCTCCTACAAGAAATCAGTTTCTGATGAAACTTGTTATGTGCATTTAAGGTGAGAAACCACTCTCAGCTTTACCTCAGAATGCTGAAGTGTTTTATGAGCTAGTGCTTGTGGTCTCAGCTAAAAAGTACTGCTTAACATCATCCCTCCCAAAAAACCCCAAGCACGCACATACTCTTAGCAAATAATCCCAGAGTTTTGCAGTGAAGAAGTGGGAGCAGGTTTCTTCTGAGCATTGCTGATTTGTACCTATGATCTCGTTTTTTTTCAGTCGCACTTGCATCCACACAGCAGCTCCTGCCAGGCTGAGTGTGACTCAAGGCAGGTGACTCCTCCTTACCTACAATGCAATTATACAGACTGCAAAATGGCAAAACTTTAACAGTGCCCAGCTTAGTTAATTTAGCACAATGTGTGGGCAGGGCTGCTGCTCCTTTAGCATGGTGTAAATACCCTGTGCCCTTCCATCTGCAGACGGGAAACACCCTGCCCTGCTGGATTTGTGAACAGAATATTGCCTGGATGTGCTGATGAAAATGAAGGCAGCGCTCAGGGTACTTTGCCTCTCTAATGTCTGCTTCACTCTGCATCCTTATTCGGGAAACAGCACTGGAGGTTTATCCACACTAACTTCTCCAGCCACATTGCTTTTTTTGAAGTGGAGAGATGCCTTGAATTCACTATGAGTGGTAAAAAACTAATTCCTAGCCCCCACACCTGCCTGAGTTCAGTGATGTATTTCAGCCCTGCACATCTGACATGCAGTAAAATATCAGCATCTTACAGTACCAGATACTAATTAGAAAAAGAAATGTGTTAGATGTCAGGCCTCAAGAAAGCAAACTTAACATTCTGACAGCAGCTGGAGAGTGATAGCCATAATCAAGCATTGTCCCTGCTTAGATCTGTGCCAAACAACCTCGCTTACTTCCAGCTAATTCTCCATCTGAGACGATCTTTCTTTACGATTCCAAAGAAACATGTTGTCAGTTCCCACCTGCTGGCATTGCTAGAAATAAAACCACAGTTGATCGGATGCAATAGGTCAGCAGAATAGTGCATTGAGCTGTTGTTTTTGCTTCCAAGCTGTGTTACGTGGGATTCACTAACATTTATTAACCCTTTCTCAAATCAGGGCTTTTGTTATGCTTTGATAAAGCAGGAAGGTTTCAAGGATGAAAACACATCTTTTTAGGAATTTCAAAGGAAGCAAAATTTGGGCTTGCTGCCAGGCTAAAAGTTCGATATCATTTGAAAACCAAAATATATTAGAGAAGAAAGAAAATGCAGATGTCAGCCTAGTGACACAGAGTAATCTATTTGCTCAGTGCTTGTATTTTCCTACCAATTTTGTATTTTTCAAAAAGGACAATAAAAGAATTGTGCTCACTGCTAATTAATGACAAGCTGGTAAAAGCATCTATCCATTGTTCCATTTATTTCTTCATTTCCAGCAGTTAACAGCCCTGTTCTGAAATGAATCAATGTCGTTTACACAATGTTGTCACCCCTATTGTTTCTTTATCATCCTTGCATTTTCATAAATTGGAGGTGTTAATGGCTTCTCTCAGAGCTCTAAAATGTATGCAAAATGGTAATCCATCCCCTAAACAATTCACATTTAGGCAGGCACCCTCTTAAATATGTTTACTATTAAAAGGACTCCTTTGTTTGGATCTAACCCTATCTGTTTGTTTTCTAAACACTGAATCGTAGCAGGTATGCAGAGTCTCATTTTAAGTAGGGACTATCAAGTAACCCTGTCCTTTCAGAAACTTGTGATTTGTCTATAGAGATGAAAGAGTTTTGGGGCTTTTTTAAGGACTCAAATTTATAATATATAGAGGAAATTGCCTGCCAGGTTTAGAAGGAAAAATCAAGGGTTCGGTGCAAAGATTACTAACGCAAGGAAAATACATTTACTGCCCTTACTGTCCTTTGGTCTGGGCCCGAGTAGCAGCACTGTATGCATTCTCAGAGACTGGAAACCATGATACTCATCAGCATGCTTTAAAAGCAGCAGACTGTCCTTGTTGAGAGCTTTAATATCTTTGTTATTCAGAAGTGCAATAGAGTTAGTGCTTAAATCTTTGCATGATTGTGATTGTAAAGTTTGTGGGACAGGCTGCACCTTATTGTGTATGCAGAGATCTGCACGGGCACCTGGACAGCTGCTTTACAACCTTTTGTAGTTTGTATCCACTGAAACGTGCTTGTTCTTAATTCTATTTTATAAGCTTTTTAAAGTAAATTCTGCTCAGCTTAATGGCTTCATCTCTCTGAATTTTTTTTTCCATTTCTTTTTGAAAAGGCCACTACCAATGCTAATACTTTAGATGCACTTTCCTGAGCCTGATTCAAAGTCATTTAAATCACTGAGTTTCATTTCATTGCTATCATATTCCTTTGCATCAGCACAGAATGAACTGCATCAAAACAACTTTCTAGGAATTATACACCGCTAAAGGATAGTTTCCAGAATCAAACCTCTTAAAACAAGATTTCAGACATATTCTGATCTGAGTAAGGTGCAGTTTGATAAGATATGCTGGCATAAGGACCAAGATGAAAAAGAAAAAAAATCCCAAAAAGTTAAAACAGAAATATCTGTCAAATAGGCGGGGAAGAATTCCAACAACTTAAAGGAAAAGAGAGCATTGGTGGTGACAGAAACAGCAATCCGAATAAAGAATGAAACCCAAAACAACACTTAAAACGTAGTTTGTGTATTTCTGTTTAATTCACTTCGGTTTCAAGCTGCAGCATCTGCATTGCTTAGAAGTGACACCGAAGTTCTCGAACAATGTGTGACTGTGCGATGTGCGCTGCTCAAAGGCGGGGTGCTCGGAGCGGTGACACTGAGAAGGAGATCAAGGCTTGGCAGTGACCGTGACATGCTGCTGCACAGCAGGGAGCACCGCAGTCCAGCAGCTGCGCCGCGGCGGCTCCGCTGCCTTCCCTTTGTGCTCTTGTTTTGACTTGTGTTAATCACCCATTGTTCTAGGTGGGAGAGCTAAATTAAGGGACAGGGCGATCGAATAGAGCTCCCATTCAATTAGAGGAAGCAGGTCACCGCAAATTCTGCTGCACAGCGAGGTGGTAAGCAGGAATTAGAAGCGTACCTGGAGAGGTGTGCTATTTAGAAGTAGGCACAACAATCTAATTTTAACTAAGGTTAAATGAAAATACTTCGTAGTCTTCCCAAATGTTCAACAGCCTTTAGCACTAAACAATGTCAATCTCTGAAGTTTTCCCTTTTGCTATCAAGTTATAGCACCAAATTTTAAAGGTAGAAGTCTAGCCTAATGGGAAGATAAAAAAAAAGATAAATGGGAACAAATAAAAAAAAACCCACCTTGATTTATTGTGCACTGTTTTGGGATAATCTTCAGTGTGTTCATGCCAGTGAAATTAGATTGCCATTTCATAAATAAGCACAGAGAGAAGTTTGAGTGTGTAGAACTTTCAGCCTAACACATGGGATGCTGGATCCCCCAGTGAGGGAAACCGCTGAGAATTGTGTGATTCATTGATCATTTGTGAGATCCATGTGAATCATTAGATACATTTTCTATCAAATAAAAAGTGGCAGATTTCAGATATTTCATAAGAATAACCATTCTCATAAGATTTCAAACCAAATGTTCTTGGGCATGGAGATTTTGAATAGACTTTGAATGTGAATCTGAAACTGAGCTCCTAAGAGTTTGCCAAGCATTCTTCATTAGCTCTCCCTAAACTCTGTGGGATCTGGGAATAGCAGCATGCATTTGTCTTCTAGGAAGGTGTGTTGGGATTATTTGGTCCACAATCACAGAATCATAGAATTACTAGGTTGGAAGAGACCTTTAAGATCATTGAGTCCAACCCAAATCTACTCAGTTTTGTGAGCTCCTGAGCTAAATCAGTGGTTGCTCCTGAGCTAAATTAGTGGTTACACCTTTCAAGGAGTCTTATGGACACATCTTCTGTACTCTGGGGACATCTCTCAGGCTTTTTTATTTGATATATGTACCAGGAAATCCCCCTGTGGGGTGTGGAGTAACACCATTCCCAGCTAGAATAACACAGATTGAAGGATAAAACGGTCGGTTGTCATATCCATATACCATGTAGGAGTTAATTTTTCTTGATGTGAAGATAGTAAAGTGCATCTCTGGTACATTCACAAGATGTGATTTGGAAACATATATCAGCAGTTCTCCAAAGAGCAATAATGCACACGGTCCAGGGATGAAAATAAACTGGAAATACTCTTCTCCAAATATAACTAGAAGTGACACAGTTATTTGTGCATAAAACCATCCTCTTCCTCTGGCATAATCCAATTTTTGAGGCTTTCAGGCTCCTACACTGCCACTGATCTATTTGCCATACTCTGTCCTGGGACAGATCCCTGTGTTTTGTGGTGCATGTGAGGAGTGGACATTTTTGGTCAAAGCAAGTACTGACAAACTGTATGTGAATTAATGAAAGGAGAAAAGAGACAGATCTGGAGCTGGTTTCTATAGATTTCAACTTAAATATTCTAAATTTATAGAAATGGACAATATAGCTTTATCTATGTTCCTATTTTTTTTTTAAATCCAATGAGCATAACCACCAAACACAACCTAAAAAATCAGGATTTCCTACTACCTCACTTAAAGATGATGGAATTCTCTCTACAACAAAGAAAGCAGCAGCATTTCTCTGTTCTAAGACTGTTCTAAGTCATAGACAGGAGGCAAAACAATCAAACATACATTGTTGTTTGCCAGAACAGTCCTCAAGTATTCTGCAACATATATATTTTTCAGAGGTGTCACCTAAAAAATTTATCCTTGAATAAGATTGAAATGTGAGGTCTGGCAAGGTATTCTGAGTCTGGATTTTTTAAACCTAATTCTGTTGCAGATGTAACTACTCTGATTGTTTTGATTTAATCAAAACTGGCTGTTAAATCTCTAATTCTAACGTCTTTTCAATCTTTGCTCAAAGTGACACATATGTACTCTGTGACTGTGCATTGTGAAGTTAACAACTTGTTATTTGGCCTATCAGTTGTTGAATATTCAGCCCCTTGTTGGAATTGTTCAAAATGTAAAACTATTTCTGCCTTTATCATTCCTGTCTCTCAATTCATCCTTAGAGATCATAGCTTTTCCAGAAAACAATTAAGAAAAATACAGAGATGTTGTATTTTTGACTTCTGAGGCTGAAGGTTTCCAGACTCGCTTTGTAGTTGAAGAAGAAAAAGAATAAGGAGGAGGAAGAATAAAGTATATATTTCATCTTCTAGTGATAAGCCAATATTGAAATATACCTGTTTTTAAAGACTTAGTCAACAGCTTAATACAGAAATAAAATAGTCCAGGTATTATTTCAAGATAACCACAGGCGTTACCAATCCCATTTTTATATGAGTACATGATATTCTCTGAAAAATGAATTAAATCCCATAAATATTTCTCTCTTTTTTTTTTTTTTTCTAGCAAACATGTACATTCATGCTGTCTTTAGACCACAGCATAATCAGAAGAAATAATTTTAGTTGGTGAACTCTGTTCAACTCATTGAGGAAAAAAAATCCGTATTTACATAAGCCAATTAAGGCCTATACTTAAAAGAATCTTCAAGAAATTAACATTAAAATTTCATAATAAGCATTAAGATTTTCAACTAAGGCTATCAAATACAAAATCAGACCATTGTAATTAGGGCCATCCTAGCAGTTTTTCAGAAATAATTGCCAACCCTCACATATGTCACATCCAGCCATCTACATGCATACTTAGTGGCCAGAGTGAATTGGGACTGTGTCAGCTGATTATTTCTGTAATCAAACACCCCTTTGATTAAATGAAGCATTGCTTGAATATCATTGAATGGAATTAAACAGAGAGTATTTATTAAATTGTTTCTAGCTACCATCACTGTTGGGAACATTTAAAGCCAGTCTTGTTCATATCTGTTTGGGTTTTTTTTTCAGAGCAGCTGTCATGCCTAGACAAGTCAGCATTTTTATGTCATTTGTGTAAGGAAAAATACTTGTGCTCTTTGCCTAACAAATCCTTAACCTCTCACTGATAAATTATCTACAGAATTTAGCCACAGTTTGTTCACAGTAAGTTTCATATTCTATCAAACAAACTAAAAAAAAAGCATTCTTAGCCAAAGGATGAAGAGTTCTATAAGTCTGGTCTAAATCTTACTGAAATCAGTAGAGACTTCTACAGACTTTGATAGGCTCTGAATGGTGCTCTAGGTGTACATTAGATTTAGGGACACATTATTTTGGTGTTACTTTTGTGGTCTGATGCCATCTACCCAATAGGTTTGTTTGCACCTTCTGGGCTGGGCTGTGACTCCAGTGAAAGGATCATGTCTACTCTTATTTAGCTTTGATTAACATCATTAACCTATCATGCACTGGAGCGACTCACAGAGCAAATTGGCCAATTTCAGCAAGCCACATAAAGCAAAGAACAGCTTGGATTGTCAGATAAACATACCCAGAGGTGCAGTTAGGATGCTGAAATTATTAGGTGAATGATAGGAAGCCAAAAAATCAGTGAGCCACTTGAGCAGAGAGTATAAACATAAATATCCAAAAGCATGCCACAGTGCATGCGTATTTTATGTTGATGTGCTAATACATTATCTGCTAAGGGTTTATTTAAACCATTTTTGTATTCTCTGCAATTCATTTATCTGCATAAAGAAGAGCCACTAACAGGACAGTGCCTTATGAACAAGCAACCCTGTATGTTTTCCACTGCTGTTTATAATTCTTCATGCTCATATCTACAATTCATGAGCAAATTGGCTCGTGAATGTTTCCATAAAGGTTGAACAAAGTATGGTGCTGTTAACACTCGCACCGTCATGCACAGAATCAAAATGTGCCCACTCTCATTCTATTCATCACAGCTCAAAGACATTTTGGCAATGATATTATCCAAATATTATTAAAACTTTGAACCCTGTCCCCATAAATTATAGCAAAATGGCTTCAGAGCCATTAGGCAAGGAGGATGTATGGGCTCCAGTTGCTTTGGAGTAATTATGTGCTTAAAAGGAAGCGTGGCTAAGCATTCTACCAGTAAAACGAGAAAAGCTATGATCATTTGTTACTGCTTCAGTGCTGTACACAGTACTGCTCACACAGGTCAAGCCAACCTTACAGCAGGACAATTATCTGCCTAGAGAGACCAAACATCTGTTATTAAGTACGCAGAGGCAACGCTGCAGCATGCTAGAAATCTTGTCCACTTCATTGGTTTGGCTGATGGTAATGTACTTCAAACACTTGGCTAACTCTGTACAACATCCCCCCTTTCTTATTGTTACTGCAACAGTTCAGCTTTGAAATATGCAGTACCTTCACTCCCCCATTACTTCCTTTAATATGTGCACAGCTGTTAAAGATGATGGTGTAACTTTAGATGAGTTGCTCTTTCTCTTCTTTTTTTTTTTTTGCTCTCTCTCTCTTTTCCCTCTCTCTCCCCCCCCGCTCTCATTCTCTTCTTTCTTCAAAATGTGTTCTGAACATTCTTGTACATTTGTAAGTTACCCACTGAGAGTCACTGTGGAGAATATGAGTGGTGCAAAAGTGCAGGGACACACAGTTTTTACATTATAAAACAAAAGCTGCTTGATCTCAAACATTCCCTAAGCTAGTCGAAGAGGCAGAGGACTCCTTTTCACACAATGGGTATGAAATAATGTGTTTAAAACAAACAACAGCACAAGTAACAGACACCACTCCTCTGCACACACTGACAAATGGGTAGAATGATCTTCTGCCAGGCTGATTTTTCACCTGAAGTGAGGAGATTCTGAACTGTATACAATTTACTCCATCTTTTAAAAGCTATGATGTTAATATACAACTATTTTCCCCTTCTGATAGAAATTGGAGATGTAAGTGACACATTTGCTTTCACAGGGCATAGCAAGAAATGTAAAAGAGTAATGAATGGGTGGCAGAGATGTCAGGGTTAGAAATTAGATCTATCTTATCTGTCTTGGGTTTTTCTGAGGAGCCTATCACAGTGTAATAATCAAAACTTTGAAGGAGATTTTAGATGGGAGAACTACAGAAACCAAAGATCCTAGAAATATTTTTTCTCATGCTTTGAGGAAAACTACTGCTTCTGCATTTGCTCTATGCACACTGTACTATAGAAAGAGGAGCTGATACAACTGACAGATTTATGCCATCCTGAGATTCTATCAGCACACACTTCTCTTTAAAGAAACCCAGATTTCCTTATGTTAAAAGCAATTGAGAATAATACTCCGGGGTGAAAAACACAGGTCCACACTGCTGCATACATAGGGAAAAAGAAAAAAAAAAAAAGAATAAGAAAAGTTGAACATGATCACAAGAGCTTAAAACAACCCTATGTCAAAGATGACATTATTGTGTAATCACCAGATTATTTTGCCCCTTAGAGAAAAAAGGCTCTGGAGGAAAAGCATACCTCATCACTATGATGCGTGGCTCACTTCTGCCATTCCCATCTACATTGTGCTCCCTTTTCATTATCTGTGCCTGGGAATAAAAGGCCAGTTAGGCAGAGAGTTTGAAATTGGATCAGCAAAGAAAAGTGTGTCTTCTGTCTGAACTTTATATCCACTCATGCCTAACCTCAAAGGAATTACAGAATCAATTCAAAACAAACCTATAAAAATATTTTAATTAGCTTTTTAAATAGTACTTAGTATTTTGAAACTCAAATACACAAGGTAAGTTTTAAAAGAAATTCTTTAAGATTTAGACACGTTGTCCATGAATATTTATGTGATTTGACTTTGAATCACTTGATTACATCCTTCTGAGTTCCTAAAGACAATAAATAATCATGATAGGGCAGAAAAATGACATTTTAAAATTTGGAATTCCACAGAAACCAGTGAGAACTTTGTTTAAAAACCACAGAAGCCGCTGGTTATGATATAAATAGTTTTCTGTCTCAAATCACTACAGTTTATAAGAAGTACTCATGATAATCCAGGTGTTTGTTTTCAATATGGGGCCACAAATTTACTGATAAGACTTGTCTAAAAGAAGAGTTTATACATGTTCCATACTTATTTACTTCTTTACAAAATGGCCATTTACACAGTGCAGTATGAATTAAAGATGCATCATACTTGGCTTTGCAGAATATATCAAACCAAGCTCATGAACTCAGTTTTTTTCTAATTAATTTAAATACCATTAGCAGCCAAGCAGGACAACTAAAACCCAACTGTAAAATAACACTGTTTCTCAATATATTCACAAATAGGGGTGCATAATTTTTGTGTCAGTGTAAGAGAAGTGACAACAGCTGAATTAGAATCACAGAATCATTTAGTTTGGAGAAGAGCTCTAAGATTATCAAGTCCAATCAGCACTGCCAAGTCCACCACTGAACCATGCCCCTAAATGCCACATCCACATGTCTTTTAAATACCTCCAGGGATGGGGACTCCATCACTTAACTGGCCAAACTGCTCCAGTGTTTGCAACCCTTTCAGTGAATCTGAGGTCTAGAAGTGGAAAATGAAACAGGAGAGAAGAAACTAGGGCTATTCTACAAATTCCTGCACTTTTTGGAAGACATCCCTTCTGAAGAATGAGACAATCAATTGTTTGGAGTCTGTTTCTGGATCTGAGAAGTCACACTGATTGCACTTACATTGAAGGTGACTTTGAATTCTGTGGGCTGCTCAGTGGGCACCAATATTCACCTGGTGATGCCTCACCTGCCAGCTGCAAGTGTACCACTTGTAAGAAACTAATCAGCATGAGTAAAGGCTTCAAAAGAAGTTCCTTGAGATCTCTGGATAAAAGAAATTCTCTAAATGCAACGTGGATAGAAAAAAATCCCATGCAAAGAAAATTTCATAAATATTCAACCCTGAGTGATGGGTGCTGCACACAGTGCATATTAATTAATGCAGTCTTGCAACTCCCTGCACCATTTCAATGTAACTATTGTCAATTATCACAGCACTTCATAAAGCAGACACCACGTTAGCTCCTTGCACAGCTCTCCATGCTAGTGCCTAGCTGAGAAAGCACCCTTCCAATCTTTATGCTCAATTATACCATTTCTCTTTATTCCCTTGTGGAAGGAAAATTGCATACACTTTACATTGCTTGTACTGTGACGAAAGATTTTTCCAAGAAATATTGCATTCTATGTAATATAAAAAAAACCAAAACTAACAACCTGGAGTATAAGAGAAACCTATGATGGCATTTCAGGTTAGAGCTCAGAGTTTATACAGCAATAGTTCATCAAAGAACCTCCTTCTTCTGACTGCCTTGCCCAATTCCAGCCTCAAAACTCTTTCCAAGCTCCCAAACTTCTCTAACAGGCTAGTGGAACTTTACTCCATCCCTTAACATTTTTTAAATTTTTATTTCCGTATTTAATTTAAATCTGATTGCCTCAAAGATGTAGAACTACTGAAATAGATTTCAAGCAAAGTTTTCTTTATCTCAACAAGTCTCCAGGAAAAGAGGAGAAACCTAATAAAAAAAAAAAAGCCAAAAAAAAAAACAGGTTAAAAAGGAGAAGCGTGGGAATGAGCTTGTCAAAGAGGGTTTTTGATCTGTCTCACAAAATATTTGACTATGTGAGGAGACAAGTACAAGTAGATGAAATTTTCCGTATAAGAAAACTCCTCCACAGTCTAGTTTCAAAACAAAGAAGTACACACATTAATGTCAGCCGTTCTGTGCCAACTGATTAATTTTTGTAATCTTGTTTTAGGTTTCCTCTTCAATTGTCAGTTGTAGTTTCTTAAGAAATCTGCACGCAGCTGCATTTTTAAGCACTCTCTCTACTCAAATGAACTAATCTCATATTGTACTTGTGAAAAAAAACTCTTTTCAATATTCTTTTCCTCTTAGAAGAAGTAATTTATGGAAAAGAACATTTTTCTCAAGACCTTTCCTTATCAGGAGGACATATGTGAAACTGTGGGTATGATTTCAGACTATCTTTTGGCTTATTGATAGCAAACAGTTTGTGTTACTAAAGCACTTCTTTATGCAGGTGGATGATAAAACCATCCTTCAACCTGAAGAAAAATGTTTTCTCATGCAGATATGATTGCACTTCCAAACTGTGTAGAAGAACAGACATTTTTGCAAACTTATTTTGAAGCTTTCCTATGCTGATATGACAAAGTCACTTCTTCCTGAGAGCAGCTGCTTGGTGTGGTCATAAGGTATAGCCACTTTCAGACTTTGTTTGTGAACAAAGAGCCTCCTGTGACATAAAAAATACTCCAGGTATCAAGTCAATTTCAAAGCCTCCATGAGAAATTTGATTATTCTTTTTGCTGTGGCAGCTACTTTCTTTCACTGCTGGATGGTGGTGGAGTTGGAAAATAACCTAAACAGTTAACATGCAATGAAAATTCAGTAGCCTACAGGGAAAAATCTTTCAGTCCATTTTTGAGAAGACAAACATCCAACCAAAACATTAACAGTTTCAGTAAGCAATAATCACCCTGGTTAGCAATCTAAGCAGGGATTGTACAGACATGGTGATGAAGCTAAAATCGAATATTAGTATGGTCTTTCTAAGTTTAGTTGGTAGATTGAATCAGGAAAAGTGCCCTGTCTAGACAGCCTCAGCTTTGTAAATAAAGGAAAGACCCCATTCCCTGTTTATCCAGGCCTTTTATGTGTTCACCTGAAGACACACACACACACACACACACACACATATCCAAGTTCACTCCAAGGTTTAAGAAAAGCAATATATTTCTTTTACAAAATATATTAGACACTTGGACTCAAAATTATAGAGGCTTTCTGTTGGGCCTTTCAGCAATTCTTGTAGTGTTTATATAAGAATGCTTCTGACCCTAAATTATTTGCAAATGCTCCTCTTTTTGGGGGGGATTTGGAGCCAAATTGTAATAAGCAAGAGCAGATTGACCCAGATTAAAAGATACAATTAGTCTGTCTGATTAGTAAACCTAAAAAGTACTACTTACACTAAGTTATTGTTTTTATGACAAAAGAAGACATCCTGGCAGAACAATAAAGTCAGTGCCATGGAGAAGAACCTTGCAATTTACTCAGTTAAAATAAAAATAAAAATAAAAAAAAAAAAAAATTCAGTTTATCGATACAGTAATTCAGTAGAGTTGAAATATCATTATGCCAAAGACAAGCAAAGACATTGTAACTATATATGCCTGATTCTTTTTCATCTCAAAGCCATTTTTTCTTCTAGTATGGGTGAAATTTTAATCATATGCAAAATCCCACTGAACAGACTAGGCTCTTACAAAAAATTTTTTTTTTTCAGTAAGCACTCAGGCCCAAACCGACTTCACTTTACAGCTCCCGTGGGACCTGTCTTGGTATAAATTGAAATGAAAATTAGGTCTTCATGTGCGTAAATATATACCCATGTATATTTTTATTTACACAGATACAGAATTACAAAATTATTCCTTTAGGGACCCAACCTTAAAATATTATATATTGGCTAAATTTAATGACAAACAAAGAATCAGTCACTACTCATGAAGTGGGGGAAGGAAGAACTGAATCCATTTGCTATCCTATAAATCACTCTGATTAATTAAATAAATACAGTAAGAGTTTTATACTCTGTAAGGTATTATTGTGATCTGAACTACTTCCATTCAAGCACCCCAAAGAAAAGCATGATTCCCATTTCTCCTGAGCCTGAAAGGTGTGGTTTTTGTGAGAACCTGTCACATGGCTCAGCTGTGGTTGCACACAACAGTCAGTAAAGTGAATCGTGGTCACAAAGCATGGGCATCAATGCTGGACAACGAGGCATCTTCAGCAAGAATTCTTCCCAACTTGGAAAAGCTTGAAAAGGTTCTACCCTAATGGGGTACATTACATTTCATCAACCAGCTCAAAGTTGGCAGTTTCATCATCTGGTGCTTCCATGTCTGCTGAGCCACTTGCACACCAGTGTTACTGGTTTTACGCACTGGCTTCCCAAATTGCTTCTAAAATACAGGTCACAACTGGGAAACATGTCCTGTTCCCTCTACAGCAGATCTCTTGAGTCCATCAAGAAAAAGATGCTGGCTTTGTTGGGTTTTTTCCTAGGGTACACTGCAGGAGCCTTGAAGAGAGGCCACCATCTGATTTTGAAAGACTCAGAATAGCAGGATCTCCTGAACAGCTCTCTCAAGTGGGAAACAATAAACTTTGTTCCAGTCTCTCTCCCATATAGAAAATGTGCTGATTTTCCCTCATTCTGGGAGGCAGTTTCCCATCTGCTGCTGAGTGCTATGATGCTATAACTGTGACCATACTCTAAGCAGTTTCAGGATGACAGTGAAATGTGCATTTTTAAGACTAAAGAGAGAAGGAAAAGCCTGATGTCGAGACAGGAAGCTGATGAGTCTTTTAATAGCTGACTCTGCTATACACTGTCTTTGTGAGAACAGGAGATGAGCAAAAAAGTGACCTGCAAGAGATAGGAAGAAACCCTGGGAAGAGTTTGCTGAATATTTTGAGATTTACGCAAAATAACTAACTTTGGGCTACTATATTCATGCTACCAATTTAGGATTATTTGTGAATGTCTGTCTTTGTGTATATAGGTAGCTACATGAGAAATCAATCCTTCCCTGTGTGTTCATCATGAATATTTCATGTGGGTTTTTTGTCATAGAGTACATTTAGATTTATTAAGTGCACACCCAGATTTTATGGCAAATTATATCAGGGCATTAACAATGAATTGATGACTCAAAATTGTGACTGCAAAGACACCTTTAATGAGTTTAAAATAAGTAATGATACTCTGAATGGAAGACTAGGGGCAGAAAAAGTTTTCCCTTCACTCAGGGAAGTTTCACAGGGCAGCTGAACAAATGTAATTGTTATCAGCCTCAGAAGAGTGGGTTTGTTTCATCCCACCTAGCAAACCTCAGCTGAACATCCAGTTAGATACTTATTCAAACCTTGCAATGAGATGTTTTAATTTTCTGCAAGATATTAATTACTGTAAATGATCCACAAGGCAGAAACCACACCCCCAGATAGGCTGATGCTCTTGAGTCTTTCCAGACAGCAGCTCTGCTTCTGTCAAATTCTCCTGAACTATAAAATTCCATCTCTAAACAGATCATCTTTTGAAATCTACCATCTACTTTTTTTTTTTTCCCCCTCCTGTGTTTGTACGACTTTTCTTGTCCTGGTTCAAATAGCTATAGAAGAAGCTTCAGAGCTGATAGAACTTTCCAAAATGATTCTTAATGGTGTGCCAAGAAGTTTCAACTTGGACCATTCCTTCTCCTTCTACTTTGCCCTTTCAAATCCTCCATTAAGTGAAAACAATGTATTTTACAATAAACATACCACTAAACACATCCATATATAGACTGACTTGATTATTATTGCAGAGCAGCTCTGATTTTTCCAAAGCAACTTATCTTAGTCATCACTATACAACACAGAAAAAGTCATAAAATGAGAAAGTAAAAAAGAAACTCAAAACCATCTCTTTAACATTCCTCATTGACAACGTCTTCTTTATGTATTCTACTTTGTCCTAAGTGTTTCTCTAATGCTTTAGTAACTTGCTATCCTCTGCCTACCACCGAAAGTGAGCCAAGTAGGGTTCGTGCTTAGCAGGGCACATTTTTCATGCAATAAAGGAAGTGAAGTATCCCCTGTGAATGTAAACTGCAGGCTTTGGGAGATAGGAGAAAAGTCTGGGAAAGTGAAATGAGAATATGCTTAAAACACAGACTGAATATCCATACTGCAAAATGACTATAGAGTATGTAATTAAAAGTTCTTGGCTGCTCAGTGCTTTGTTTCATCCCCCTTAAAAGCTGCATTGTGACATAGGAGCCAGCATCAACTCTAATTGTGTCACCACTAACAATGACAGTTATTATTACTTTTTATTATATGCAAATTCTCCATTTGTTCCTGCAGCTAATATGGCCTTTACTCTGGTATCAGTACAGCATAGGTGAATTCTGTTTTTACTGGCAACAACATATTCCCTGCTGGGAAAATATGACCCGTCATGGAAAGGTTTAATCTTGAAATTCCGTTATTTTTTGTTTCTTGGTGGCCTCTAATTGCAAGCTTGAGGCAGTGCACAATAATTATCAGTCTGCAAGCATGAAAAGGAGTAAATGCCAATCAGGCTATATGGTTGCTTTGTGCACACAACATGTAAAGAACTCTGCCATGTCAGTGGTGGGCTGGCAGCTTTCTTCTTCAGTGTAATGGCAGTGATTCAGCTGGTAACTGGATGAAAAATTGCAGCAGGTTTCCCTGTTATGATTCTTTCATGCATCTCTGTCAATGACAGTTTACATTCTGGGATCGAGATCATTTGTTTCCTGTTTGCTCACAGCTTCAGGCTTTTCTTGTTTGCCACCATGGATTTACAGCCCTCCCCTCCAGCAAACCACATCTAAGGGGTTGAGGGATTACAAGCCTTAATACTTTACAGCTCAGCACATGTACAGAAAGTTGGAACTACTGTAAAAGGAATGATGACTAGATATTCCTGTGAAATAGATACATACACGTGTGCAGATATGTATGTCTATGTAGAAAGAAACCCACAGAGCACCTCACAGAGCAGTGAGATGCCAGGGTTTATTAGCAGACTGTCTTCTCATCTTCTCATAAACTAACAGGCTAAACCTCAGAAAGAAAAGAAATTACAAATAACCTTTTTAATATGTTTCTTCCCTTAATGCTACTTGGAAAATTATAGCAAAGTAAAATGCACACTTTGAAGACTTCAAATAGTCAGAGGTTTCTGTAGTTTTATGAAAAAGGTTTTGCTGTATCCATACAGTCATTAAAAAAAAAAAAAAAGAGGGCATAAGCACAAGCATGAACAACCTGACCCATACCTGCCTAGTAGGAAAGCTGTTTATACCCCATGTGCCAGATCTGAAATATTTTACTCTCGTGCTACTCCACCACCAATACATCCCAATGTCTAAACTGAAGCAGGGAACTGCTACTACCTACACGAACCAAGGTGTAGATGTGAGCACAGACAGGGATGCTAAGGCTTGCATTTAACTCCTGCTAAAAGTAACTGCTGATTTCAGCCTTGAAAAATGCAACCCTAAGATCTCAGCATAAAACATGAGGGTAAAGCAGTGAGACTAGAATGGAATGGTGAGTGTGTAATTAAGTGGAGACCTGAATACAAGTTGCCCAATCTAGCATCTTTCAGCTATCCTTTATGAAAGAAAGTATTGTCTTTATTACTCTTGTCATGGTCAGCAAAACTGGGTGAAATGCAGAGTTTATTTGATAAATGTCACCTGTTTTTTGTTTTTCTATTCACTAGCTGCTCAGAAGCAGTTCAGCTTTTCCTTGAAAGAGTATTTGTATTCAGAGAATTATTCGTGGTTGCCAGCTTATTCTCAAGCAGCTCATTACAAGCATTCACTCTTTAAGTACTTGGTTAATTTTGATTAGATAAATGGCTATAGGGTATGTTTCTGTCCCTGACTAAATCTCTGAGTGTTCAGTTTCTTGATTAAGTACTTATGTTTACAAATTTACAAGTCTCTTTCCAAGACTGTTCTTAAATATTTATTTAATATGCACTCTTTCAAACATTACTGCCATAAGAAAATAAGCTTTGTCACAGCAGCTCAAGCAACAGTCTCTGGTGAGTGAAGTTTCAGACGAGGCATTACTTGTTTGAGAGAGCACAACTGATGTCATCCTACTTGAAAATGCAAACGTGATGTATTATATAGGTTAGCTGTAAGAAAACTAGTCTTACAGTCACAGTGTATTATATAAATCCCTCTGAAATCACTAGAATATTTTAAAATAAAATGGCATAATCAGATTTTTAGAAATGTTTCTCGATATATTCCACAGAATCAAATCTACTGCCCTGTCTTTCTTCCTTTGCATGGTTCTAGAATTGTAAAACAGTTGAGAAACTGTGTTCATCAGTGAGTTTATCACTGCTTACATCATTAGAATGGTGCAAAGAAGCTTTTTAGAAGTGATCTTAGGCACCTAAACAGAGACAAGCCACTGCAATATCAGCCCCTTGCTTCCATCAGATCCATTCCCATTTACTGTTGGCTGTATATAGGAATTCTAAGAATAAAGATGTGACCTTTGGGGGAAACACTATTAAAAGATCTCAGGATCAAGTCCTGAATTAGGTTGGACTTTAAATATCAGATCTTTGTGTCAGATGAAATTGAGCAGAAGAGTCAAAAGGAGGCAAAGGCCAAGCTATAGCTTAGCTGAGGTGTGCCAGCAGAGGCAGCCAGGGAACACAAGTGACCAGAAAAGAAACTGAACTCCTTGGCAGCAACTGTGCTAAAGGCACTGCTTGAAATGCCCACTCTGAGCAGATTCTCCTGAAAAGCAAGGCAGAAAAAGGATAACCCACTTTGCCAACTGAGTCAAGCCACAGTCTCCATGCAAAACTGACACTAAGTATTTTACTCTTTACAAATAGTCTTTATAATTGGGATTTTTAAATAATCCTTCTTAAAAGG
Source organism: Toxostoma redivivum (assembly GCA_013397375.1). Taxonomy (NCBI): domain Eukaryota; kingdom Metazoa; phylum Chordata; class Aves; order Passeriformes; family Mimidae; genus Toxostoma; species Toxostoma redivivum. The sequence continues at coordinate 307,190 of VXBI01012075.1, forward strand.
GATTGCAGCTGTAATCAATTTGTGGAGGGCTGTTTTAATAAGAAGCTGCTCGAATAGGATTAACTATGAGACCCTAGACCTCTTTCCTCCAGTCCTTAAACTCCTATTTGAAACATTTAGATACCCCATAAATTATTTATTGGTCTTACAAGGTGTCATCAAGCTAAGAAAATGATGCTTGACAAGTTGAAAACCGTAACCATTTCCACCAATTTGTTAACAGCCTCTCCCACATGGCATGTAATGTCTCACTTCTGCCTTGTCTTACAGGAACAGTAGTTACATTCACCCATTGCACCAAAAGCACATGTGGAGAGCTGTCAGACCTTGTGCATTCTGTTTATTTCAGGAAATGTTCCAGAAAATAATTTATAGATAGCTTGAAAATAGAATGTCAAAGTGGATTTCCTTTTTCTTCTAAGGTTCTTAAAAAACAAGGGAACAGAAAAAATAGAGTTTTTCACTCCCTCTGTCTACCAAAAAAACCCCTCTGTGATTTCTGAACTGCACAGATCAACACATATATAGGGATGCTATAGAAAGGAATGCAGGGAAAATCTGTGAGGGCTTTGGCCAAGAAAAGAGGAATCACCCCTTCACATCTCTCAACTGCTCTATCTGTCAGCTAAGGTTGGAAAAAAAGGCTACTGGATTTTTTTTTTGTTTGTTTGATTTTTTTTTTTTTTAGCAAATATAATCTTAAATCAGTCTTTATAATTCTGATTATCTGAGAAGGATAGAAGCTCACTGCACCTGCAAATAGGTTTCTGCTCATCACTGCTTCTTGTGGAAATGCAATACAAATGCTTGCTTTCCTCTGTAGGGTCTGAACACACTGACTCCCATGCTGGCAATGTTCAATCATTATTTACAGCAGTTTTCTGGGGATCTTAGGCCATAAGCACTTTGTTTAAATAATTTGCTGCTTTGTTTTGCTTTTTTTTATTTATTTAGGTATTTACTTTTTACAATCAGCATGAGATTATAGATTTGATCCATGGAGCAACCAACCTTTGTACCATGAAGCCATCTGTGCCAGTGTATCACAAAAAGCAATTAAAAAACTGGTTAAACAAAGACTTCAAAGTGAGAAGCTCTAATTTATTACATACTGTTTATTTACTGTATTATTCTACTAATACCTGATCAGTCAGCCTTCAACAGCAATCATAAAACTGTCCATGGGACCAAGGCTCATGAGGGAGTGACCTGTAGTTTTGCAAGTGTACAGTTTCCACAGACAGAATATCTGAAACTAAATCTACTTAAAAGCAGAGAACTGGGGAAATACAGATGCACACAAGTAAGGTTTTGTCTGACCTACTTCCTGATATAATTTCAAGTTCACTGAACTTCTTTGATGTTTGGTCATTTTAAGAGACAGTGACTGCTGAAAGCTTCTCTACTGCTCAGTCGTGGTGCATGGACACAAAGGACAGCAACAACTGCCACCATCACTTATGGACAATTCTATACATCTGTCTGTATCAGATATTTAAACACTTGGGCTGGGTGTAGTCATTTAGTAGAAAATCCCTCTGTGTCTTAAAAAAGGGAGAAAACAGAATATGAAGTGAAAAAAATCAGAAAAAAATTATTTTTACTTTCAAAAATATTTAAGCTGTTTGTTTCTGACTCCTTATAGACACCATGAGATTATGGTTTGATCCTTTGCACAACCCATCTGTTTAGTATGAAGCAGTGTTACTGTATCATGTAAAGCAATTAGAAAAACTGGCCAAACAAAGACTTCAAAATGTGAAGTGTCTGGCAGTCCTGGCTAAAGTATTTAAAATACAATACAGTGCCTTTTCCATAAACTTCTCTATGAAATAGATAACTCCCAGCAGACTGGGAACATTAGCAGAGACGTCACTGAAAACACAGCTTAGATTTAATGCAAGAAAGTTGCTGCTGCTGTCTTCCATTTGATTTTTAGATGCTTGTGTATGGTTTTTAAGCCACTTCAGCACTTGAAAAACATGTACTTCCACTTTACATTTACAAACTTGGGCATGATTACCTCAGATATTGGGTGAAAGAAAATAGTATTTTCCCATTTTCCTTTGAAAATTTTGACTTTGACTGTTAAAGCACAGAGTCAGCCATAAAGTTACTGTAAATCACAAAAGGAAAGCACAAATTTTAGAAGCTGCAGTTTACAGGTATGAAATATTGTATAAGAAATGCCTGAATATGCAGAAATATTTGAATATGAGTTTTTCCTTGTTCAAGGTAATTTTGTAGAGCTTTTGTGACTGTACAGCCCTGTTTGTTAATGAACAAAGATATTTGTAGTTTTAGGCAGACACACAGAAGAAAATGAGTTTAAAAGACATGGGAAAGACATATAATGTAGCAAGGGGGAAATGGAGAAATTCTTGAGCTGCTAAAAGAAAAGAAGCACATTGGCCTAGAAACCCCTTTTTGTTTATAATTTCATAAACGGAGTCAGTAGCCTGAGACAAGCCTGTCACATCTTTGGCACTGAACAAGGGTCAGTGATGGATAACTGACCTCCTTTCTCACTTTTATCAACAAATGTCAAAAAAGGCAAACAACAGCAATGACATCCTGCCCAAACAGCCAAGAGTGTTTCATTTTCTTTGCACTTCTGTTTCCTCTGTGCCTTTAATCAGGGCTGGGGGATGTAATTGCTCTGTCTGGGCACAGCTTAAGGCATGCTGTGCAACTAACAATTAGTTTAGAGACTGAGATCTATAAATTTTGAGAAAAGAGTAAGAGGATTTGGTGTGCTTGAGCTATCCTTTCTAATGAAGAAAAATATCACACCGGAAGGGACCCAGAGTGTTATCAAAGCAACTTAATATCATCTGGTAGTGATTTGTAGGCCCTCATAATCTATTGTGATCATGTTGAAGGGGGAGGAAAAGGTCCACGTGTTCCACTATTTATGAGATTTCCCAAACGATGGCCGCCATCTGTGCAAACGCCACTAATCTCAGGCACCATCCTCGTGGCAAATGGCTCCATGGGATTGTCCAGGGGAAGGGAAACACTGCAGGAATGTTGGGCTATTTATTGTTTATAAAAATAAACCAAGTGGACTAAGACATATGCGAGGAATTTATATCAAACAGCTGCAAAAGCAAGTTGCCTCAATAGGCAGGGTGCATCGATGATGCAATCGGACCACACCGAAAGATTCTCCTATTCATCTCGGAATATACACGGCATGCTTGAGATACTCATTTGTCCCCATCTACACCCAAACTCACCTTACATGGATATTCTTAAAGTTATTTCTGAAAACAGTTTATGTAGACAGAAACTGTTTTATTATGTGAGTTTATTAACTAAATAAATATAAACAAAGTCTAAGGACAGTCTGTCCCCATAGAATCTTACCTCTCTCAAACATTCCCTCATTACTCTCTCAGCTAAACAAGCACAATGCAGATATTAATACTCACTGTTAGTGACCCATGCACACTAAGTTCCCAAGATTTGAAAATCCCCCTAAAGTACTTTCTTAATTACTTAATGAAAAAGACCAAATCTATCACAATGAGAAACAACATTCAGTGAGAACAAAGAGTCAAGGAGTAACTAGATAACACCAAAATGACAAATGGTGTCACAGCAAACCCACAAAGTACAATATTTTAGTGTTGAGCCTGCATGACAGCATCAGACAAAGGGGAAAGAGAGCTGATCAGAGACAAGCTCCTTGCCTTTGTAAAGCTGGTTTACCAGACATGCTTGACACTGGAGAGACTCTTACTTTTTTTAACTGTTAATGGGTTAGTATATGTACAGCAGCCTCTGGGAAATTATCTTTCTAGGTCTACATGCTTGAAAACAGCTATCTTCGCTTTTCATTAAAACTGAATGCACTTTGAAACACCTGCCTTCAGGAAAACTCCCAGGCTGATTGACTCTAACATGAGAATTAATTCAGGCTGCTTTAGTGTGTGGACAAGGCTACACGGCAGAGTGTGTCAGAATTAGGCTTTTCCATAATACAAAGTGGCAAGGATTGTTCTTTTGGGAATCCTGCTCAGCCGGAATTCAAGCACTTTGACAACTGATTTTCAAGGTGTGTATCCTTTTCTTTAAACAAACACACGATGCTTGAAAGCCAAGGTACAACAGTGCATATGTACATACATATGAATGAGAAAAGGACAGCTCCTAAGAAATCCTTTGCCCTAACTTGTGTTACTTACCCATGCTAATGCCAGAACTTTCCAGCTAGAAGAAAGGAAAATTTTGTTTGATCCATTTGTTTCAAAGAGTGATCATAAATGCCACTAGTAGATACCAATTGTGCTTTCTGGCTTCTGGGAGACTCTAGAATTTAGGTCTTTCTTTTCTGGGTGGGGGGGAAACATCTCTGCACAGTCATAAGATATTCTAGCTCAGACACTGTTAGTGTACGAAGTACACGCTTGAACTGAATGCCTTTTATCTAAAAACCCACCTCCAAACCCTAAACTTCACCTCAAAACAAAAGGCTTTAATCACTCAAAGAACAGTTTCTGTGCCACAGGCACACTGCATTGGTCACACTGTGTCAATGAATCATTTTGCTGAAGCCCAGGCCTCAACACCTGCATTGGTTAAGTCTTCCTGCAGTTATAGATGATCTATAAAACAGCATAAAGGCTGCTTAAAGTCATTAGTGAATCTGACAACAAACTCATTCTTTTACAGGCGAGAGACAGTTGAGAAACAAATTCAAAGATATCTGTTGTCTTAATAATCACTGAAATGCAATCTTGGTGTTGCTCAAGGTGTAATTACCTGACATTTTTCTCTGACAGTAAGGCACAGAAGTTCTTGTATTTCCTTTAGACGCTGACTGCTCATTTCTGTTCCTGTGCTGCAGTTAATCCTCTTCTGTGCTGAAATCTACAGAAATGGCCTCACGAAAACCTGTAGAAGCACAGTAAAGTCAGGGAACCTTCACAGTTGCCTCTGCTTCTAGAGAAAATAGATACTTGAACTGCATCAGCAACAGGCTTCAGTTCTGATCAGATTCTAAACTGATTTTAGTTAGAGTACATGTAAAGTCCTAAAGCTTACTTCAGGAAAATTCCTGTTTCAAAGAATGGTAAATCTATCTTGTCCAGTAATATAGCCTGAAAAATTAAGCAGGGAACATTTAAAGATGCCTCTCTTAGAACTGGACTGAGACATTTCACATGAGCATGTGAAATGATCAGTATTAAAGCAATGTGCCTGGCAGAATTTCCTTGTGTCAATGATTGTCTCCCTCTTACCAGTACATGATCACCTATTTGAATACAGAGATATAATTTTAGGTTTATTACCAAACACATAACTGTTCCTAACACATGTAGGATTGGTATGCATGGACACTCAAGTACAGAAGATCAGCCAAAGATCAGTGTGCATAAGAGACCCCATTTCAGCCTGCAGGCAGGTGTTCTTATGCACCAGCCCATGGCCCAGCACTGCAGAAGCAGCTCCAGTATCCTTCCCCTGTTTCTGCTGGCAGTGGAACTAACCAACAGGATGAGTGGGAGCCCACCTCAGCTCAATTTCCCAAAAGAAAGTCTCCTGCATTGGACACTGCTTCCCTCTCATGCTGCAATTTATTTCATTCTGAGTTGTAACACTGCAACTGTTTATGAAGTAATATTGTAAAGTTTGTTGTAAACTGATCTGGGTTCAAAAGCTTTTGTGAAATCCTGGTGGCAGATGTGAGGTTGGCAACAGTCTCCTAAATCAGTTGTGCTACATGAGAGATAAAGGAACTTTATCTAAGGTTATCTCTTCCCCACCAGCCTTTGTGTATCCTATGTCACTAAATTCACAAACACGCCACAGAAGCTGATGGGGAAAGAGTTGCAGAGCTTGAGCCTTACCAGTGGACAGCCTTTCCAGAAGGAAACCTTACACTGGCATTGGTTTGTAAAAATGTATGCAGATGACCCAGGTAAACCTAAGTCCCTAGTTTTCAAGCATAGAAATAAAAATAAATTGTGTCCTTGTGTAAATGCATGCCAGGGAAGTGCAGTCAGGAGGACTGAAATGATGCCTGGTTTTTGCTCCCACTCTCACAAGCACAAAACAGTCAGAAAATAAAATTCACTAGCTGATTGCTTTTGAGGTTTCATTTAAAACATCTTTATAACTCCAGTATACTTCCTACTCCTACTTATTCCTGCATCATCAGTCATGCACAGCACTGTAAAATACCATGTTTGTCACTCTTCTGAAATGTAAAGGTATATGCTACCTGAGATACGTTGTTTCAGGCCTGCTGAGTGATTCATACTATGATGAAATCTTACTATGATGGGAGGACAACAGACCATTCAGAGTATGACAGTAACTAAGTTTTTTCACAAGCTATTTATCAATCTTTCTACACATTACCACATTTTTGCTATTAGAACACACAGAACTATCACCCAGGAGCTGGCAAAAATGGTGGCACTTTGCTCCTGTTCACAAAATGTGGGCTAAAGCAATGGTGACCTAGAAATATAAAGTGCTTTTTACTGTACATAGTAACCATAAAGGGTTTCAGGCTGCAAGATGAACAATTGCTTCATCACAAAATGAGTAGAAACATTTCATTTCTGCAGAGCCTGGTCATTATTTGTGAGCTATGTAACATGAGGAGCCCTACACAGAATTTCCCTCTAATTAGCAACTACGTATGTCTGAGTCAATTGAGAAATAGGACTTAGAAAGCCCTAAAAACATATTATTTGCAGTGCTATCATTCCCCCTGTTTTAACAGGAAAAGATTAGGATAAGAGACACAGGTACACGATGGGGATCTTACCTTTTAGTTCTCTGCCTGGAAACACAATTTGAGAAGTGATCTGTCCTGTAAGACAACAAGAAAATATCTTTGCTTTGTTTTTATGCCAACAATTTATCTTTGTGATCCTAGAGATCCTCTTTTTTCCATCAGGTATTAAATAAAGCACTTTCTGAGGAAGGTGAAGGTTCTAGTCAGGCTCTTAGAGGTTGAATAGGAATTGCAGTTTAAGCAGGGCAAAGGCAGAGTTGGAAGTTTACCTACATTTCTAATACACCCTCCTATAAAGGAGATGCAGTCTTCTATCACTTTAGAGAAGTATATCCACATATCTTTAAAAAGGTAAGTAGATATCCTCTACTTGATAAACATATGATTCACTCATAAAAATAATAGTTTTCAAGCCCTGGAATCTGACTTGCTTTTTTTTTTTTTTTTTTAGTCTGATATGTTAGAGGCTAGGCTGTTGTAAGGAAGCATGAAGGAGCTGTATTTATTTGCTCCAGCTAAATACCTCATTTGTCAGCATTCTGAACAGGAGTAGTCTGCAGATTGGTGTCTTTCCCCTCCATATTCACAAAATGAAAATGAGTTGTCCCTTCTCCAAGCCCTCTGTAGCATCACAAGCCTATCCTCCTCGAAGGCCACATGAGTACTATCAATGCCTGGGGCTGTCCAGGCAGCTGCTCTGGCTCTGTGGCTTCCTCATAGTCCAAAACTCTGTGACATTTATCCCAAGATTGGTGAAATGTGGTTGGAAGCCAAAGCTACTTTTCCCTTCTGAAAACATTATTTTCTGCTGGGTTTCACACTCACTGTGGAAGGGACTGCTTTACAAAATCACCTTTTCCTTACACTGATTTTCTGGTTGCTTTGCCATCCCAAGGTTTTGTGGAGTAGAAAGGATCATGCAGTATTGAGTTTACAAAAAACAAGACCTGAAAAAGGACTCTGTATGACATTAGGAGGCAGAACATAAGCTGATTTTTTAGATCAGGCAGTAAAATAAAAAAAATAGCAGATTAGCCTAATGAAGTGTCTCTCTGTTCATATTTTCCTATTCTTAAAAAATAAAACTATTTTTCAGGTTTCAGAAAAGAAGGAAAAAAATCAAAGTAAGGAATGTTCTCAGCATTCTTGAAACAAGTGATTCTTCATATTACTACTTTTTATGGGAGTGACTGTCAATCATCAATCTTCAAAACTGTCATAAACACCCACACATGCTATTTCAAAGGTACCTAATGTAGGATATATAATACCATATTTCAAGCTGGATTCAAAGCTTTTCATCTATCTAATAGTTAGGAACAAGGAAAAACACAAACATCAAATGAAATGAAATATATTTGTTGATGCTAACTGCAAATATTAATTTTATAAAAATTAAGTCTATTACACATCCATTTAAAAATAATTTTTCATGCCTGAAGGATGATAGGGATCCTGAAATGACTGCATCCATAAAGAACCACTGATCCAAGCAGCTGATCTGCCAGACAGGACCAATATTAAAGTGCATGTCGTGGCTTACAAATTTCCTCATTTCTTAAAGAAATCAATAATCTTTCACAGATTTCATCCCATTGTGACCTGATCTCAGATACTCATCAAGAATTTATAATCCACAGAAGCAGGGAGGGAAAATTCCACAAACTCCTATTTGTGGAAGGCACTCCTCCTCCAAAACAACAGAAATATCCATCACAGCTTCTAGACCTTTCCAGATTCTGTTAGCTAGTTATATTAAAGACAGAAAAGATGCACATGACAGATTTTTACCCTGTTTTCAAATTATTGGGAAAAAATAATCAGCAACAGTGTATTTGGAGGTGCACAAGGCAATAAATCATAGCTTGTTCGTGCTGTAATTGAACCAAGAAAGAAACACTGGGCAACAAGGGATGGTTGTAAGCAGGTCTGTGCAACCCCAGGATGATTGCTTGGAAAGAACTGCAAAGGATCATGGACAGAATGAAGAAAGGAGAAATTATTAGGACAGAAAACTTTTAAGTGCTTTGCTCCTTGATCATCTTTGATGTTTAGAGGACCAGGTAGTGTTTCATCCAATCCAGAAACTTTTACATCACTGCTGTGACTGCTGGTTGACACTCAAATGGAACACAGCTATCTAAGCAAAGTTCATCAAACAGCCCAAGGACATGGCACAGGGCACTGAAAGTGTTCAGAGCTCCCCTAGAGGGACTGGTGGTCGCTCACTGTGCTTTGCTCCAGCAGGGCAAGGACCTCACAGGATACAACCAAACCTGAGCCTGAGGCAAGCAGTGTGTGGATGCTAAGTAAAATGAAACACAGATTCAAACAAATTTTAAACTAACATTCTCTTTTTGTCACATTCCTTAGGTGAAAAAAGTTCAACAATGGCTGGGGAGCACAGGAATTACCAGCAAAAATGTGGGAGGAACATCTGGGCTTGCCTCCCTGTGGCTGGGGCAGGTGGCACCAGGTGCATTTCCCTGCATGGGTCCTCCCTCTGAGCTGGCACATTAATGGAACTTCAGGCCCACTAAAAAATACTGGATATATTTCTCAATCACAACTCCAGCTTTCAAATGAGAGCATTATTTATTCATTAGTGCTACATTCAAAGTGCTGTTTCCCTTGTTACTTGGTGAAATAAATGAAAGAATAGTGATATCACTCTAAATTCCAATTTACAGCTCTTGCAAGCCCCAGATGACTGCATCATAAAATTCTCCTAACCCTCCCCCTCTCCACTCCTTTTTGCCTTGCATCTGACTGAGAGAAGAACTGCCCACTGCAAGGAGCTGCAGGCTGACCTGGGGGCCTGACCTAAGCAGAGGAAGATATAATAATGATCCACATTTCCAAAGGGGAGTAAAGACAGTCCTGGACTCAACACTTGGATCAGAGGATTGGGCTCTACATGTAAGGTGCACCTGCAGACTCATTTTTTCTCTGGAGAAAGACTGGACAGAGAAAATAGGGCAGACTGGACCATACACAGACATAGTGCATATATGTGGAGAATATTTTCAATTTCTTGTTGCTTATTTGTCTTATGAAAACCAAAATATCTAAAAAAATGTAGACTTGATTAATTCCTAAATCTTGATTTTGATTTTTGTCTTTGGGAGACACACGAAAATATCTCTGGTTCTCACATGCAGCTGAGCTCCTCATGACTGTAACACACAGTTCAGGTCTCCTAGGCTTCTTCTGGCAACACTTGCAAACTTGATGTTGTAGGAAGCAGAGCAAAATACAGGGAGAATAAATAGTGGGGGGTTTTCAAATCTGATAGGTTTAGAACAAGCCTCAAATTTTATGTTCAGGTACTGGCCTTTTATAATTATGGGAGAATTCTAGCTTTGGCTATTCAAAAATTCAGCTCACACTCACTTTGGGGTCCTAATCAATCCCTTCTACTTTTGACACATCATACTTGTAAGCACAGTCTTAACCCCAAATGCTTAATATAGCAGACTAATAAGGTTTCAAAAATTTTCTAAAAATCTGAGATTTAAAAAACTACAAATTTTAAACCCCATCTGACGATTCTCAGTATCCTGTCTGCTGCATACTTGAGACACAGCAATGTGGAGGTATGGGGTGTAATTTTTCAAAGGGCTGTAGCTGTTAAGCACCCACTTCTGAGCAATTTCCGTACTTCAAGGCAATATTATCTATCACCTCTCACCTTTCAGTTCCCTTGGAGCTGCTGTTGACTGTTAAGACATTCGAGTTACTTTAGTACTAGGAAACCTTTAAATTTTTATCTCCCTAGATATTCAAGCTCCCAGGAAACAGCAGATGCAAGGCCCACACAGATGTGAATGTGTGTAAAGGTATGGGAAAGAAGGAGTGCAGATATGGGTAAGGTGTGACAGACTAGGAGATGGCTCCTGCCATTCACTGAGCTGTCTAAAGATACCCAGCTACCTCCAAACAGCTGTGAAATACCAGCACTGGCTGTTCAGGAGAGGCAGACACATCACTGTGACTTGAGAGAAGGATCTAGTGTGACAAAAACAAATTTAGTCCTTTCTGCTTGAAGAGGTAATGCAAAAGAGAGGAAAGTAGGCAGAGTTAAGCCAAGGTCAGAATGTACCCATGTAAGTCTGTCTGTAAAACAGACTTAGGCAGCAAACCCCAAACTGCTTGAGGACACAAAAACTGCTACTTTATCTTGAAATCTAACATGCACTATCTGGCAACAGCATTGTTTCAATTATGAAACAATTCACATCTCAGCTGACACATATAATAAAGCTTGCTACTTGCCTAGTACATCATTTAAGGTAAAAGAAAAGAGGGTATGTTTTATCATGGTCTTTCATATCTTTGTCTATTGTTCTGCAATCCATTTGCATACCTAAAGGGAAATGGCCTTTTTAATTTCTTTCCCCTCTCCTAATCATCTGAGGCCTATTTAGAACTGTTCTGTATCCTGTAATCAGGCAATTTACACAGTGTGCACCCTTAGGCTACAGCCATTACAAACAAGCTGAAAAACTCCTTTACAATAAATGATTTAGCAGGGGAAGACACCATTCATAATTAATTTTTTTTTCTGTTTGCATTGGCATATGGTCTCAGACATTGAAACATGGCCTATTGCCCACTTTTATTCCAAAGAAAAAAGGGCAACCTTAGAAGAAAAAGAGAAATGCCTGTAAGACTGCTTCACTTTGGGAATAAACATGCTCCCCAGCTTTTCATGAATTTGTGCATGCTAAAGACTGAATTCTAAGATTGTGAAAGATTATTTTCAAAGGAAAATAAAATCCATTAGCTTCTGACCAGAACCTGAATTAGGACCACAATGAAAATATTGACTTGAAGGACAGTGTGACCTTTTTTCATTATTTTCCACATTTTTTTTTCTGAGGCAGCTTAAACAGACATATTGTGAGGGTGGACTTGAAAATGATCAGGTTTTGATTTCTGAAAGCTGGGTACTCACTGAGGCAGCAAATAAAAGAGAGTTCTGCTACTAGCCACATTTTAAAACATGCATTTTCCTGCTTCCACAGAAGGAAAGCCGATGACAACTTCATTCTCCATTTACTCATGTATTTGCTCACTGTTTACACGTTGCTTTTCAGTGCTTTAAAACAACTTCTGTTGCACTTCTGAGTTGCTAGCATCATTACAAACTCCCCCAGATTGAGATCCAGCCAAGCAGACTGTCATTTTAGTGGCCCGTGCCAGTATTTTGTTGATGGTGATAGTATAGTCCAAATTACTACACAGCAAATTCCTAATTTAAGAGAAAATAGACCTTTCTGTGTCATGACTCAGACCATTCCTTCTGCTCTGTAAGAAAAGAGCAAGCTGCATTTCTATATGTGATCTTTAGAATGTGATCTAATCATGTCTCACTGAATTCTGCAATGTGTTGAGGGCTGGCACTGAAACCCAAAGCCACTAACTGCCCATTCAGGATGCTCTGTTTGGATTTACACACACAAATGCAAAGTCCCTGGGTGAGCTTGGAGGCACAGCACAGGGATTACAAGATGTTATCTGAAAATGCAGTTAGCTTTAGCTGCATCTCATACTTGTGGTATCTAGTCACACTTTTATATGTCAGGAAGACACATTTACCACAATCTCCTAGGGCCAGCATCAGATAATTCAGGTGAGCCGGACCTTTCTAAGAAAAATGACACGATGTACTTTAGGCAGGGGCACTGCACAGAGTGATTAATACACAGCCAGAGACCACTCACCAGGGCTCCATAGGCTTTATGAAGTTCTTGCTGTTGACTTCAGGGAATCTCCCTCTGAAAATGTAAGAATCAGCTGGTACTAACACCTACAGGCATTACATGCTACATTACAGTTTCCAGAGGAAAAAGAAAATGGGAGCATTCCATCTCCAAACACTTTCCTGCCCTCTGAATCTGCTCCTCAGCACTGCCTGACCTGGGAGGGCAGAGCCAGGGCAGGGGCTGGCCCAGGGATCACCCCTGCAGCCACACACAGGCACCTCCAGGCAACATGGGGGTTGAAACTGAGCTAAATCTTACTGACTTCTGCTTTAATAGGCTTTTGGGGTTCACCAGAGTTGCTTAATATTGCTTTAGTCTTCTCTTTTTCCCACTGTGCCAAAGCCTCCTTGCCTGACAGATGTGTTGAAATGCCAACAGGAAAACTGTTTTCACTCTAATTTCAACCTGGCTCAAACCATCAGTTTTACCAACACACCACAAGGATTTGCGAAAGTCAAAACGTTTCATCTGATTTCGAAAAAATAAAGCCTTTGAGTTTTCAAGTTTTGTCATTTGTCATGTGTCCTAACTATCAGCCCTATGTCAGCAAAGAACTGAGGAAAAAGCTCTCTAAAAATCTCCAATTCTGAAGAAATAATCAACTGTTGTTAAAATGGCATTGTTCTCTTTGCAATGCAGAACTAGCAGAGAACTAGGAGACACTGGATATGCCACTGGCCCTGGGAAAAGTACTTTCATAAACCCAAACTTCTTCCTTCAGATGAATACATTATTCTCACTGTTTCTTGCAGTGGATGCAATACATGTTTCTGCCTCTTTATGAAATTTCAGCAATACCTGTACTCATAATAATTGACTGCTACTGATCTTCAGAATGAAAACATGCTTGTTTTATTATTTGGACCAAATCTTGAGGCCATCAAAAGGTTGTTTTCTTAGCCCTTCATCATGTATTCAATAGAGATGGTAGCCAAGGTGTCTTTTTCCCTTTCCTTTCAGCCACAGAATAGGAGCTTTCTCTTCTCCCTCCTTCCCTCACTGATAGACACTTAAAATTCAAATTACAATGATACTAGACCATAAAAATATACAGGTATGGCAGATGTGAGCAAGCTACTTGACAGAACCTCTTTATTTGTTTGGATGACTTAATAAACTGCAGAAGCTGAGGTCATCAAAACCTCTCAATCATGTTGCAGTCTAGTGCCAACAGCTGTAACAAAAACTGATGATGTAAAACATGTTAAACATGCCAAGCCCAAGTTTCAGACAAGCCAGTCTGTAATAAGACTATTTTCTACTTGAACATTACATGGCAGTGTGCTCAGGCTTATTTATGCTATTCTTAATAGGAATAACCAGAAACCCTGTTTCACTTGCTCAAGGCTGAATGCAAAGACTGTTTTGTCATGAAACAGCTTAAGATCTACATTGCTTTCAGATCCGATTAGGCAGAGCACAGGTATTAAGATTGGATTTTAGAAATTGAGTTTCATCATTTGTAGGAAAAAAAAAATCTTTTCTTATTAAAAAATACAAATTGTTACATGATTGGGTGAGAAAGAAAAAATACATTAATCACCTTCACGATTTTCTGCCTCTTACTTTACAAACCTATCTCAGTTAGCCAAGAATTCCATAAAGAAAGCATGAATTGTAAATAAAAATAAAAAGATCAAAATTGATTGATTGAATAAAACAAAAAGGTCTTAGGTCAGATTTCAGATGGTGAAAAACAATCAACAGGCAGAACACATACAAATTGCTATATAGGTAAACTATATTGCAGAATATTAGGAAAGAAAGTAAATAGAAAAGAGAGTAGAGGCAACTCTACATGGATTTCCTGGGACACCACTGTGGCAAAGCCGAAGGGTCAGATTCCAACATATAACGCACAGCACGCACTGCCACACGAGTCTAAAAAATTCTGCTGACACTCGTAAATTGCCACATGTTTGGATTTCCAACAAGATCTCACAACAAGCTGTGTTACTGCAAGTCATTATTTCCTTTGGGGGAAAAAATGTCTCCAGTGATGTTAAAAGTCGTGGCAGGATGTACTATAGTGTCAGGAGAGCTCACCAGGGAGCATTCCTGCCTCAAGGCCAGGAGGTTGGATATAAATTCTGCACCTGGTTAGGGGCTGGGGAAAATGGGCTAAAGTTTATCTCAAAACTGGAGAGAGTCAGGGGTTGTGGACAATGCCCGACTGGCAAATCCTGAGAGTGAGGGCAGGCAGAAGCAGCTCAGGGCTCCCATGGCTTACACATCTTCTGTATGGAAAGTACATCTGAAAGATGCCTATGCAGCACTTGCCTTTTCAAAGGTGCATACTAAACTATAATGAGCTTTAGATATTTTTTCTGTTGAGTGAGACCCATGTTAATTAGCTGGTCTGCATTCCCCAAATTTGGAGACCAAGGAACTGTGCCTAATATTTTCCCATAAACACATAGTTTGCATCTGTTGGGCTTTTCTGGAATAAGAAATCAGAGGAAAATAACCAGAAACACTGAGGCAGCTTGCTGATTTTTTGTTCAAACTGATTCAAAAGATGCTTTATATTTTAAGATATTAAACAAAAATATTATTCTTCCTATGTGCAGAAAAAAACAACAGAATATATTAATCTGGAATGGCATTAAACTAAATATTAATGGCCAACACAAAGCTAATATCTTGCCTGTTTGTCATGACATTGGCTTAAAAACAGATGGATTTGAGACATATTTTTGTTTTTCATTCCTGTTGATGCTTCAATGGCCTAAGGTTAGCAGGCAGCATACAAAACTGTTACTGAATTTGAACACAGAGAAAAGAGGAAAAGTTTGAGCACCAATACATGAGTGCCTATGATAGGTAAGAAGAGGCTGAGTTTCTTATGTGAAATGTTTTTTGAGCTCCTTAATAGAGTAGAAATTAAACATCTTGCTATCTTGAAGTGATTTTTGTCTCCACAACTCTGCTGAGAGGTAGGGAAGTGCAGTCCCATGGAGGATGCTCAGAGTCACCAAAGTCTCCTGCCATGGACACACTGACTGATCCAGCACTAAACCCAAGCACATCTGAGTCCAATCTGCAGCCCAAGTCCTGCCAGCTCACAGAGGCAGGTGAGGACTGGCTCAGGGATGGGCAAGAGCCACCTTGGACAGGTTTTGTACAATCACTCCAACAGCCAGCAGCAGATTGTGCACCAAGATCCATGGAGAGAGAGTGAAAAAACCCCAGATTGCACAGAGCTTCTCAAATAATGTCAATACATGAGCCATTGCAAATCAAACAATGAACACTGTCTTCCATCATCCCCAACAAATCTTATTAAAATAAAGTCTCATACACTGACTTCTGACTTCAAGTAGAAGAAATACTATGAAAGTAATGCCATGATCCTCTAGATATATCTTAATTTCAACAGTACTACTTATTCCAGTCACATGATATTGTTGAAGTTTTTAAAAAGAAAAGTCACAAAACCCACTAAAAAGCAACAATAGTCATTAATAAAAAAATAGAAAAATTTAAATTAATTCTTTGTTTATGAATCATATGTTATCTTATAAAATGTTACAATTGACATATATTTATGCATAATATTTACAATGCAAAACTGAGCTGAACAAAGATTTGTACTAAAAGTAAAGGCTTGACTTAATTTCTTAAATTCTTAATTGTGCAACTCTGTAATGGGACATAATTTAATAGGACTGTCTCAGTACAAAAAACTAAAATTATATACTTTTGGCTAATAAAAACCAGTTTTCCCTAAACAGACATTCAGAGGTTTGACCTTTAACTACATTGAAAGTAGTCCAAAGTATTTGGAATTTATTGGACTTTGGAAGAGCAGTTAAGAGGTCCTGATTTAGAAAAGCCCATTTTAATCTTAATTCGAACCATGATACATATTTAAACTTTAATCAGTCAAGAGTACAATGCTACCATCAATGGGGTTGAAAATGGGAGGATTTTGGACTGTTAGTGGCGTGGCCTGCTCTTCACAGCCTGATGCACCATGGTTACTCTGATTTAGTGGTATTTCACACATAGTTCTGCAGCAGATGGAAATGATGAGAAGAAAAGACAAAGGGCACAGTCTAACATTTTATGAAGTAACCTTATGAAAGTCTTGAAGAACATTTTGGAAAATAAATATGAACTCTTTTTGTTTTCATAAAAGTGATAATGTGCTTTGCAATGGGGTATTTTTTTTAAAGAGGATGGGAGGACATTGCAGACTGACAGTGTTGTGAAATAATCTGCCACATACACAAATTCCTCCGTTTTTATGAAGTCCATAAAATATTGATCTGCAAAAGTTTTGACTTCAGCTATGCAGATGTAGATGGCAATACCTGTAAAAAGAAGTTAAATAAGATTCTTACAACTGCCTTATGTTCACAGGAGCTAGTGACATTATTATACCACTCTTTGAATGGAGACTAATGTAATTTCTTTGTTTGCTTGTTTTTTCATCTTCTCCAATTTAGAGGAGGAAATTAAAGGTTTTTTAACTATAATACTTGCACAAAACCACACACAACTTGCACTCCAATATATAGAACAGATATTGTTTTTCAAAATGGACCAGACTTACAATCCCAGATCTCAGTCTCCCAGAAACTTACAACCTTAATTGCCTTATGTTCATGAATATTTCACTTAGTCAATGAAAGTAGCTATGTCTTTTTTTAAAAAGCAGATGCATAGGAGTAAGTAAGGACTTACTAAAATCAGTGGGGGAAACCCCAAACCCATTAGCACACCTAATCTTAACTTACCTAATAGAAGTCAAAATATGGTGAGTCAACCCCCTGCTCCGTATAAAACAGCACATCTTACTGATGTGAATGGAGTTATGCTGACACAGTAATCCAAGAGATGTAAAGGGAAATTCTGATCCTTGACACAATCCAGCAACTTCCATCACTCCAACTATGGAACCTTGTCACATTGTGATTTTTGAAGATTTAACCATCTGGAAGAGGAATGTGAAAACACTGATTATTTTTTCTTGTTCAAAACACAGAAGTGAAATTAGTTGCAAAAAACCCCACCTTTATATAAAGGAAATTTATTTTGGAGAAATTAAGAAAAGGAAAGAAATAATTAGGCACCTAAGGATTATAACTCAATGACATTCCAAATGTAGTTTATGACTGCTTTTGTTCTCTTCAGCAAATAACATTTAAATACTCCATACAAAAGAGAAGCCTAAGGATGTTCCATCACAAAGCAGCTGATGGTGTGGGGTAACACAGCTCCTTGAGACATCAGAGGCCTCAGAGAGCTCAGCCTCTGCTGAATTCCGTGCATGGGCAGAAATTTGGGCTCTTCTGATGTATGGTTGAACTCCTGTGATTGAGAAGGGTTCCTTCTCTGCTCAATGACATACAAGTTGACCATGCAGAGGGAAACATTTGTCAGGATAAGAATCAGAGCACACATCATCTAGTGGGAGGGTGAGGGCACCCTTGGAAGGCAGGCAGACTGAGATATGCTTCTGCCAAGGCATCTCCTGCCATTTATTTGGGAAGAGGACACAATCCTCAAGTACTTGGGTGAACTTGGTCTTTTATTTCCTCAGCTTCCAATACAATGCACAATCCCAAAACATTCTGAAATATCAAACGAAATACCAGTTCATTTGACATTTTCAGAATGAAGCATTTCAACATTTGAAAAGATTTGTGAGTTTCATTTCTACTCAGACTATTTGTCAAATAGTTTTGACCACTCTGAACCTTTTTACAGCAATAAATGTTACCCTGATTTCCCCCCACTCCTCAGCTTTGCTTTTCAAATGGCTAAGCCACACCCCTACTGATACTTGGTAAAATTTTTGTTCTGTTTTATTTCAAATGGTAATTTTAAGTACAAGGCTTCCTGTAATCTGCAATGCAACAGCCTGCTTAGTCAACATCAACCCTGTGAATGTTTAGGAGACCCTATGGTGTTTAGAAGGAAACAGGATATGTAACATTCTGCTAATTGAATAGGACAGCTTTTATTACTGAGCAGCGTCTTTCCATTTCCCACTGAAGTCAAGATATTTACATACACCTAATGCTTCAATTTACAGGCTATAAACAGCCAAGTCATTGCAATGCAATTATTAATTCTTAGTGTATTTGCATGGAAATTATTAAGCAGTTAATATTTTAAAGGAAAGAGCAGCAGCTAATTTTGGCCTCACAAGACAATTTGTCTGATGACATATTTCCTAGACCTCAGAAACAACAGACATAATAATACAGGTTTACACTGGTATAAGATGACTAAAATCCAGAATTTTCGGTAACTCATTTCTGTATGTTTAAATGTGTAATTTACATGAGCCTTAGCTGTAGGTTTGAACAGACAGTAGAAAAGCACGCAGAAATGAAATGCCTGGATCATTCAGACCAACTGAAATGGACAACACAAGTTTCAAGGAATCTCTGTGATCTTTTAGTCAGTGTTTTCATTTAGAGACAGAGCAGGAAGGCCAGTGTTGTACCGTTGAATCTCAGCAGCAAAATTGCTCTAAAATGTATCTTTTGGGTTATTATCCTGTTTTGAATGTGTTGAAGATGCAATGATACTGAAATATATCTTCCAAGTTTTATTGAAATCTTAAAATGCTATGTAAAAAAAGGCAGATCCAATATAAATTATTAAATAGGAGTGTATCTATTAAGGCCATATAACTAGCTGGAAAGACAAATCAAAACTTATCCTGAGTTAAATGTTCTCCTGACTTTAAGGAGGAAGCTTTGGCCAAGCTCAAATATGAACACCTGCTTCTAAACACAGAGCTGACTATTTCTGCCTTTAGTGAAACATAAACATTATACCATGTACTAACTGTAGTAGAAATAAAAGTGCATGTATTTTTTACTTGTAAACAGAAATGGCATTAATAGCTCTTTAAAGACATAACTTATGTAAAACTATGAAAATTTTAAACCAAAACCTGTTTTTCTAGGGAATAAAATAATAAAAAAGAAGAGGTCACCATTACAGGAGTGTGCTAAAGTCTACTGAAATCAAAAGGCAACTTCACAGTGTTCAAAGCACTGGATATTTCAAATCCTAAACTAAAGTAACAGTAGCAATTTCCCTGTCATCTGCCTAAGCCTGAGTGCTTCACAAGGGTAAGGAAAATATATTTAATTCCATTTACTTCATTAGTTACAATGTATTTTCTTGAATGCTTTATACTCAAATCCTATGATCTCTCGTGTATGGAAATAGTGCAGATATGAGTTGTGCCTGGAAGTTGCTGAAGAATACATGAGAAAGGTTCATAAAATCTGATTCCACAAATGCTCAGCCCCAAGTTACAGTCAACAGGCTTGGAGACCTCACCAGGGGCTGCAAATGGGGAGGAAGGCATTTTTATGACTTATGAATTGTACAGAAACATTGTGATTCTCAAGGTCAGTGATTACTCCAGAACTTCAGTGAGGCACACAGTCTTAGCTGTTTGTGGGATCAGAATCTGACACTGCCACTGGCATTTTCTCTAGAAATTTACACTGCTATGGGTCCTCTAAAATCATTATTCAGAATACGCAGTTTGAAAATAAAATTCAATTTGCTAACAAGTTTCAAGAGCCTGTTAGATACTCTCCTAACGTTTCTATCTTCAAAGAAGAGAACAAGAAAGCTCAAAGATTACAAAGAAAGGAAACTATTTATATTTTCAACTACCTGTGAACAAAATTTAAAGCTTGTTGTTTTTAAGCTTTTCTTGTCATCATTCATTAACTTATTTGCTCATTCAAACCCTCAAGAGAGTAAAACGCAAATCCTGACAAAGTCACTACACCAAACACTATTTTAAATTTTGCATGTGCTGCTCAAAGCCTTGTGCTCAGAGCTGCAGGAATATGTCTAATCTCAGAGTCAAACACGGTGCAGCTCCTACCTTGACTGGTAACTGTTAGCAATACGAGCAGAAGACATTGCACTGCTGGTGCCAAAGCTTTGAACAAAATTACTTCCTTTAACACACCGCCACCTTAATTATGTGCTGGGGAACATAAAGCAGGTCAGACAATTTGTACTGGGACATCATAATTCCATCAGTATAATGCTGACATTGCTAAAGATTTATGAATGGAATGTCGTAACTATTTTTTTAGTAAATATATCAAGTTTCACTAATGGGGGGGCTGGAAGTACTAATTAGCTTTGGTTTTGGGTGGGTTTTTTCTGCAGTGTATCATATAAGATGTGGGGAGCAGAGGGTGGAAGGGGAAGGATCTGTGACAAAAACAAGCACACACAATTTATGTATGGCCTGTAATTCAAGCAGATGTTCTTATATAGGGGCTGCAGGGATTAAAGCCTTTCTGCACATAATTCTATTTGCTAACTACCTTCTGTCTGCACAAACCTTCCAGCCTATGACAGAATTTTGCTAAGCCACATTGCTTTAAAAGTGAAAAGGAACAGTGGACAAACAATCTTAAAAATTTCTGTTGTTAAGTGTTAGGGTTTGGCAGTTTGACTGTCTTTAACCTTTAACCAGCTGGGTGATTCCATCAGAGTTATTATAACTGCAACCAACAACAATGACCTTGGCAGAGTTTCCTTTGGATATCCATTCAAACCAGCACTTGACTACTGTTGGCACATATGCACTAGTACTGCATAAAAAAAATTGTACTCCTGCTAAATCTGAAGAATTTATATTCAAATAACATCCAGACCATATCTCCCCCCTTAGTGACCACAGTCAAAGGTGTATCAAGATAAATAGAGAGAAAGAGATAAAACCAGTTGAGTGGTAAGCATTGTAATTCTATAATATGGCAATATCACAATATGATGGCAATAGTGCAAGTTGGGGCAGAACATTCCAAAATTAATGGTTTTAACACTTCCCTGACAGACACACTGCCACCAGAATAAAAGAACTGGTGGAAACATTGAAGAATTCTAAAACTTTCTCTGAAAATTATTTACCTGTATCTAAAGAAAATAGTTGCCCAAGCCCATTTTCTCAGACACATCAGTGCAATTCCATCCTGACACCACTTTGGTGACTCAACATTTGCACCAGGCAATATCCAAGTGTATCTTCAGGAAAAACCTTTTTCTGAAAGGCACCACTTCTAGGCACATCCAGGACTTTGTATCAAGGAAATATAATATAGGAGGATAATTTTTGTAGCAAGCAACTGTTCAGGGGCAGATCTCTCTCAGTCTTCCTGCTTCTTCTTGGAAATCTGTGTGGTTCTTCTCTAGCTGGGCTTAAAATCACAAGACAAGTACAGAAGGAGAAACAACCATGTACTAATTCTTCTTATACTCTGTCATTCTCTACAAATGTAAAGATTATAAATCTGTTAATGCTTTTAAATAAAGCTCTATCTGTGTGGAGAGAGACAAAAAGGAAGGGGAATAGGATTCGGTTCATGATCTGGAGCTGGAACTGAATTATCACTGTCCTATGTGTCCTTTTGTTAACTAGCTTAATACATAAAAAATGAGAAAAGATTAATCAAAACTTTTATTTTATAATATATCTGGTGTAAATTGTGTTTTTGTTGAATTTCATTAAAATCTAAATTCTGCCCCATCATCCTCTGCAAATAGCTTAAAACATTTAAAATATAAAATTTCAAGGACATCTTTACCTATATTTACATGCAACAGACAGTCTACTTCAGGAATATTTTGTATGATCATCTTTTAGTGTCTTACAGCTTCATGGAAAGGTTTCTGATGCACAAATGCTCTGGATCCTTAGCAGGATGCACCTCAGTGCATTTCACTCTTTCTCAAATTATCTTTGAAATAAAGAACATAAGTCAAGAACATAATCCTATAAATGTGACAGTTAAACATAGAATCCTTAAGGCTGTAAAAGACCTGCAAGATCATTGAGTCCAACTGTAAACCCAATACCTTGTTCAACACTGAAGTATATGCCCAAGTACCACATCCACACACCTTTTGAGCACTGTAAAGTGGTAGGATAAATTTCTGATCTCAGAATAAAGATAAACATTAAATCTTTATAAAGAGATTTGCTTTCAATTATTCTCATATTAGAATGCTTCCAAAGAAATCTGGATAGCATCCAAATAGTTTGGGATCACTTATTTTCTTTGAAAAGGCTTTTAATATGATGTTGATCATAGACACTCCCATCTTCTTGTGCTTCAAATATATGACAGCAATGAAACCTTTTTTTTTTTTTTTAATGCCAGCCAGCTGCAGCACCTGCTCTTGTGTTCACTTTTCATATTTCACTTGAGATTTGAAGCTTTGTATAACAGGGCACGTTAACTAATTGTAGTCTTCTTATTTAAGCTTTTGTCTTCACAATACTGAATATAAAGTGGAGAATGGTACTGAATCCTCTACTCAGGAGTATCAGTGTGAATACTGCACATATAGGAGGGCTTTTGTCCCATTCACTTGGGAACTGCCTTAGAAATTTTGCATACAAAAGATGGAAAAACCCCAACAAATGATTCTATAAAGAAGAAGACAAATCATACTTATTTGTTGCTGGGTAATATCATCATATATTTCACTAATTTATTTTCTTCAGCATGTCCAAAACAACTGATCCTCAGAAGTTGTGTTTAGTCAAAAAAAGAAGCATCATCAGGACATAAGAGTGGGTTTCTGAGAATAAGAAACGTTCCGAATTCACCACTCAGCTGTGAGACATTCTTCAGTGACAAGTGGTGCCAAAGTAAAACCCTGGATAGGAACTTTTTTCATGATCTCGAGGGAGGAAACAATCCTCAGATTGATTTAAAAATGAAACAATGTAGTCTGAATACTTTTTATCTTATTAATGTTTCTTTTTTTGTTTCTAATCTTTGCATGCTTTTGCATCAGATATTAGAAGGATTTTTTTGTGTGTGTGAAAGCTACACCTAAAATGACATTAAGGTGAAACTACAAGCCCATCTAATTTTGGTAATGTAGGCAGAAATTGTTTCCTTATTCACTTGCAATGTGAAATCTCCACTGAATCCAGTTGTGCCTAGACAAAGCATTAGAAAAACCTCATATGGCATTTTTGTAGCATTTTCATAATTCTTCCATAATTATTTTTAAGTACTGGCTTTAAAAATCTGCACATCTTCACTGAAAGAAAATGAGTGGGAGAAGCAGATTTCTTCCGTTTATATCATAGACTAATACCTTCCTCACACCAGTTTTAAACACTTCAGTGGTGAACAGCACATCATGAGAGATTAAAACATAGGATAAAGACACAAACTGACATGTTGGAAGAGGGAACAAATGTTGACATACCAACATTACTAGTAGGAACAAGAAATTCAGAAGTGTAAGAGGAAGCAACAATGCCGGGCACAGGAACAGCACCAAATGAAACTTTTCTTCTGTGTAGCTTTAAAGACTATTACTTGCCTGGATCAAGGACTTGTACCACCAGTGGCCTTGATAAGAAACATATGGATGCATTTTACAATGGTGTGAGGATGCGATTCTGGTATTATTAGATCAGTCGACAGCATTCCCCCAGGCAGTGGGCATATTGTGAGCATAATGGTATTAATTCTACTTCATTTGCTGCAGCTTAGTTGTTTCCTTTGCATCAAAATCCTCATAATGAAAGGAGAGAGGTCAGAAAGTTTTCCAGTGTGCTGAACGTCCACTGTAAGCCATTTGGATGCACATTCCTAAAGCACTGTTACAAAGGAGAAGTTATTAAAAAACAACAGGTAGCACACTGGCTTGTGAATAATTGTGCAATTGAAGGATTGCTCATGAATGGAAGGTTGAATGGGAAGAATCCAATCACATACATGGAGTATGAAGGATCGGTTTGATGACAAAATCAAATCTCATTCTAAAAATCACATAAGAGAAAAACAGATATTTCATCCATTTACAGTTGCTAGACAAAGGGATTCTGAACTCTCTTCAACCTTTCCCATTCTCAGCCACATCTTCTTCTTAACTGAAATGATTTTTGCACTAAAAAAATCTATAATGCCTGCTGTGTACAGAGTTTGCAAAGATTTCTAATGAGCACAAACTCTTAAAACCCCTCTTCTTTTTTTAGATAAACATATTTGATCTTTCCAGTCATTATCATTTTAACTTGCAAAGTGACATTATGCCAAAAAGAAGGAATTCATAAATTAGTTCCAATTTAGAAAGTTTTCTTGTCATTGTATAAATGACAGATCTTTAAAAAGACGACTTAAAATGAAATGCAATAAAAAAATTTCACTTTTGTGTCAGGTTTTCTTTTCTCTCTCTCTTTTTCTTTTTTTTAAAGAGTGAAAGAATAAAACAATGTGCTATCAAAAAAGAAATGAGTGGTACAAAAAAATCAAAAATGTGCATGGACAGGAAACTCATTTAAATTCTCAGATTGTTTTAGGAAAGTTAAATTCAGTTGGGACAATAACAAAATAAAATGTAAGCAGAAAACATTTTGCAAAGTTAAATTCACTTTTCAACAGAAATTAATAAAGCAGGATTCACATCCAGCTTCTTGTTTTAAACCATGCTGGTGGCTGGAGCTATTGATGTTTGGGATGTTCTCCTGAAGTCAACTAGAAGTTTGTTATTTATGTTACTGAGCCAACATCACACCCATGCATTTTGTTTTTATTCTCTTTAAGGACTGCAAAATTTAGATACACAGTTGGGTTTGGCTTTCAAATAGCTTTAATGTTTGGGAGCACTTGACTTTGAGCAGAGTGCATTTCTGTATGAATTGATATGTGCAGAAAAAGATCATTAGCACAAGTGATGCCAAGGTGACAAACAGATGAGAAGATAATGGAAGACTTCCCTCAGTGAAGGGAAGAAAACAAATTTAGGGCTGTGTGTGAAGAGTTTTTGCACTAGGAGAGGAAAGCCTTCAAGTGAGACTCCACTTCAGGCAATGACCACAGAAAACTCCTGGGGCTCCTGTAAGTGATTCGTCAATGGATTCATTACTTCAGCTTGTTCTCAGCCTAAAATGGGATTTTTCAGGGGTCCACGTGCCTGCTAAGGACTTATGGTTGGCAAATTCACCAAAATACTTATCAATATACTGCAATAGAGAAACTTAACCACACAACCCTTCCTATAGGAAATAATTTCCTGACATCATCTTGTTTCCTGCTAAGTGTCCAGAGTTACACACAATCCTTTCACTCTAAGATCTACCTGGCATCACATTTATTTCCCTTTTTAGTAAGTACATGTTTGGTTCTGTAACACTGAGATTTTATTGCCCTGCTTTTTCATTTCTAGGTGTCTTTTCTGAAAGTTTAATAACTTCCAAACAAATAATTAAAATTAATTTAATGGGAGCTCTGTTTAACACCTCATGTTTGAGTATTCACTTCTTTGTGAGGTTTTATTACTATTTTTAGCTTCAAGTTTTAGGCAAAAGAATTTTAGATAGGAGATAGCTACTTT
This sequence comes from Toxostoma redivivum, assembly GCA_013397375.1. Taxonomy (NCBI): domain Eukaryota; kingdom Metazoa; phylum Chordata; class Aves; order Passeriformes; family Mimidae; genus Toxostoma; species Toxostoma redivivum. The sequence goes on from VXBI01012075.1 coordinate 333,077, forward strand.
TTCTCACTCAAGAAATCTTATATTGCCTGCATCACCACAATACGTAAAAGGCAAATAAATTAATTTCTAAGGCATTTTCACCTTTGGCAGCTCTGTAGAAATTTCAGCTGAAGAGCAAGTCTTTAGGCAACTTAATGATAGCAACGTGCAGGTTAAAAAGTACATCTGTCAGAAGTAGATAGCAAAACACAATAAAATACTCTGGTGTTTGCATCACAAATAGGAACATAGAGCTAAGAGAAAACCTCTTGATGTGCAGATATACTTCCCTAGTGCTGGTCATTTTAACAGAATCTATTATTTCTATCTGAGACAGTAGTGATTGCAGGACACAACTTACAAACCTTCTTCTCTAGTGGCACAGAAGTTCAAAGTTCAAAGCCCTTCATGGGTTGTGACTTCATTTTCATTCTTCCATAGGAATACATTCAGAACATGTCTGACATCTCAAACCAACCTTTTTTCAGAGGGGAAATTTGGATCTCAGTCTATCCAGTACAATTTCAAGATACTGAAACTGCAGCAGATAGAAACTTCAACATGATTAGAATGATCTGCTATCCTCACATGCAAACTTTTCTGTTTTACATTTTTATTTTTGTAGTAGACCTCCTTTTACTACTTTAGTGCCTACATTTAAAGCAGAAAGTGAAATGATATTTAGGCTAATGTTTTAGTGTCTGTTTCACAATGGTTTTTATTGAAGCTGTAAAGCACTTGCATACATAGGGAAAAGAAGATGCATTTTAGAAATAAAACTATTAAGTAACATTATCTTGCCATGGTTCATTCCCACTGGGATAGAAGAACCATTTGAAAAGCACAACTGAATTCAATTGATATATGATAAATTTTTATCTCCATCTTACCTACCTTTTCAACACCGCATGCTGATCAAGAAAGTAATGAAACCATGAGTGTTTATGTTTAGAAGCTTTTGTCAGATCATATGCTGTACAATACCTACATATTTTCCCCTACTATGTAGAGAATAACTTGAGTATAACAGCTTCCTCCTAGAAAGGAGGATGAACATATATGTTTCCATATCTAATTACCAATATACAGTCCACCAGCAGCAATCAATGTCACAAATGGATGAAGATATGAGGAGAGATGAAAATATGCCTTTGCAATATCATGGCAAGAACAAATGGTCTCCAGGTAAAAGAATGAAATGGCTGCTTGTATCTGGCACAAAATCACAGAAACACATATCCAGAGCAAAACTTACAGAGACAACTTTATTGTTATTTTTCTGGGGGCCCAGCCCCAAGTACTGCATATATATACTTTTGGGAAAGCAGACACTGGCAGGGACCATACAGATATGCCTATTAATTATCCTGAAAAGATTGTTTACTGATTCTTTCCAAAGAAGACAGAAACTGTCTTATTTAATGACTAAATATGGCTATAATAAATTCAATCAAAACATAAACCCAATACTATGAAGAAATAATTACCAAACAGTTAATTGAGACTTAAATTAGTATGTAATTCTGAAATATAGGCCCCATATCTATTTTGTAAGTCACTGGATCTATGAGTGATCTGCAGACAGATCAAAACTACCTTTTGAAGTATATTGGTTCTCCTATCACCCTTATGAACACTGCCTCATTTAGAAAAACAATATTAAAACCTCAGTACACAGTAGGGAAGCACCATTTCTGCTTTGCAGATGGCCAGCGGAGACATGAAGAAATTAAGTGATTTTTCCAATGTCAAACAAGAAACCTGCATCAGAATGGAGAAAATCTAGGCCTTCTGAGTCTTGGCTGATTTCCTGAACAATCAAACTATTCTTCTGTTCTGGCATGAATAAACCTCTGGTTGCAGATTGGATTGGTGAAAGCATCAGTTCATCATAGGAGGAAAAACAAAAAAAGAGAAGATCTGACACAGTACAATATAATCTGTACAGCAGTTTTCTTCTTCAAAATTATACCCCGAAATCTCAAAGTTCAATAACACAGTAATTAAAAAAAAAAGAAAGAAAAAAAAAAGGCAAAAGAAAAATAAAGTATCTTAGACAAAGAGAAAAAGATGTTTCAACTGAGGCATGAAAATAAATGTAGATAATAATTATCACTTATGCAATGCTTTTTATCTTCAAAATGCTGTATAAATATTACTTTAACAATCCTCACAACACCTCAGGAGGTGGGAAAATATTAAGCATAATGTAATAAGCTGTATCCTCATATGATTTAAACCAATTTTTCACTCTAGGAAACCAAGTTAAAAAGAAGGTTAGGAGGCTAAAAGTGTTTGTTTAAAGTACCTGAGCTGGCCACATTCTACAGAAAAACCTCCACTACCACCTAAGAGGGCTGTGGCTCTCCCAGGCATACACGACTCAGCTTTAATTGATCCAGCTCAGACTCAGCATAGGCTCAGCAGCCAGGGTTCAGCAAGACTTCACAGCCCAGCCCAGACTCCAGGCAAATTCTGCAGGACAGGCAGCCTGGATTGCAGGCACTGGGATGGGGTCACTCCCAGGATAGGAGCTGGCTCATTTAAAAACCCAGTACCTTGTACAAAAGGCCATCCTACAGCTATGACTGGCACAGGCATGTCCAAGGCTGGGGATGTGGAGCTCCCCCGAATTCTCTCCTTTGGCTCAAAGGCAACCGAGCAGGCACACACAGAGGCTCTTTCACACATGATGGAGCTGCAGTGGAGATGGAGCTTTTCCACCTGCAGAGCTTGCCAAAATAATGTAAAAGGGCAAAAGGGAAGGTGGTAAGTCTAATCAAAGACAATGTTTTGAGCTGAATAAAACACTTAGCTGCATGGAAAATTCCATTAGGTTGATTAGATACTTGCCTTAGGGCCCTCTTAAAACACCTGTTAAAAAAAAAAAAAGATAGCTATTGCAACGCGGCTAAAAAATATTGGAAAAGCAGGAAATGGAGCTTATTAGAGCTCAAATTAGATCCAAGATTTATGTGAAGAACAGTTGGCCTCTTTAAAAGGCCTGCTTAATCCCTAGATGGTTTTTATTGTTTCTATTATTATTATTTATTTATACAGTGCCATAGGTATACATGGCACTTTACAGACAAATAAAAGAAAACATGGGTCCTCCCCCAGAGAGTTTACAGTACCTGATCCAGCAAAGAGTTAAGTACACGAGCAACTTCATTTGCAGGACTAACCTCCTTTGGAACCAATGAGATTTTTCAAAAAATCAGTTTATTGACATGATTATCTCTTCTAGGTCAGACCTTCTCATCTCAGACATTCAGTCTGAAGCCACAGGTGAAGAACCCAGCTCATGGGAACAAGGACTTGAGTTAGGCACTAACTTCTACTGAGCAAACCTTACAGTAGGATTTTGTTCCAGGTAAAGATTTTGTTCCATGATAAAGATAAACCAAAGCAAAGAAGGAGGGAAGCTAGGCAATTTTTGTACTGGTAAGTTGGCTTCAGTGAAAGTCTTTTACTAGTATTTGTAATATTTTCTCAATTGAGATAGAAAAATTAGCCAGTGATTGAGAAAGAGCTCCGCAGCATGGCTTGGTGCACAGCAGGACAAGTGCATGTTGTGTTTGTCCTTACTGCACAGGGCTGGCTTTCAGGGACAGCTGGGAAGGACAGCTCTGTGTCTGCACTCTGGGGCTGCTGAGTTGGGATCTTACAGCATGTGCACCACGCCTCAGGTGTAAACTCTAACAGCATTCTGTGGAAGTGTGTCCTTTCTTACCTTGCAAAAGAGACACTTCTGGTTCCCGTTAAACCCCCACTATTCTGCTGTGATTTGTCTGGGAGATAAGGGGATCCCGCTCTGCTCCTTACTGTCCTGATTCCCCTATTTCTGTGAACGGAAAATTGGAGCTACCTCAAGCCACTTCTCTTCTGGAGGGTAGTAATGACTACTCCAAATGTGCAACCCTATTTGCCTGCGTATAAACTTTTAATAATGTTCATTAAACTTTATTAGAATTGTTCGTGCAGCCAGATCAGGGTTACAAATTAAAACCTCAATCCTGCAAACACTTATGGAGCTTTATTCATGTAACCAAAAGGAAAAATTTCTCTTTCTATACTCACACATTTAAACTGAATCTGAAATGTAAATACAGTGCTATTTATTTTCTTATCCTCTGGCATTAAGGTTAAAACCATGCAAGCAGGAAAGAAATTATATGTTACTGGTGTCTAAAAAAAGAAAACAACTCCACAACCTTTTTGAAACTGTATTAAAAAAAAAAAAAGTTTAAAAAATTTTGTGGCAACAAACTTGAAAAAGTCAATTAAAAAAGTGAAGTATGACTGTAGATGCATAGTGATACACAGAAGTGCTGGCCAGAAGAGACATGGAAGTCTCTAGAAGTGTTGCAAGGCACTTTATGGGCAAAAGGATCCGATCAAATCTGAGCCTGATACAAGAACCCAGTGAAGCTGGAAAGAATTTTCCCATTGATATGCTTTGAATCAGATGCAGTGACCAACAAACTGCAGGACTGCAGGTAAAGGAGCAGCCATAAAACCCAGGAAGAGTTTTTAAAGAAAGCAGATATGAGTGCCATAAAGACAAGATCAAACTCCCATCACCAACACAAGTATGTATGTGAGAGAATTATACTTTTTTAATTCTAAGTACAGTATTTATGATTATTTATTTATCTTGGAACAAAAGGTAAATTAATGCATTTATTTTAAAAAGCATGTTTTTATTCCATTGAGTAATTTCCTTTGAAAAATAAAAATGTTTCCTAATCCCATTAGCAGTAAAACTTGATTTTTTTTGTTGTTGTTGTTTCTATCTGAGATGAGGCTGCATATCATTATTCATGCATAATCTGATTTCAACTGATTCCTTGCTTACAATTTCTTTGGTGCATTTTCTTATATAAGCAAGAATTAATATACTCAGGCATGAAAGAAATATTCTCTATTGTCTTTTACTACAATTCTTTGGAATGTGCCATACATCATCTTAACTCCCAATGACGTTCAAAACAGCCTGAGGAAAACACGAATAAATACACATATAAACAAGGAGAAGTACACTAATAGGAAAATTATTTAAGTACAGGCTTGCATATAGGTACATTAGGCATGTATAATATAAGGAATGGAAATGGTGAGCTGAGCCCAAATCTTTGAATGAGCACAGAACTTTAAGTTCTTCCAGTCAGAGCAGTGCCCCAGAGCCAGTGCTGCTCCCGACAGCAGCAGATTCCAAAAGCTCAGCCCTTCCCTCGCTCCCTGCCTGCCAGAGCCCCCAGCACCATGAGCTCCCTCTTCTCTAAATGAGAGCACCCTCCAGTGTGCACACCCAGGAACATCCATCCATCCATCCATCCATCCATCCATCCATCCATCCATCCATCCATCCATCCATCCATCCATCCCTCCCTCCCTCC